>ML788105.1:202130-215308 GCA_009831015.1 Picea engelmannii
CCCTGACATTTTTTTTTTTCCTTAGGAAACATGTCGCATTTTTGCCTCATTTTTCATGTCACCTCGATTTCTATGTTCATTGTTAGGTGTTTTTTCGACACATGGTTTTTCGTGATGGTTTTCTATTTTTGGTTCAGAAATTAGGGTTGTTGACTAATCTAGGTCATTGGGTTAGGGTTTTGGATGTCGTTGGATGCTATATATATATATATATTATATTATAAAGAATGTATCACAATGAATGAATATATAATATGTTGGTTTTCCCGATTTTGGTTTCCAGGGAAAAAATCACTGTGTAATGAGTGTATTGTTCATTGTATATTTTTTGTTCTTTTATTGAAAATCTATTTGCAGTAAAATATTGTATAAGGTTAAAATCTACAACCCACCCATCTTAAAAACTATTGTTCTTAGCATTAACTCTACAAAGGATACATATCCTTGATCTTGGGCTTGGGATGAGGTAGGGAGATAGTTATGGGGAATTATCAACATATTTGTAAAACATCATCACAATAATGGAAATGTTAATAGAATCAAGAAGAAGAAAGTGAAAGAGTGATAAATAAAGATGCATGAATTCAAGAAAAGGGGAATGGACATTCTAGAGAACAAAGGAGTGAAGATTTGATGATGTTATAAATTGAATGAAAAAAATCACAATTCTCATTATTGTAATCCTAACTTTATGTTGTGTGATGTTGGAAAGGTTCATTTTGTGCAATTTTGTATCTAAACTTAATCAAGAACAGACAAATTAGAAAATTTTATCAAGAGTTTTTAATCCTAAACCTAATCGTTAAATATTTTTATGTGAAGCAAAAAAAACCTATAAATTATCTTTGATGAGAGCTTATTTTGAAATCCATTTACTATTTGTATTTTCTTTTTATGAACTTTTTCTATGATTACTAAGGTTTTTGTAGCCAAAGTAGATAAATTTTCTAGAAATAGTATTTCATTCTTAGTTTGATGTTTCATTAAATATTATTAATGTATGAATGATAATTTTGTATATTTTGTATCTAACTTATAGATTTAAGTACTCTTACATATCTCCAAATCAAAATTGTTGCGAATCAGATTTCAACTCATCGATTCTCATTGTTGTGAAACCACTACTACAGATACACAAAGTTCTGGATATTCCATTGTCGTGGAACCATTGCTATGGATCTATAAGTTTTATCCCTTATATTCATTGCCACCATGTGTTCACCTACTATGGATTCATTGTTTCATAACTGTGAAACCATATTGTTGTAGAACGTGTGAGTACTAAGCTAGCACATGCTAAGTAAATCATACTATTTTGAAATAATTAAAATAATCACGTTCGTTATAAATTCCTTGTTTTGGTTATATATGCTAAGTTCTCTGCTGGCTAGATACTAGGAACTTAATGTTTAATAATTTTCATAAATATTCCAGCACTCGTTTCGTGAGTGGCTTAAGAATATCTAATTCTCAATAAAATTGTAGTTCATAGTGTTCATAAAACTATTATATGAAATGCTTATAAAATCAACATTGACCTTTATGTAAATGAGATGAGAGAAGATATTATAAAATCAACATTGACCTCTATGTAAATGAGGTGAGAGAAGATATCATTTTTCTCTAGATATTTATCATACAATCCATTTTTATCAATTTATTTTTCCATGTTTGTGTGCATGTAATAAATTTCAATGTGTTGAGTTAGCACTTGTTGAATTTTCTTAGCGCCGATATATAAAGAGGAAGGGACCACTTAGAGGGGACATGTGTTAATTTGTTTGTTGTCCTAGTTGCTATTTTATTTATTACTCACGGATTGTGCGTAGCTCTATGTTTTTACCAACTGATGTAGATTAAATAAATGTATATCAGTTTTTTATAGTTAATTTTGTGTTTCTACAAAACAAACAATGGAATATATTTGAATGCTACTAATCTTTGCATTGTATTTGTGTATTGTCATAGTTTATACTTCCTGCATTGAAATACTAAGTTTTTTTTAAGTTTAGAATTGAATTTATAGTGAGATTAGAACATCAAAGATTCGAACATCAGAGTAATTTACATATTTTAAAAAAAAAAATCTTCATGAGACTTTTATATATTTCACACAACATTTCACAAGCATCTTATTCTTTGTTGATAATTAAATGAATTAGTGGACTAGGTACTCTATTCAAAATTAATCAAGTATTTAGTTATCATGTCATTTTTTGTGTCATTACTAGGAAAGTTTTAATTTCTTAAGATTTTTTATATTACATTGGAGTGTATAACACATGGTATATGGATATTCATGATAGGAATAAATTACAATCCTCTTTGTGATATCTCATGTGTATAGTTTTTGCATGAATATCATAACCATATAGATGCATGAATAGAGTTATAAATCCAGGAGCACAAGAACATCGTGCATTAATAGTCACCCATGGTACTAACTATTATGTACWTATATCAAGATGAGAAGGTTTAGTGACYAATAATAAACTCAATAAAAAAAGGGATCTTACACTTGAATATACATAAGAGGCCACTTTTGTAGTAGAAGTGTTGTCACTAAGAAAATCCCKAAGGAAAATTCCAACCTTACTCAAGGAAAAGCCTAAGGAAACCTATAGGAAAGATGTCCATTATCACCTCAACGACCATACCTTTGCACTTATAAGTCTATAAGATAAGGAGRATATCTATTGTGGTCAAGATGAGTCTTATAAATGTATAGAGGATAGGTGAGGGCGGGGACTCAATTTGACACAAATTTTATTATCGTCTCTAGAGGATTGGTTCAAGAAAAGTGAGAARTCAAAATGATCAATGAATGCTTGGAAAATTGAATGTATTGCAAGAGTATTGATTCAACGCATTATAATTTAGTCACTCTCRGAATGTGTTAATTTTCCATGAKCATTCAAATGCAAGTCCTTGTAAAACCAAAGATATTCTCGGCAAGATGAAGGAAAGAAAAAGTGGCTTCCAGTGAAAAAGGTGTTCCTTGTGCTAMAACTATAAATATACATGTGGGATTAAAAACCCATGGTGCTAGAGAGTAATCTTACCGAATGTTGTCTTTCATTGRTTTGAGGTTTCCTATGGGACCTCCAATACACCCAACCGTACATGGAAGTAATTTTCGSGTTTATGTGTTTTATAATGAAATATTACTTCAATGGGTACCAATGAGAGTTACAAGGAATTCCAACAAGATAAGACAAATGATCAAGCCTCCTAAACTCTCATCTATCCCTACACRTATTTCTCCCAAGATGCATTTTTATATGCTCAACGACAACTCCCTCTTGTTATTTATAGACACTSGATCACATCTCTATCCTAAACATCACTAAGGGTGTTTCACAACAATATGACTTGYATATTTTAGGTTAATGATAATATGTTTTCCCAAGTTGAGGTCCTTGAACTTGGSTAAGTGAAAGATAATGATGGTCTCTCATGATGTGTTAGTGGCAATGAAAACCTAGGAAAACAACAATACGTTAACTTGGAGGGATTATTCAAGGTAATTTTACAATTAATTTGAATGTGGAGTAACAATATTAAATGTGGTATTTTGAATTATCTTTCTGAATATACAACTTTTATTCATAGATATTTTGAATAACTAGGTCAAATTGGATTTTTTCTAACAGTGGTATATTATTTTTCCAACAAAATATAAGGTATATATATTTTTTTCATGCAGTTGTTGAACATATTAACAATGAAATTTCATTCCAAAAACTTGTATACTTGTAGAGAACCCGTTTTTCTTGTGTCGTGTATTTTTTGAAATTCTTAATATTAATTTTATAGTTTTTGAAATTATCAATATCAACATATTCCTAAAATTACAATGTCTTTTGTTCATGTAGGCTAAGAGGGTCTTAACATGATCAAAAAAAATTATTTATTTTTAGATTGTAGGTATCAGTCTCCTCTAGTGCCACATATATCTCATTTGAAAAATTGTTAATGAGAGAAAATTTATAGTAGAAAGAAGAGAGCTATGTATTCTAGGATTTTGATATAGGTGAAGACAAAAGTATATTAAAAATAGTAAACAATATTTATTTAAAAAAAATTATATATTTCAAATTTTCATAGTTGACTTGATCTATGTCTATAGTTTCCTCAACAAATGACTATTTTAACCTATAAAAACATAGCGTCAAAGACAAAGATATAGGGGGGTACTCACAAAAATATTGTGTTTTATCAATTTGTTGACTGAACCACTAGGTTTGTCATCCCAAACCTAAATTCCAGCCAACCAATTCAGCATACACCTTATCAATCCTGCCCAAAAAATTTGAATTGAAAATAGCTCGCACAATTTTAGGAATGTGCACGCGTTCTAGTAGCACACATGTGTTCTTGGAGCGCACATGTGCTCTAGGAATTCACAAACACTCCTAGAAATTATTTATTTCTCTATATTTGTCCTTCCTCTCCTACATATACACCCCCTCTCTATCTTACTCTCACTCTCCCTCTATTCCCCCCCTATCTGGCTTCGTCTCTCTCCCTCACACTCTTATACATGGAAAGACTTAGACATCAAAAGAAATGGAAAGAACTAGAGCTAGAACTTACCTTGACATGACTCAAATTATCACAACCTCTCTCTCTCTCTCTCTCTCTCTTTCTCTCTTCCCCTTTTTCCATCACCCTCCTCTCTCTTCCACCCTTTCTCTCTCTCCACGTTGTTAGTCTCAATATCACTCTCGCTGCCCGTATTTCTTTCTCTATTCCCCCTCTCTGTCTCCCTATGTATCCCCCCCTTCCTCTCATTCTCTCTCTACCCCCCTTTTATGTATCCCTCTCTTCTTTCCTTCCTCTAACTATCCCTCTCTCTAACCCCATCTCTTTCTCCCTATCCTCCATCTCCCTCTTTATATTTTCCCATCATCTTTGTGTTTCTCTCTCCATCCCATCCTCCCTCTATGTCTCTACCCTTCCTCTTTGTCTTTATCTCTCCCCCTCTCACACTCTCATGTACTATCTCTCTCTCTCTCTCCCCTCATCCCTCTCTCTCTTCCCCCCTGTCCCACTATCTCTCCTTTATCTCTCCTGACTCTACCACTCTCTCCTAAATTTACATCGCTCTCTACCCCCCTCTCTATTTTCCTCTCTCTCCCTCTCACACTCTCACACTTTCTCTCTACTTCACTTATATTCCTTTCTCTTTCTCCCTACAACACACACTTTCTACCCCCCACATATTTCTTCCTCTCTCTCCCTCCAAGGATCTAACACACTTTCTCTCTACCTCCCGTCTTTTTCTTTCTCTTTGTCCCTCCCACACTCTCGCACACACACTTTCTATCCCCCCTCTATGTCTTCTCCTCTCTTCCTCCCACACTCTCACACCCAAACTTTCTATCCCCCGTATACATGTTTCTTTCTCTCCCTCACACACTTTAAAACACTCACTCTCTACCTCCATCCTTTTTCTACCTCTCTCTACCTCCCCTCTTTGTCTACCTCCCTCTTCCTTCCACACTCTTGCACACACACTTTATATTCCCCCATTTATCTATTTATATCTCTCTACCCCCACTTGCCTCTATCTCCCCCCTTCCTCTCACAATCAATCTCACTCTCTCTCCACCACGTCCTTGTCGAGTCCCCCTATTATTCTTACTCCTCCCCCCCTCTCATTCTCGAACATTATATATATACCACCTTCTCCCTCTATCTCTCCCTCACTCCCATTATATCTCCTCTCTTTCTATCCTACATCTACCACCTCTTTCTCTCTCTCATTGTTGTTAGTGTCACTCTTACTATTGTTATAAAAATAGGTGTGCTCGTTTCACCATAGACAAAATTTCAATATTATCATCGAACCATATGAACAAAGGCCACCCCTGAGAACCTTAAGCTTGATAGAAAGAATAATTCTGGAAGCAATCCAATAGCCAACCAAAGTAGCGCACCTTTATTCAAGGCTAGCACACTAAGAAAGAATAACGAAAGGAGAAGCAGAAATTCCAAACCATAACCAAGAGAAAGTCCAAGCCAAAATTGAAATGCCATTGCAACTGCAGTTGTAGTTCCTCTCCAAACTTGCACACCACTAGTCTTATGCAGTTGTGAGAGTGAGTATAAAAAATGAGCTCTAGCACCCTCTATTTATACTACTCTATCTCACTTCACTAGGTTGACTTCTCTTTCTGGAGGCTAATAACTCAATATTAAATATTTTGTTTATCCAACTTGTCTCCTATAGTTATTTTTTAATGTTTTAGCGTTTCTCTTTCTTCCCCAAATATTCTAGTCTTGTCAAAGTTACACATGGAGGTTAATACTTCCCACAACTACCATAATATCAACACTCCCTCGTATCTAGGGAGAAATTAAAATAAATGGTCTTGAGCACAAACAAACCATTCAACTGGTAGCATCATCATAGCCACACAAGCTCTCTCATGATCAAATTATGAGCACCATCATTACTATTAGTATCAAGACGATGACCAATTTGCAAAGGTATTTCTATTGGCCTAAAATGAATGAAAGTATTTCATTATAGGTTAGAGGATGTTATTTATGTGCTACAAGCAAGCCTAACAATAGAAAGTTGAGTTTGTATACTCCACTTCTGGTTCCTTCTCATCCTTGGGAAAGCATTTCCATGGACTTTGTAGGAGGTCTACTATGTCTAAAAAGGATGATGATTATATTTATTTTGTGATTGACCATTTCAGTAAAATGTGTATTTCGATGCCTTGTAAGAAGCAGGTTAGAGTTGAACAACTGACACAAATGTTCTTTCAACATGTTTGGGTACATTTTGGATTTCCCAAATCCATTATTTCTGATAGAGATTCTCGATTTATTGGGAACTTTTGGTCAAGATTATGGGCACTCATAGACACCAAGCTGAAAAAGAGCACAACATTTCATCCACAAAATGATGGTCAAATAGAAGTTGTGAATAGAACAATCGTGCATCTTTTTTGTGGTTATTGCAACAAACATCCTAAGATTTTGGATGAGAACCTACACTACATTCAACGTGCTTACAACCAGGCTAAGGACTCTTCGACTCAAACAACTCCATTTGAGCCATGTTTTGGTTATTTCCAAAATATCCTTTAGATTTTATCTTTGGGAAGGATATTGATATTGATGGTCATTATGAAATTGATAGAGCAAAGAAGTTCATTGAAAAAATTCAGTTGGTGCATCAAATGTTATAAGAACAGTTGGAAAAGAGCCAAGCCAAGTACAAGACAAGGCATGACAAGAATCGTGTTGATCAAAGTTTCCAAGTTGGAGATGAAGTATGGCTTTACATTATCAAGGAGAGGCTTAAATGAGAAGGTAAAAAGCTTAAACCAATTAGATATGGACCTTTCAAGATTCTTGAAAAGAGTGGTAACAATGCCTTCCATTTGGATTTTCCTCCTTATATGCAAATGTATGCAGTATTTAATGCTGAGAATTTGAGATTGTATGAGCCTCCTTTGATTGATGATCAAGGAGAGCATGTTCAGATTTCTTCCATAGATGACTTCTCTCCAGAATATCTTGCAAAATTGCATGAGCATACAATCCTTGATAGGAGGATAAGAACTTCAAAATGAGGGAATGTGGAATACCTTTGTATTGGTCTTAAAGGAACAAATCCAAACAAATCTAGATGGATTGAGGTTGGAAAGGTGACGAAACTATACCATCATCTTCAGATTGACTGAAAGTAGTATTTTGTAGGTCCAAAAGCTTCCCAATGGGGCAGACTGATCCAGGGGATAAAAATATGCTCAAAAATCAAAGTGCTCAGAATTTCTTGAAAATGGACTCGTGGGTAGACCTCATCATCACAATCCCAAAACAACTTGAACGGGCTCAAACTGACATCATATGCGAGAGATATCATGTTCAGTTCACTTTTTCAAACAAGCAAAAAAAATGTTGACTGTACAATCCATACAGTCTGTACAGTCTTACTTTTCAGAATGTAATGTCGATGTGGCATGAGACCGTACTGACACGGGGAAGGTGTTGATTTGTCATGTGTTGATGTGGCAGGGAACTGTACTAACAAGTGGCAGGTGCTCACATGGAAAGTTGATTTGGAAAGTGTGAGGTGGACCTATCTAGTGTTGACATGTGTCATCAGGTGGATGAATGGGAAGGTACCACGTGGCCGAGCTAGGGGTCACCACATGGAACGTCGTTATTGGTTTATTGGTTTAAATTATATGGAGTATGTGGGGGTCGAACCCGGGACCTCCACCAAGGCGAGAGTCTCTGCACAGGTCAGGCTACCAGCCTACCTTCCATTTGTTTATTACCCTATATGCTTTAAACTTGTATTTTAATTTTCATTAATGTGTAGTCCGGGTAGAGAAAGGGTCGGGGCTTAGCCCTAGCCCTCTGTCACTAACCAAAGATCCATTTCCATATGACCCTTATTAGCATAGGTTCCAACGTATATGTGACATGTGCTATATTTAAGGTCGACGCTAGGCCACATGGTCGATCTGACTGACACCTCTGCCTTAAAAGGTGCCAAGTCCTCTAACAGTAAGAAAAATTTCTAGAATTGGCAGAATGGGTGTGGTGTTGGGTTTTTTGCATAGGAAAAACCCGTGAGCTAAGCTAGTCACACACATGTGTGTTTTGGTGAGCAGAGACAACAAAGAATTGAGAGAAACTTATGGGAAAAAAATTCTTCTCATTTTTGGACCAAACCAAGTGCAGGAAGAGCCCAACTAGGAGTTTTTTGACATTTTTGAGCCATTGAAGCTATCTATTTTTCATTATGATTATTGTAAAACACTAATTTTTACACTTTGAGCATTAATTAAAATGATGCATCAAAAATTGGACCAGAAGATGTAGCCCAAGAGAGGGATGAACTTCTTTATCATTTTGTTGTGTTAATGTGCTTGTTACTAATGATTGTTATGTATGTTTATGCTTCTCATGTTTAAGTAAAAATACATTAAATTTTATGTGTTTGCAACTTGATCACACTTGCAATTTTAAAGACACAACCCTTCTTTATTTTCAGATTAGTAAAGGAGGTTTATTCTTAACTAATGTCAACAAGAAGTACTAGTAGATTAAGTGTCATTGCCTTACGGGTCTTAGAGATAACAGTTAACTCCACTTGGAGAAAAACTAGGCTAGTTAAGGCCAAGTACGTGGTTCACAAATCTACACGTGATTGTTACGCCATATACTCCTATCATCGATAATTACACTAAAAAAATATCCCTTCACCAATCAATTGACTGTAGAATATGATTTCTTTAACAACTGGTAAACTATATATATCTTATTAAAGATTATGCATGAATTATTAAAGATTAAGCTCCAAACAAAGTTATTAATCATTTGTATGGGAGAGGATTTCATAACGTTGCTGGACAGTAACCATAAAATCTCTTAATTAGTTCACTGTCTAACAATGAATTTGTGAACCTTTGAAGGACGTCAAAATCAATTTTTTTTTTAACTTCGAAAAGTTTCTGTCGTAATCCATGAAGTCAACTATAAAAATATGGTGGATTATACTGTTAAGGACCTCAGCGAATATCGTAGAAATCTAAGAAATTCTAATATCTACTACCTCAATAAATATAAACCTTGAGTGTTGATAAGTATGGTTAGTGATGTAAGTGCTTAATAATTTTTCTTCTTGTTAAAAACTAAAACAAATTCTCGTGTTGTAAAAGGGTAGTATAGATTACTCTTCAAAATGAGGCCTCACTTTATTCTATTGATTCTAAAGATAAATCGTTATTGATTGTAAGGTTTATTCTTTGATATCTATTGGTCATTAGTCATTGATTTTGTGAGGTTCATTCTTGTGGATTAAATGGTACTCGTTGGGTGGATTGAAAGGTCTCAAATTAAATCATTGTAGAGTTCATTACTTCGTAAATTAAATCAATTTCTAAATATTTTATTATTTTATTTAGAAGGGTTAGTTTTAATCTATTAATGGTTGCCTTGGTAAGTAACCAATGAAGTATTATTTACGTAACCTTAAATGATTCAAATAATAAGTTATTATGTCAATTTTCTCTGTCATTCATATCACCAAATTGAGTAATGTAAATTAGAAATAAAGTAAAATGTAAGAATGTATGGTATTGTTGTAATGCTCTCACTTTACTATAGTTTATGGTTGATCAAATAATGATGATTCCAGAAGTATTTTGAATTGTAATTTTAATGTATTATTGATCTTCTATTGAATGATAGTTTAGATTCAATCGCTTATTGTAGTGCAATGCAATTCAAAAAACTAATGGGATATTGGTCTCTCGTCTCCAAGGGTGTTGCAATTTTTTATGTTTCATACATAATCTTAGATCAGTAGATTTGTAATTAAATATATTGTATGGAGTGAATAATAATTCAATTGTTATCATATTTTTATCAAAGATTTTTGTGATGTGAGATACTCTTCAGGTTTTATACACTTATATTTGTATAATGACTAAAAAAATAGGTATGTACATCCTTATGTTGTGGAAGGAGGGCTTTTACAATTCTGATGTTGTCACTTAACAAGATGCGATAAAAAAACAAATACCAATAAATAATAACAATATGCAATTCACAAAAGCAACAAATAATCAATGAAATGCAAATCAAATTATAGAAAATCCTCAGGGCTCACCATTTTGTTGGTTAGCTAGTTTGAGTTTTGAGTTATAGCAGTGTTATCTTATTCCTTGTACAAAACAATTAAGAAACATATACCTTTTTATCTCATGTCCCATGACTGATTTTAATCATGATCTAATTGTCATGCAGGGACAAAAACATGTCGAAATCACTCCTATATCTAAATAGGCATGGGCTTAGTCAATATCTATAGAAATATATCTATATCATTGGCTAAAGTGATTTCATTGTGTTGATCATCACTATGAACATACATTTTGCAATGTTGCTTCAGTCACGTTCTTTCCCTTATTCCAAATATAACTTCTTATGTCTCTTCACCTATTTTTTCTATTATGATGGTGTCACTTAACCAAATACAATGAACAATAAAAATTATACATAAATAATAAAAATATGCAATTCACAAGAGCAACAAATAATAAATGAAAATCAAATCAAAATATAGAAGAACAAAAAAATTAAGAAATATGTACCTTTTTAAATCTCATATTCCATGATTGTTTTTTTTTTCTTTAACCCAATAAATAGTTTTTTTTGATATATTCTACACCGATAAAAGTAGCTACTTGTTTGAATAAACTTCAATAAATTGTAATCAATAGAATTAGTCTCCCTTTATTATTCTTATTATTATTAATCCTTAGCATATATATATTATACAAATCTCTTGATATATGTGGCATAGTTACTTGGTCCAACACAACATAGAGACATATTTGTGAGTATGAAACAAGAATATTGAAATATATGTTAATATGTACTATGAATTAGTTATATTTCATAATTCAAGAACAATACAAATTGTATCATGGTCACTCCAAAATGTGTCTAATCTAAAGATTTTTTAGTTTTCATTGACCATGTTCAATCACAGATGATCCATAAGTCATATTGGAACATAATATTTTTGTCGAAGAGAAGACACAAATTATAATTGATTGAATGTAATAGCATTGAAGTTTAAAATCAAATACTATGTACGTGCACCATAGGGATAACCCCGTAATTTCATAAATTAACCTATCTTGACCTTTGTTGCCTTACATTTTCCCATATTTCTTCATTGATTTTTATTACTTTAAATACAATAACCATTATCGAAATGAAATTTACAAAGCATCTCATTTTCTAAATAAAATTTACAAAGCACACAAAATTAATGCATGAAGCAAAGTTCTTTCAAATGCAATGTTTCATCGTCAAATGTCATAATCAACCCATATTTTACAACTTGTTTCTTTGTGTCCAACTACAAAGATTAGCAATAAATCTTTAATATATTATATTTGATTGTTACACACAACACCCAAAATAATGACAAATTTAAAGAAACCAATAGATTTGCCTCATGGCCCTCCAATTCCTCTTCATTTTCCCATACAAAATATCCTCAACATTCCCACCATGCTCTGATGCAAATTTCTAGCAGAGACAAAGAACTATCGTTTTCTAAAAACGTAAGAAATGTGTTAATGCATGTTTCAACCACTCAATGCTAAATAGATGATATCATATATCGTAACCCCGTTGAAATCCTCTCAAATTTTCCAGACATTTGCATCCAAGAAATTTAAGATGCACCCAAATCGAAAATGTTTTCATACACATTCGTACTTAAAACTAAAAAAAGAATTTCATTCTCGATCCAAGATAAGGAAACCATGTCACGTCTACATCCTACGCACTACTAAATGTACATGATACTCACAAATGCTCTGCAAATGACAAGTCTCTCCTTTGTAGTCTAAAAATCAATGCAATTACAACTGATATAATGTGACTGCAATAGTATTAAATGTAAACATTAATGATATACCTCATAAAGTGAAGCCAACACTGAAACCCCAAACTTATTATCCAATAGCATGCAAAATAAAAATGAACTTATATTAAAGTACTAAATATAACTTTTAACACTGTTACTATGTTTAACATTGCAAATTGTTAAAAAAAAAAAAATGGTCAATGAAAAAACTAATAGGATCAATGAAAAAGTTGAATACAATATATCTAAGAAATCTAAAATGCATGCCATAATAGAAAATCTAACACTCTCGTTATTTTCTTTGTTTTTTTTTTGTTTTTTTGTCATTATCATTGTTATTTTATTATTAAAATAATATTTGTTAATTTACCTCCAATCAAAGCACCTACCCTTATTCTATTAGTCCTTAATACATAATGCAAGATTGACTTGAATGTTTCTAACCACCAAATTGACAAGGTGACAAACCAATAGTGGAAGTGGTATTAGATCTTTGGAAAGTGGTTTGGAAAAGTTTTGAAATTCTTCCATTCAATGAGAATACAACACTTATACTAAATATGGTTAGGTAGTATCAATTTTTTTTCTCCATTAACGTTGGTTCACTTACAACTATAATATTACCATCCTCCCTTCATCTTCTTTTCCATCTAGGCCTCCAATCTAAAGGTCCACCAAGTTATAATTTAGTATTAAACATAAATCATACCTCAATTATTTATTCTTTAACCATGTTTTAGGTCTTAAAAAACTT
>ML788105.1:243872-259540 GCA_009831015.1 Picea engelmannii
TATTTTTTCCAAAAAAATAGTAGAGTTCTTGAGGCCTCAACATACTTCAATTGAGAAGAGTAAACTTGGTACACACTTTAGAAAAATATTCCAAATAAAATGTTTCCCTTCCAATTATTTCAAATGTTAATATTTAATGAACAACCAAATAAATAAGCTGAAATTTCAACATCAAGTGATAATAAACATACTTTGTAATTTGAAATATGACCCTTTGATGGGTTATATATACATTATTAATAATAAAAATTCATAAACATCAAACAATTTTTTCTTTAGACACATTCATAGAATCAAACATTTTTAAGGACACCCATATAAGAGAGGATGTAATCTATGTATCTATATGATGCACATGAACATTGCATATTATATTCATATTTTGAGCATATGATGGTCGTACATAACCAAGGGAATCATGTTCATTGTAGATCTCATTAGATAGTAAGAAATTGTTTCACATCTTGAGGTCTTTGTTGAAGAGTTATAATTCTATCAAAATACTATAAAAGCAATGAAGAGACGTTACTTGATTTATAGGCCTCTAGGAACATGGCAATCTACCAGGACTGACTCTATTGCTTATTATTTAGGCTAAGATGTTTATGATTTGTCCACCTTCACAATATCCATATAGGTATAAAACTAAAGGAAATTACTGATAAATACCGCCAGTTATGCTATTTATATTGAGGATATTGATTGTTCATTTTTTCTCTCAAACCATGTGAAAAAACATGAAAGATTTGGATGTTAGAGAATAATTCCTAATGCATAAGTTTGATGCTAATAAAAAGTTATGTTACCTTCAACCTAGATTTCTTAGGAATTCCATGTTGGGTATGTGTTATATTCTTTGCACGAATAGTTCTAGTGTGTGCTACATTGTGTCGGGTGCATCGGGGATTTTGAGAAGGGACCTCCAGTCCTGCCCTTGGGGGGTTCGGGGGCAGTGCCCCCAAGAATTTATTTATTTTCCTCAAGAAATGTGTTGCAATTTTACCTCAATTTTCGTGTCTCCTCAATTTTTGTGTCCATTGTTGGGGGGTTTTTCGGCACATGCCCAATCGTTTTCTATTTTCAGTTAAGGAATTAGGGTTGTTGAATAATCCAGGTCATTGGGTTAGGGTTTTGGATGTCGTTGGATCCTATATGTATATTGGATTGTAAACAATATATCATAATAAATGAATATAAAATATGTTGGTTTTCCCAGTTTGGGTTTCCAAGGTAAAAATCTATGTGTAATGTGTGTATTTTCCATTGTATATTTTTTGTTCTTTTATTGAAAATATGTTTGTAGTAAAATATTGTACAAGGTTAAAATGTACATTTGGTATCAAAGCTTTGTTGGCCTCGTGGAGACACCTTTGTGGTCAAGGTTTTGACTTGGCTATGTGATAAGCCTTGTTGCAGTGGGAGATCTATGGTAGATTTTTTAGGTGAAAGGAAATGAAGAGTAGTTCGAAAATGGAGATCGAGAAGTTTAATGGGAAAATTTTTGAGTTGTGGAAGCTCAATATGGAATATCTGTTGGTCGATAGATATCAACGGATCACGCTTGATCTAGGTACTACATCTACAGGAACTTTAGAAGATGACTGGAAAAAGTTGGATCGAAAGGTAAATAACACAATCTGGCTATGTCTCTCAGATTCTTATTACTAAATGTATCATAGGAAGCTACATCCAAATATTTATGGGATAAGTTGGTGAAGTTGTATCAGTCTAAGTCCCTAGTAAATAAACTATTCTTAAGAAAGAAGTTGTATAATCTGAGGATGAGAGATGGAGACTCAGTGGTAGAGCATTTGAGTGCCTTCAATACTGTGGTAAGTCACTTAGTATCTATTGAGATTAAAATTTCAAATGAATATAAGTGTATCAGTTTATTGTTCTCTTTACCAGACTCGTGGGATAGTCTGGTTGTGGCCATAGGTAGTAATACAACTTCCTTGAAGTTTGATGAAGTGGTATCATCCTTATTGTCGGAGTAGATGAGATAGAATAACATGGAAGGATAGAGCACAAATGCATTATTTGCAAGAGGAAGTTTATAGGAAATAAATAAATATAAGTCCTCAAGTGGGGATCTAAGTCTAAGGAAAGATATAAGTCTCCCAAAATTTTTGTAAAGGTATCCTAAAGATGTGGAAAAGTAGGGCACTACAAGAAGCAGTGTAGATCTTGTTATAACATATAGTTGTCAAGGGCAGCAGGTCGTCCAAGTCCGTGGTATGCACAAGAAGTGTTCGAGCGCAACATGCATAGCAGCTCATTTCGGGCTTAAAATAAAAACAGGTGGGCTCAATTTTGTGATGGTGGAGATCCCTTGTGGGGATCATATTAGTGAACTCTGGGTATTTAGAGTTTTAGAATTGCATGAAGTATAACACCATGAAACGATTTGAAGCCTGAAGCGAGATGAGTCATTGATCTTGAAGGGAACACATGGCGTCTAATCCAAGTTTTCGTGAAAAGAAGCTTCGGGAGTTTTGATATTAGGAAGTTTGTAAAAATTCTGAAGGGTCGAAGCCTGAAGTCCCGAAGTGAGTCTGGACCATCCGTCAGTAGGGACACGTGGTAGGCAATCTCTCACTTCGAGAATTTTCCTCCGAGAATCTCATCATGTTTCACATTCAAAAGTGTTGAAGTCCCGAAGCTGAGAAGTCCAAAAGTAGATCTCAACCATCCAAATCCAGACTGCCACATGTCATCACATCTGTCTCTCTAGGATTTTTACTTCGAGAGTTTTGAAACGAGAAAATTTCTAAGTTCTTGAAGCGTTGAAGTCTTGAAGACCTGAAGCATCGAAGTCCCGAAGTGTCAAAGCATGTGGAACTATCATTAGATAGACACACGATGCCATATATAGAGCTCTAGAGGAAAGCGAAGGGGAAAAAGTGAGATTTCAGTTTTGATTTTCCCATAGCCTAGAGACCCGAAGGGATCTTAGCTATTGATCTAGGAGCCACGCAGTGCCAGATATAGAGCTCTGGGTAAAATCCCATGGAAGAGGATGAGGTTTGAGATTTGATTTTTCTCAAAGCCTAGAGACCCGAAGGGATCTTAGCCATTGATCCAGGAGCCACGCATTGCCATATCATTAGCTCCGAGTAAAAGCACATGGAAGAGGATGAGGTTTGAGTTTTGATTTTCCCGAAGCCCAAAGACCCGAAGGAGATCTCAACCATCAATTCAAGAGGATACGTGGCAGTCATTAGTATGGAAATCCGACGCACTCGTCGTTCATGACACCTGAAACCTATTCAACAATGACACATGGCACTCAGTCCAGGAAGTCAAGGAAATATCATTCGCTTCTTTATTAGTGACACATGTCACTTTTCTTTCATGACACATCAGCATGGTGACGTCAGACCACCATGTCCGATCATCCTCCAGGAGGTATTATTGTTCAACGTCAAAAGTAACATCCCCCTAGGGCATAGTTTGGTAGATTCTAAAGATCGCGGGCAGTTAATCTTGGCGGTGGCGCCAAATCTGGCAGGTGCACCTAGATCATAGATAGCGCTCATATCTACTACCACGGTCCATTGTGGGGGCGCAACATACTCGAACGATAATTTTCTTGAGTGGTCCCACAATTGAAACCATGGTAAGGCAAAAGTGTTATGTGGCGAAAGATGGTGGATTGCGGGCCCAAAAGTGGTCTGAACCTAAACCACCTCGGAGCGGCTCTACAATCACATGTTTATATGGCATCTCTTCGGAGAGAAGCACATGGCCGCCCCCTGAGTATTAAGTCTCATTTAGTCTTCGAGGAAAAAGAAGTAAATGAAAGGTAGGTTTGGTGGTTGAAACCTCGGCTCACCCCATAAATGGAAGCTATGGAAAGTTTGTTTGTGGGGACTAAACCGTCAGCTCGTGGTAGCCCCACAAGAAAATTTCCCTGCAGACCCATGTTGATCTGAGCTCACGTCTGACATAGGGGTGCACATTCAGTCTGACAGAAGAACACGCCAACGCAAAGCTTTGATTGTAGTGGCCAGGTCACACACTTGGTGGTGGGGAATTGTTCTGAGTATAAATAGATAATTTTGATATTTTTTTAGGATCGTCAACTGGTTGAGTAGAGCTCCCTATTTTGTAATGTTTTGATTCCAGAACTATTCTTTGGTTATGTATCAAATTTGAGACTTTCATGTTAATAGAAGTCAGCTTATTTTTATGTCTCTGTAAAAAAAAAATCTAAAACACTCAGTCATGGAGGATCCATTCAAGGGTTGTTATCTTGTTGTAATGTAGGTTTGATTATAGTGGTATCGTGACTAGTTTTAGTTAGCTCCATTATATATTTTCCCCTCTTACACTGAATGGATCGGGCATGGAGGATCTAGTTGAGTTGTTGTAGCTGCATTGTGATGTAGGTTTGATCATTGTGCTCTTGTGACTGTGTTGTTTGGACACATTTCAGTGTTTGAAGCTTGAGATTAGAAGTGATCTTGAGTTTGAGTTTTTCTTCTCCAAATTGCTTGAAATCCTGATGCTCATAGCAGTCTTGTTCACATTTCTCACTAATTCTTCCCTCTGCTCACACTTAAACAAAACTCACTATCTGAATTTAATGTGGCCATCACTTCCTTGTTCATTTCTTGTCCAGTTCTATGTTGAACATCATTCATATATTGATTTTTGTCCATTGACCTCTACTCACATAAAATCAACATCCACCAAAAACTATGATGGGTATTCGGCTTACCCTCCCACAATCTGAGGGTGACACTCAGTGCCAACATTCATGGGGATTTTGTCAGGGAATGAATTGAATAATTTTCCCTGGGATAGAACGACAACAAGATTCTGATTTTGAAGGTGCATTAGACATCAGAACCATTGAAGATTGCAACTTGCATCTGGAGACTCCACAATTGAAGACTCCACTTGGGAGGATCTTGTTGATAGAAATATTACCATACCGAAGGGGAAGACCAAGTATCAGTTTATGAGATTTATTCATGAAATCTTGTTCTTGTTTATTAGCTCATTTCTCTCTTTCCCTCACATATAAAGAGGATTATCCTCTTCTTTGTCTATTCAGATGATAATAGGCCTTCCTGTATTTATCCATCCTTGGAAGAAGAAAACATGCCCTCTTCTTATGTTGTAGATATTGATCTCGTGTCTTCACCTCTACCTATTCATAAAAGTGATATTTTTATTGCATCTCCTCTTAAAATTTATCACCCTTGTAGTCATGAGGAGGTTGAAAATAGTTCACAGTATTCTCAAATCTCGTTACCCTCTATTATTCCTGTTGAGCCTTTCCATCAACTCGTTAATCCTCATGATCATCCCAATGCTTTTCAAATTAAAATCATAAATAAGTTGTTTAAACCTTTGAGGCTTCCATATATCCTTAACCCTTATCCTCTTGATTCCTTTCAGTATCTTCCTTGGTCTTCTTGAGAAGACCATGTTACAGCCGAGAGGCACTTGGAGGCCTTTGAGAACTTTGTTGATCAGTTTGATATTTTTCATGAGGATGTTACCTTGAGGTTGTTCTCACATTCTTTGTCTGGAGATGTTGTTGTGTGGTTTAGATGTCTAGAAGATGGTTCTATTGGCTCCCGGACTGAGCTATGCCATGCATTTTTAAAGTTTTGGGGTGCGAACAAGTCCCTTGATCAATACTGGTTTGAGTTTAATTCCTTGAGGAGAGGGGAGGAGGAAGCCTTGGTTGTCTTCAACAGGAGGCTTTACAGTGTTTATCATTGTATGCCTATGGAGATCAGACCCACAGAGACTATTTCCATGGTGTACTATGCCATCGCTCAACATATAGAGTTGGTCCTTCTCCTGAGAGAGAGGAAATATTGATCGTTAAGACACCTGTTTGAATATGCTAAAGAAGTTGAAGAGAACATCAGGGCTAGCAAGGGGGTTCATATGCAAGCATATCTTGAAAAATTGCATGTGCCTAAGGAAGAAGACTGTGAGCATGTTTCAGATTATGGGAAAGAATATAGTGATTATGAATCAGAGCTGGGACAACAACAAGGAAAAGAGACTAAAGTTGATGATGATCAAGAGTTGTTTTCGATGGAGCATGGAGGTTTTTTATTTGCAAGTAGAGAGGCATTTACAGAGGATCAACTTGGTCTTATAAAGAGGCCAGGATTATGTCACATGATTCATGATCCTATGGCTATATACATGGAATTGTATGTTTCATATTTTGAGGATTTCCAAGAGAATACCATAGAGCCTTTTCCTTTATACATTAAGGAAAAACATTGTGTGGAAATCCACCATTCTATGCCTGTGGAAGACAAAGAGTCGATATTTACGATGGTTCATGTTTATGATGATTATGATTTTGATCCTCGGGAGAGTCATGTAAAAGAAGAGGGAGAGCCAAATGTGAAGTTCATATCCTACCCAGAGCCTGCAAATGAGCAACCACCACCTGGGATCATTCATCCTGCATCAGTCATTCACTCACCTATGCTTGCTAGATACATTCAGCCAAGTGTGAGTAGTTGTAAGACAGAGCATGTTATATGTCACCAGCCCAGTGGATTTTTTAATTTTCTCTATGAACCTGCAAGGGAGTACATGGAGTTGCATTTCCTTCATGTCTTGGAGCCACTCAACTTTATCCTGACTTCAACATTGGGAGGAAATATGAAAAGCATAATAATTTTGTTGTCACAATTGTGTTGTTTTTATTTGATCAGTGACAGAGTAAACAAGTTTGCATCTAGGGAGTTTCTTAAATGGCTATGGTGGAAGTTTGTTTTCACCTAGCGCTTTGTAAAAATCAATCATTCTAGGAATGTACATAAATAGGCTCCTCCTGTAGCCCATGTATTTTTATTTCATTTTTAGGATAGTGTTCTTGTTGGCCTTTAATCCTCGACAGGATGTTTGTTTGAGCATGACTCCATAGCCCAATGCAGAAGGTGACTGGAACTACTTGTTCTTGTCATCTCACAGGGAACATGCCATCCCCTATGGAGCCAAATGTTATCACATATAGTTTTCAAGGGAAGAAGGTCGTCCAATTCCATTGTCTACACATGATGCGTCTGAGCACAACATGCAGAGAAGCTCATTTTGGGATTAAGATACAAATAGGCGGCCTCAGTTTTGTGATGGTGGACATCCCCTGTGAGGATCATATTAGCGGCCCCCAGGTATTCAGATTTTCATAATTGCACGAAGTATAGCGCCATGAAAAGAGTCAAAGCCCGAAGAAAGATGATTCATTGATCTTGAAGGGATCATGTGGCATTCGATCCAAGTGTTTGGGAATATAAGCTTCGGGAGTTTTGATAGTAGGAAGTGTGTAAAACTTCTGAAGGGCTGAACCCTGAAGTCTCGAAGTGAATCTGGACCATCCATTTGTAGGGAAACACGACATCCAATCTCTCACTTCAGGAATTTGCCTCTGAGAATCTCTTCATGTTTCACATTCAAAAGTGTCGAAGTCTCGAAGTCCCGAAGTCCTGAAGTAGATGTCATCCATCTGAATCCAGACTTCCACTCATCATCAAATCTGTCAGTACAGTAGTTTTACTTTGGGTGTTTTGAAATGAGAAACACATCAAGTTCCCAAAGTGTCGATGTCCCAAAGACCCGAAGCACTGAAGTCCCGAAGTGTCGAATCATGTGGAACTCTCATCGGACAAACATGCGATGCCAGATCTAGAGCTCTGGTGGAAAGCAAAGGGGAAAAAGAGAGATGTGAGTTTTTATTTTCCTAGAGCCCGGTGACCCGAAGGGATCTTAGTTGTTGATCCAGGAGCCACGCAATGCCATATATAGAGATCTGGGTAAAATCACATGGAAGAGGATGAGTTTTGAGATTTGATTTTTCCCGAAGCCTGGAGACCTGAAGGGATCTTAGTCGTTGATCCGCGAGCCACGCATCACCAGATCCTTAGATCCACGTAAAAGCGCATGGAAGAGGATGAGGTTTGAGAATTGATTTTTTGGAAGCCTGGAAACCCAAAGTAGATCTCAGTCATCGATTTAAGAGGATACGTGGCACTCATCAGCATGGACATCTGGTGCACTCATCAATCGTGAAACCTGGCACCTATTCGACAATGACACATGGCACTCAGTTCAAGCAGACGTGGCCATATCATTCGATTCTTTCTTAGTGACATGTGTCACTTCTCTTTCATGACACATCAACATGTTGACATTGGGACACCACATACGAGCATCCTTTGGGAGGTATTATTGTTCAACATCAAAAGTAGTGTCCCCCCCCAGGGCATAGTTTGGCGGATTCTAAATATGGAAGGTGGTTAAGCTTGGTGGTGGCGCAAAATATCATAGGTGCACCGATATCACAGATAACATCTATATCTATGACCATGGTTCATTGTGGGGGCACAACATACTCAGGCGATAATTTTCTTGAGTAGTCCCGCAACTGAAAACATGGTAAGGAGAAAGTGCTATGTGGTTAAAGATGGCGGATTATGGGCCCAAAAAGTGGTCCGAACCTAAACCACCTATGAGAGGCCCCGCAATCACATGTTTATATGGAATCCAATCTGAGAGAAGAACGTGGCTTCCCCCTAAGAATTAAGTCTCATTCAGTCTCCAAGGAAAAATAAGTAAATGAAAGGTAGGTTTGGTGGTTGAAACCTTGACTCACCCCATAAATCGAGGGTATGGAAATTCCGGTCATGGGGACTAAACTGTCATCCCATGGTACCCCTGCGAGCAGATTTCCCTGTAGACCCATGACGATTTGAGATCGCATCTCATAGAGGGTTGCACGTTCGGTGTGATAGTAGAACTCGCCGACGCAAATCTTTGATTATAGTGGCCAGGTCACACTCTTAGTGGTGGAAAATTCTTCTGAGTATAAATAGATAGTTTTGATATTTTGTTAGGGTCATCAACTGGTTGAGAAGAGCTCCCTATTTTGTAATGTTTTGATGCCAAAACTATTCTCTGGTTATGTATCAAATTTGAGACTTTCATGTTAATAGAAGTCATCTTTTTTTCATCTCTCTATAAAAATCTATGCTAAAACACTTGGGCATGGAGGATCCAGTCAAGGGTTTTTATGATGTTGTAATGTATGTTTGATTATAGTGGTATTTTGACTAGTTTTAGTCAGTTCCGTTGTATCTTTTTCCCTCTTACACTGAATAGCTTGGGCATGGAGGATCCAGTGGAGTTGTTGTAGCTGTATTGTGATGTAGGTTTGATCATGGTGTGGATGTGACTGTGTTGTTTGGACATATTTTAGTGTCTGAAGCTTGAGCTCAAGAGTGATATTGAGTCTGATCTTTTCTTCTCCAAGCTGCTTGAAATCCTGATGCTCATAGCAGTCTTTTTCACCTTTCTCACTAAGTCTTCCCTCTGCTCAAACTTAAACTCAACTCACTGACTAAATTTAATGTGGCCCTCACTTCCCTCTGCATTTCTTGTCCAGTTCCGTGTTGAAAATCATTCAGATATTTAGTTTTCTCCATTGACATCCACTAACATAAAACCAACATCCACAAAAAACTATGATGGGTATTGGGCTTATCCTCCCATAATCTGAGGGTGACTCTCAGTGCTAACAGATCCAAAGTTGAGAAAAAAAAGGGATATGAATAATCTTCTTCTATAGAAGAAAATACCTCCAAAGAATAAGGAGGGGATGTGTATGTGGTTTCTTCAACCACACATGGAGAGCATGAGGCATGGTTGGTTGACTCAGGTGCATCCTTTCATATGAATCCACAGAGGGAGTGGTTCCATGAATATGAAAGGTATGATGGAGGTAATGTTTTCCTAGGTGATGACTCGACAGCCAGAATCATAGGTCAAGGAAAAGTCAAGTTGAGGCTCAATGATGGAAATTTTAGAACACTACTTGGTGTTATGCACATCCTAGGATTGGCCAAAAATTTGATTTCTATAGGAAAAATGGACATTGGACGATGCAGGGGTAAAAACAATATTTGAAAAGGAAACCTGCAGGATGGTTCGAGGAGAAATGGTGTTGTTGAAGGGAGTTAAGTTTGCAACTCTGTATAAGCTTCAAGGAAGAACTATTAGTGATGGGTATAATAGTTCCATTGTTCTTGATATTGGAGTTGAAGAAGAAAGAACTCATATAGTGTCTGGAGAAAAGGTTATGATGTGGCATCAAAGATTGGGGCATATCATAGAGAAGGGTATTCAACTACTACACGATAAAGGTATGGTTGAAGGTATGTCTAAGTTCTCTTTGGATTTTGATTTATGTGAACATTTTGTATTTGGGAAGAAGAATTGGGTAAGATTCCCCTCTAGTGCAACGAGGGAAGAAGGAATTTTACAACTATTTCATGGTGATGTGTTTGGACCTATGTTGGTTCCATCATTGGGAAAATCTATGTACTATGTCTCATTTATAGATGAATTCTCGAGGAATACTTGGATATATTTCCTCAGGATGAAATATGAATTATTTGATAGCTTTAAAGAGTTTAAGGCTCTTGTTGAGAATCAAACAGAGAAAAGAATTAAGGTGTTGAGGATAGATAATGGTGGAGAGTTCTGCGGTAATGGATTTAAAGAATTATGTAAGAAGTGCGGT
The DNA here is from genome assembly GCA_009831015.1 of Picea engelmannii. Lineage (NCBI taxonomy): Eukaryota > Viridiplantae > Streptophyta > Pinopsida > Pinales > Pinaceae > Picea > Picea engelmannii. The sequence goes on from ML788105.1 coordinate 254,437, forward strand.
ATAGAAAGGAAGAGGAATACTCCATATACACCTCTGCAAAATGGAGTTGCAAAAAGGATGAACATGACGCTGATGGAAAAAGAAATGTGCATGCGCAGTGGTGCAGGGTTAGGGAAAGAATTATGGGTAGAGGCAGTGGGTACTGCATGTTACCTAGTCAACAGATCACTCTCATCAGCGTTGAATGATAATAATCCATAAGAGGTATGGACTGGTAAGAAACCTTCTCTCACACATGTCAAGGTATTTGGTTGTGAGGCCTATGTTCATGTTCCAAAGGAAAACAAGAATAAGCTAGATAAGAAGGATGAAAAGTGTATCTTTATTGGGTATAAAGATGGTCTCAAAGGTTATAATATTTGGAACCCAAAAACTAAGAAGGTTGTGTATAGTCGAGATGTGGTATTTAGAGAAATTAAGGATGTTGTTAAACAAGAAGTCCTACCAAGTAAGGAAGAAACATAGAAAATAGAGTTTGATGAATCAGAMTCKACAAAACAACAAGAATCATAAGAATAAGATCCTCATACTCCAATATTGAGGAGATCAGTTTAAGAAAGAAGGATACYAGAAAGGTATACTCCATTTTATTTATGTTCAAATTTTTCTTTTTCTATTACTGATGATTATCCTAGAACTGTCAGGGAGGCAATGGATTTAGAGGATGGAAAACTCTAGAAAAAGGCCATGGATGAAGAAATGGTATCCTTGGATAAGAATGAGGCTTGAGATATAGTGGAGTTGTTGACTGGAATAAAGTCCATTGGAAGAAAATGGGCATTTAAAAAGAAGATGAATGAAAAATGAAAAGTGAATAAATACAAAGCTCGGTTAGTAGCAAAGGGTTATTCCCAGGTTGAGGGAATTAATTTTGGTGATATTTTTTCTCTTGTTGCTAATTTAACTTCTATAAGATTTATGTTATCTCTTGTTGTTGCATTTGATTTTGAAGTAGAACGGATGGATGTGAAGACAACATTCCTACATGGGGATCTGGAGGAATAAATCTATATGAAGTAGCCAAAAGGATTTGTTGTGAAGGGAAAGAAGGAGTTGGTATTGAAGGTAAGAAAAGTCCATGTATGGTTTAAAACAATCACCAAGGATGTGGTATAAAAAAATTGATACTTATATGCTCAGAATTGGCTCAAAAGAATCAAAGAGGATCAATGTGTGTATTTTAAATTAATTGGTGATCATTTGATTTATTTTGTCTTCTATGTGGATGACATGTTGATAGGAAACAAAAAGGATATTATCTAAGATGTGAAACCTGAGTTTTCCTCTAAATTTGACATGAAGGATCTCGGTGCTGGAAATTTCATTTTGGGCATGGAAATTAAAAGAGATTGGAAAAAGATGAAACTATGGTTAAATAAGAGAAAATATGTCGAGAAAATATTGCAGAGGTTTAATATGCAGGAATGTAAACCGATCAAGTTCACCATTCCTGTTGGTGTAAAGTTATATGCAGATCAGTGTCCCAAGAAACATGAAGATGAGGAGGACATGTCTCATGTTCCATATGTGAGTGTAGTTGGTAGTTTGATGTATGCAATGGTATGTACTATATCAAACATTTCACATGTAGTGGGAGTTTTGAGCAGGTATATTTCAAAACCAAGGAAGGAGCATTAGACAGCAGTAAAAAGGGTTTTGAGTTATTTGTGTGCCACTGCTAGCTATGGATTGTGCTACTAGGGAAGACCAGGATTGGATAGAGTGTTGGACATACATGGCTTTGTGGATGTAGATTGGGATGAAGATATTGATCATAGGAGATATACAAGGGGGTATGTGTTTAACCTGTTTTGAGGAGAAATGAGTTGGATGAGAAAAACACAGGCTATAGTGGAAATTTCAACTACAGAGGTTGAATACATGGCAGCCACTCATGCAAGTAAGGAAGAAATATGGTTACAAATATTGTTTTCAGGTATTGGGTTGGTAAAACATGATGTAAGGATAGGTTGTGACAATCATAGTGCAGTTTTTCTAGCAAAGAACATGAGTTATCATACAAAGACAAAACGTATTGATATTCAATATCACTTTGTGAGATACATGGTTGAAAAAAAGAAAGTGTTGTTGATGAACGTGGACACTTTGAAGTATGTTGTAAATTCATTAACAAAATGTGTAAGAACTGATAAGTTCTCTTGGTATAGAGGATCGATGGGCATTGTTCCCTTGGATTGTTGACTATGTAACCCTATAACTCCCTTGTATGCAAAGAAAACAACTACTAGGATAATGTTGGGTATGTCTTATATTCCTTGCACAAATAGCTCTAGTGTGTGCTACATTGCATTGGACACATGGGGGGGCTTTAGGGGGGATATATCTCATTGCGCAGGGGTTTGGGGGAGGTTCCCTCGAGAATTTGTTTTTCCTCAAGAAATATGTTGCATTTTTTCCTCGTTTTTCGTGTCGCCTCAATTTTTGTGTCCATTGTTAGGCATTTTTTTGGCACATGATTTTTGCTGATGGTTTTCTATTTCTGGTTAAGGAATTAGGGTTGTTGACTAATCCAGGTCATTGGGTTAGGGTTTTGGATGTCGTCGGATCCTATATGTATATTGTATTATAAATAATGTATCACAACAAATTAATATATAATATGTTGGTTTTCTTGATTTGAGTTTCCAGGGGAAAAATCTCTGTGTAATGTGCGTATTGTCCATTGTATATTTTTTGTTCTTTTATCGAAAATATGTTTGCAGTAAAATATTGTACAAGGTTAAAATCTACAACCCACCCATCTAAAAAACTATTGTTCTTAGGATTAACTCTACAAAGGATACATATCCTTGATCTTGGGCTTCGGATGAGGCAGGGGGGAGATAGTTATGGGGCATTCTCAACATATTTGCAAAGCATCATCACACTAATGACAATGTTACTAGAATCAAGAAGAAGAAAGTGAAAGAGTGTGATAAATAAAGATGCATGGATTCAAGAAAAGGGGAATGGACAATCTAGAGAACAAAGGAGTGAAGATTTGATGATGTTATAAATTGAATGAAAAAAATCACAATTATCATTATTGTAATCCTAAATTTAGGTTTTGTGATGTTGAAAAGGTTCATTTTGTGCAAGTTTGTATCTAAACTTAATCAAGAACATACAAATTAGAAAATTTCATCAAGAGTTTTTAATCCTAAACCTAATTGTTAAATATTTTTATGTGAAACAAAGAAAAACTATAAATTATCTTTGATGAGAGCTTGTTTTGAAATCCATTTACTATTTTTATTTTCCTTTTATATACTTTTTCTATGATTACTAAGTTTTTTTAGCCAAAGTAGATAAATTTTCTACAGTTAGTATTTCATCATTCTTAGTATGGTGTTTCATTAAATATTGTTAATGTATCAATGATAATTTTGTATATTTTGTATCTAACTTATATAGATTTAATCATTGTTACATATCTCCAAATAAAAAATGTTACATATCGAGGTTTCAACTCATTGGTTCTCATTGTTGTGAAACCACTGCTATGGATACACAAAGTTCTGGATACTCCATTTAATATGCCATTGTTGTGGAACCATTTCTATGGATCTATGAGTTTTATCCCTCACCTACTATGGATTCATTGTTGCATAACTGTGACCCCAGTTTATTGTTGTAGAACGTGTGAGTACTAAGCTAGCATATGCTAAGTACATCATACTATTTTGAAATAATTAAAATAATCACGTTGGTTATAAATTCCTTGTTTTGGTTAAATATGCTAAGTTCTCTGTTGGCTAGATACTAGGAACTTAAAGATTAATACTTTTCGTAAATATTCCCGCACTCAGTGGCTTGAGAATATCTAATTCTCAATAAAATTGTAGTTCATAGAGTTCATAAGACTATTATATGAAATGATTATAAAACCAACATTGACCTCTATGTAAATGAGATGAGAGAAGATATCATTTTTCTCTAGATATTTATGATATAATCCATTTTTATCAATTTCCTTTTCCATGTTTGTGTGCATGTAATAAATTTCAATGTGTTGAGTTAGTAAGATTTTTTTTAGCGCCGATATATAAAGAGGAAGGGCCCACTTAGAGGGGACATGTGTTAATTTATTCGTTATCTTAGTTACTATTTTATTTATTACTCGGGTATTGTGCATAGCTCTATGTTTTTACCAGCTGATGTAGATTAAATAAATGTATATAAGTTTTCTATAGTTAATTTTTTGTTGCTACAAAACAAAGAATTGAATATATTTGAATGCTACTAATCTTTGCATTGTAGGTTACAATTGGTTTTCTGTATTTTCATATATAAGTTTTCTATAGTTAATTTTATGTTGCTACAAAACAAATAATTAAATATATTTGAAAGAAACTAATCTTTGCATTGTAGGTTACAATTGGTTTTGTGTATCGTCATAGTTTATACCTCTTGCATTGAAATACTATGTTTCTTGTAGGTTAGAATTGAATTTCTAGTAAGATTAGAGCATCGTAGTAATTTTCATATTTAAAAAAAAAAAATCTTCATGAGACTTTCATATATTTCACACAACACTTCGCAAGCATCTTGTCACTTGTTGATAATTAAATGCACTAGTGGACTAGGTACTCTATTCAAAATTAATTAAGTATTTAGTTATAATGCCATTTTTTGTGTCATTACTAGGGAAGTTTTAATTTCTTAAGAATTTTTATATTACGTTGGAGTGGATAACACATGGTATATGGATATTCATGATAGGAATAACTTACATTCCTCTTTGTGATATCTCATATGTAGAGTTTTTGCATGAATATCATAACCATATGGATGCATGAATAGAGTTATAAATCTAGGAGCACAAGAATATGGTGCATTAATAGTCACCCATGGTACTAACTATTATGTTTGTAGATCAAGATGAGAAGGTTTAGGGACCAATAATAAACTCAATAAAAAAAGGGATCTTACACTTGAATATACATAAGAGGCCACTTTTGTAGTAGAAGTTATGTCACTAAGAAAATCTGTAAGGAAAATTCCAACATTACTCAAGGGAAAGCCTAAGGAAACATATAGGAAAGATGTCCATTGTCACCGCAATGGCCATAGCTTTGCACTTATAAGTCTATAAGCTAAGGAG
>ML788106.1:0-158952 GCA_009831015.1 Picea engelmannii
AGCTGGAAAACAAAGGAAGTTGATGCTTCCAATAAATGTAATTCTTCAAGACATAAGAAAAAACATTCTTTGGTTTTCTCCCACTTTGGGTTTCCACATAAAAACACTAGTGTACTATGTATGTGTATGATTGTTCATTGTTTATTTACTCTGCAAATATTGGATGATAATGCTAAATTGATATAACACTTGCATTATATGGTTAAAAAGGATTAAATTGCTCTATTACTGATTCACTCCCCCTCTCAGAAATCCAACAAAACAATCTAAAATATCAATAACTACATAATAAATTGTAAGTAATTTTTAGGTATACATGGTATCCATTTGATTTCCATTTAAGATCTTAAGCAATTTCAAATTTTACTTTTTTAAGTTCATGCTTGCATAATAAATTTATTCCTTGTTCAAGGCCAATAAACAAATATGGAAAAGAAGCCGATATTGAATCACATAAGTATGGAAGATCCTGTAATAAGGGGAAAAAGGCTCAAGCAACATTGCTTTCCCCTTCACCAAACACTACTATTGAAACACACCAAAGTGTAGTTCCATCTACTAGTGAGTTTTTCCAAACCATCTACTAGTGAGTTATATGGTACTTATCAATATTAAGTCTTTAAGATCAATATTTTTGTTTTTTTATGTAACTTAACTTAATTCTTAATATTGACATTATTTTTCTATTATGAAAACATTTCATTAACAAAATATTTATTGTAAATGAAATGATCAAGGGAAAAGTAGTGTTAGAACTTACTTTAAACCAACCTAGATCCATTTTAACTAGTGATCTATCAAGCATCAAGAATAATCAAATATCCAAAGGTCAAAACCTCTTTTAGAGTGCAAAACTTGAGGAAAGGTTTACACCCCCAGAAATTTGATTCCTCTCAGCCCTTGATAGATCTGGGGTTAAGATGGATCTAGGTTGGTTTATTGATAACTCATAAGGAGATAGACTTTCACTCATCTAAGACTTTCACTCATCTAAGATATCTCTAAGTCGTGAGCCATTAACCCGTTTCATTATATAAAAAAAGAACACTAATTCTTAGCCAATCAAAATTCAAGCATATTTAAAATTTTCAATTAACCAATGAAAGGTCAAACATATATTATTTTGGTACTGCATAAAATGTCACAAACAGTCACGAAAGCTAACGACCGTCTCATTAATCATTATAATTGTTTGGTTGTCTCCCCCATTTGAGAGAGTCTCAAGAGATCGTTTACAAGTGTACCATGAGGCATGGAAACTGATCAATTTGGTTGACTCGACCAAAATGGAAATCCATAGTTTTCTGAATAAGGCCATGGATAGTCTATTCGATGCTCTCTTTATGACCGTTGAAGAGGAGGCAAAACCTAAAACTGTTTTATTTTTATTTTCTATCACCTAAAACTATTTTTTATTTCTTGTAAGACCTAAAACTCTCAAACACATTCTTTCCCTTCTTTACCTTTTAGGTTACACTATTAGGCAGCTACGAAAATGAAGGGAAAATTACAACAATAGAATAATAGAATAATACCAAACTAGAATTGTTTGCAAAAAGAGAAAAATGCGACGTTTACGTAAAATTTCATGCATGAGAGAAATTCTTGCACAAGATTGTATCCAACTTTAGGAAATAGTACCAACTCATCTACAATGTTAGTACTTCCTGCTGGATGTTGAAAATTACAGTAGTTTCTTAAGATCTCACATTTTACATTATAGTTCCATTTTCAAATTTGTTTGTAACCATTGATTTAGTTGTAGGTTGGAGTTTCAAAACACAATATCAAGCTTTGCTTTGAGTTCATTGTATGTTAAAGGGATTATTTTAAAAAACTGAAAATTGTAGTAAATCTTAAAAGGAAAGTATCCTCTATATGTAGGTGTTGCTTGATTGTAGCTGTGTTGAATGATGTGAAATATTTATCCCGTTGTTCTTTTTTCTAAATATAGAATCAAAGTGTGTGTACAAATGTCATGTTAACAACTTTAGTTCACCCATCAATTTGAGGATGGAATGAAGTGGAAAATTGCAGCTCACAACCAAGCATCCTCCACAAAGATCACCAGAAATGGTTCAGGAATCAAGGGTCCAAAAGTTCAATGTTTATCCAACGTGTTTAAATAATAACTCTGCAGTTGTAGTAGCATCAATGGTATTAGTGTAGGAAATGAAAACAACCATCTTTGAGAATTGACACACTATAATGAACATAGAATCATGTTGATATTGAGTCATGGGAAAACCATTAATGAAATCCATTGAAATGGATTCCCAAATTTTAAACGTTACTATTGGTAGGGGATGGTATAACTCAATTTTTGAGTGGGAAAGTTTGATTGGTTGTATAATGAAGACTTGTGATAAAAAACCTATACATTCTTATAGATGGATGGTCAATAAAAGTATCTTTGTAGCTTTTGAAGTGTCTTGTTATCTCTCACGTGAGGATAATGGAGCTTCTTTAATAAAGAGCTCATGAGAAAGACCATTAGGAACAAAAATATCAAGTTTATACAACATGTCATCTTGAAGAAGAAAAGAACCTAGTTGTTAACTATTAGTTGTAAAGTGAAAATGAATTATAAGGATAAAGGATAAAGGTCCTTCCAATAGTGATAAGAATTATACCTAATATGCAAGTTTCTAAGAGCTCATATTGGCAGATGGTTAAGTAATTCAATTGCCTCTCCTTGATCCAAAGTTGACCCAGAGTCTAGTTTAAAAAACATTTTAAAACTTGAAAAATAATGGTGCTCAAAAGATAAGAGGTAGGTCAAGCACATGTTGGATATGAAATCAAATTTTCTACAATGCGTTCTCCTTTATTACACTCATAGCTACACATTGAGCTCTTCCAACCCAACCATCTCTATCGATTTATGTGTTATCAATCTCCAAAAGAAAGATCGAGTACTTTTTCTATTGAAGTGTGTACTATGAAATTAACCTGAAAGGTTAACAAGTTCCAACACATTTAAATTATTTTATTGTTCATTTTCTTAAAAAATAAATTCATCGATAGGAAAAAGCCAATTTTTTGTATGATAATTACCTAGTCTTACTATGTTGGCTAACATCTACATATTAATAGGCTCTAGTTTTCCTTTAACCCATTTCCTCATATCCATCTATCCTTTATTTCATGTGTAGAAAAGAATCTCCAACTATATTATATAAGTGAAGAAGATAACAGACATTTAGGCATGCAAAAAGGTAGACACGCAAAAGCATGAAGAACAACATTTAGGAATATAAAAGAAGCATGCAGGCGCAAAGGAAGGAAAAGCACACCCGAACAATTAGTTGTCATAAGTTGTAAGCATGATTTTTCATAGGGTTTTAGGGATAAAAGAATAGGGTTTTGAGCCCTAAATTCTATGTATAAAGATGTAATGGGTCGGGTATAATAGGCTGTTGAGTTCGTGTTGAAAGTTGAGATACTGAAGGTTGAGGTTGAGCAAATAGGTTCATTAAGAGTGAGAGAATAGGTTGTTGATGTTGAGAGAATAGACTGAGAATGAGAGAGAGTCTATGTCTGAAGGTTAGGGAGGGTTTGCAGAGAGAGGCTTGCACTACAGAGCGACTAGGAAGGATGGAGAAGTAAATCATGATGTATCTATTATAAGCGCAATGTGAAAGATTGAGACGATTGCATGAAGAATAAGAAAGAAGTCATCCATTGTGGACGTAGCCCAAAGTTTGGGTGAACTACGTTAAATTCTGTGTCTGAATGTCTTTTTATGTGATTGTTCATGAATGTTCTATTTATGCATAACTAGATCTAGATCTGTTTATTAATTGATTGATGCACAATAAAGACGAATGTTACACTGAATAGTTTATGTTGCAATCTATGTCACAAGGATGCTGAATAATTAAAGTTTATTAACTAATCAAGAGAAAGGGGACAAAGCATACAATGCACAAGGTAGATAAGTAGGATTGAATGTGATGATAGCCTCCCAACCCCTCGTCCTTGCAAAAACTTCATTCATGTATCCCTAATAGATGCCTGAGGTGAGACTTCACTTGCATGTAGGTGATGATGAAAGGGTTAGTGTCTACATGGTTTGTTGGTAGAATAAAATGAACCTATTGTCTTACAACCGTGCACCAACAAATGGTTGTGTTGTCGGGACCTGGAATCTTTGATTGAGGGAGCGTTTTGGAGGCCGACTAAGAAAGAGACCACTGAATGGCTAGAAAGGAAGGAACACGAATTTTCTTGGAAAGAGAATAGAAATCCTCGGATGAGAAATGGATGAAAATGTATGTGTACGCAGAGCTACACAAGATTTCCTATGGTGAATTTTTGAATATATTAACTGAGTGGTTAGAAATATTAGTGGAGAACACTAAAAGGTATCAAACTACAACGTCGAGAAAATGGACTCATGAGTTGGTAAGACAATTGAACTCTGCAAGTAACAAGACCTCCCGTGTCGTTGATTTTTTGTTGAATAGTATATTGGGGGGTTATATTATGGAATTTGCAATGGATTGTACCTAGTCATACAGTGTCGCAGAGAGAGATTTATTTAAGGTTCCATGTGGAAGATTTATGAAATATTTGGGAACTTGGATAAAGATGTTTTTGTGCGACAAGTGTGTGATGATGATAGAGTTTGATTGCTAAGGGGTTTCATGCACATAGGGGAATTGGGGGATGACCAGAGGATGGTATGAAGGTAGGAAAGAATGAAGGAATAAATGAAGAAGGAAGGGAGGGGCTGAGGATGCAAAGAAATGAAGAAGGTGTATCAGAAAAGGAATATGAGTTTGGAGTACTGCGCAGTGGAACAAGGTACAAGAGGTTGAATACTGGGGCTGAGAAAGGAGAGCCACACAGTGATTTTGAGAGGAGAGAACTATGTGAAATAAACTAGATCATTGAAATACCACACATAGAAGGAGAGGAAGAGGATTCCCAGTTCAATCTTATAATATAAGAGTCATTAAGTCCTACTCAGACTGGATCCTATGTTGATTCCACAACCCTGTGTGTGTCACCTAGATCGAAAGTAACATTTGAGGATTTGTCAAAAGAACCTATAGTTAGCAAGGGAAGACATAGTAGTAATAGCCAGAGCATTGGAAGGAGTGGGCCGAGTCAAATTAAACCAACATCAACGAGGGGAGGTACTACACAAAACAACATGGAAGGGTTAGACAACACACTGAGATTGCCTGAGTTCCAAGGAATTGGGTCGGAGGACCCATAACAAAATCTATTTGTATGTGAAACAATTTGGGCTGCGAAGAATGTCCAAGATGAAGTTGTGAAGATTACATAGTTGGAAACAACATTTAGAGGCTGCACATTAGTATGGTATATGAAATTGCAGAGTACAAAACCTACAGGACGAGCAAGGACTTTATCGAAAAATAGACAAGCATTATTGAAAGAGTTCAAGAAGCAAAAATATGAGTCACAATACATTACAGAGTTGAAGGAAATCAAACAAGTGTAGACTAAATCAATTTGGGACTATGATCAAAGGTTTAAGTATTTGATGGGTAGATTGACATTTCAAATTCCCGACCAACAACAACAAGAATGATTTATTGCATGACTACTACCACACATTCGTCGGTCATTGATTCAATAGAAGGTTGTGTTGCAACCTGATGCTTTAGAGATTGCAATGAATATGGAAATATATTCTATAGGATATGGTGGAGGGATGATTCAAGTCTAGATACAGTTATCTTCCTTGACAATTCAATTCGAAGAAATTACAAAAGGGAAGGAGAAGTGGGAACAATTTTGGTGTACCGAGTGTAGGATAGAAGGCCACGATAAGAATGAATGCCCAACATTTTCACAATATTTGGTGACTGGAGCACCAAATCCACTACCAGGAGGGGGATAGTGTGAAATATGTAAGAAATGGGGATATCATCCGACTGAGTGTCCATTACTACAAAAATATCATAGTACGCCAATGAATCTATTTTGTAACTTTTGGATTTTAGTCAGGTATGAAGAGAAGGATTGTCGTGCATTCGATTTGATGAGAGAGAAAACTTCAGATATGTATAGGATTAAAGAGGATAATGTTGTGACAGTAGGAAGTGGGCCATACTATAACAATCAGAGAGGCTTTAATCTAGGAAATTGAGAAGGATTTGGTAGAGGTCGAGGCAGAGGAAATTTTGGTAGAGGAGGTAGAGGACCAATAATATGTTACAATTGTAATCAACCGAGACACTTAGCTTGGGACTATCTAAATCCTTGTACAGCCTGCACATATTGTAGAGCACTGGATCATGCGAAAAAATAATTTTCTCAACTACTTGTGAAATGGTAGGAAATAGGGAATCTAAAACAGAACCCAAATCATAGCGTACATAAGATATCAGTCAAGAAACACAATGAAGGACCTAGAGTAACAGTTGTTACACGTGGAGGAGCTAGAGTACTTGTAGCATCTTTTAAGAAGTTTATTCATAAGTTCCTTGAAGTGTACTTAGATGATTGGACTATGTTTATTCTATTGAAGGATCACATAGAAGTACTTAGGTTAATGTTGGATAAATGTAGACAATCTCAGATCTCATTGAATTTGAAGAAATAAATTTTCTGTGTGCCTTTTGGAATTTTGTTGGGCCATGTAGTATGTAAGCAGGGCTTAGTAGTGGATCCTTCCAAGATTGCAATGATTTTAGATATACAACCACCCACATCAGTTAGATAGTTGAGAGAAATCATGGGTCATACAAGATACTATAGGAAGTTCATTAAGGGTTATGCACAGATTACAACACATATGGAGAGACTGTTGAAGAAAGAAGCTAAGTTCCAGTGGAATGAGGACTATCAGAAAGGGTTGGATACATTGAAATGAAAATTAGTGACTACATAGATTTTTATCTTCCCAGATTGGAAGAAGGAATTTCATGTTCATGTGGATTCATTGTCCATATATTTTGGCACAATATTATCTCCACCAGGAGAAGGAGACATAGAGCACCCATTTGCTTTTGCAAGAAGGAAGTTTCCAATAGCATAAAATAATTACACTACAACAAAATGACAAGGATTGACAATGGTATATGTGATGCAAAAGTTTGGACATTATTTGTTGTGGTGTCACTTTAAAATGTATACAAACCATTTTGCACTAAGGTACTTAGTGAACAAGCCAGTGTTGAGGGGGAGAATATGCGAATGATTGTTGTTGTTACAAGAATATGATTTTGAGGTTGTTGTGAAACTAGGGAAGTTGAATGTAGGACTAGATCAGTTATCCTGCATGTTATTAGGAGAAGATGCAGCGAATCTAAATGACAACTTGTCGTATGCACACTTACTTGCAGTTAAAATGGTGGATGACTACTTCACAGATACTGTGTAGTTTTTAAGTACATGAATGGCCCCGTCATACATGATAGTTGCACAGAAGAAACAATTATTGGTTAAGGAAAAAAAATATTAGTTAATTGTAGGGAACTTATACAAATTAGGTGTTGATGGGATATTGAGACGATGTGTGTTAGAACACGAAAGGCCAATGATCTTATCTGAAGTGCATGAAGGTATTGTAGAAGGAAACTACGCAGGTAAAGTGATAGTGTAGAATATTTTATGCCCAGGGATATGGTGGCCCGCACTTTATAAGGATGCTAAAAAATATTGTCAGGCATTCGATGTTTTTCAAAGGGTGAGAAAGCCATCCAGAAGGGATGAGACACCTTTACACCCACAGGTTACATTGCATGCATTTGATGAATGGGTGATAGACTTTGTTGGAATGATCAATCCACCAACAAGAAGTTCATGATCTAAGTATATAATCACTATGACAGAGTATTTGACCATATGGGAATATGTAGCACCATTCATTGACTGTACCGTGGAGACTACTGCGAGGTTTCTATTTGAGAATGTAGTTACACGATTTGGATGCCCGTGCATTTTACTTGGTGATCAAGGAACACACTTCCTGAATAGGATGATTGAAGCATTGACTGGGGAATTTCAAATTCATCATCAAAAGAGTACACCATATCACCCTCAGGCCAACGGGACAGTAGAATCTTCTAATAAAATTCTAAAGAATGCTATTAAAAATATATGTAGTTTAGGATGGGATGATTGAGACTTAAGGGTTCCTGCAGTATTATGGGCATATAGGACTACAAATACAAAATTGACAGGATAGACACATTTTAGGTTGGTCTTTGGGAAATAAGTAGTAATTTCGATGAAGTTTATTGTGCTTATCCTGTGTGTTGCAACGATTACTGATATTTTTTACTTTGGCATAGTAAAGGAGAGATTTTCACAACTTTTACAGCTCGAGGAAGATCGATTTTTCAGAGGATTCCATCAACAAGTTCAGAAGGCAAGAGAAAAGGCATGGCATGATTTACATATTAAACAAACAAAAAATTCAAGAAGGGTACTTAGTATTACTATATAACAGTGAGTTGATGCATCATCTAGGGAAGTTTCAAATGCATTAGTTAGGACCATATGTTATTAAGCATGTGACAGAGGAAGGAGCTATGCAGTTGAAAATGTTGAATGGAGAAGTCCTTCGAGAAATGAGGAATGGAAGTCGGTTGAAACTTTATAAGGAAAAATTACCTACCATGCACTAATCTGACCTGCACGAGAACCTTTGTATTAGAGTAGGAAAAAGAAAAAGAGAAAGTAAGAAAAAGTAGGAAAAAGGGGAAAAAGAAAGAAAAAGAAAGCCAAAGGTAAGACAATAAGAAGTAAGGGAGATATAACAATAGGAACTACACATAAAAAGTGAGTGTTGCACAGATAAAAGAAACAATGAAGAGATAGAAGAAACGCACAAAACATGACCACCACGATTGGTAAAGGAATTAAAAGGGAGAAAAGGATGGTTAAAGATCATTAATGACAAGTCATAAAGATGACACGTAACAATAAATGGAAAAAGTCGTCGAGAATTGTGACAGACTGGTAGTACAAGGCACAAATCCAATAGAAGATATGGAAATAAAGCAACATTAATTCAAGCATTCATCACACCACTAGAGGATTAGACAATTAATTCATGAGAGAAGGAACATGGAAAATTAGCGAAGGGGCACAACAACCATGAAGGGTCAACACGTATTGGTTATTGTCACTTAGATTTGCATGCGAGTAAGAGAGAGTTGAGAACCGTATTGTAGAGCCAAGCCAAACCCCAAAGCTAAAGCAGTTGTCGTTGGTAACTAGTTATCATAGATGGCACCACCAAACGAAACAATGCTCGTACCAAAGAAATCCCAAACAAGAGTCCAAATAGTAGAAACAGAGGTTGAGGATACTCTGAGAAAATCATCGTCAGAGCCGAGGTTTCCTTGAGACTAAATGCCGCCAAGGAAGGATTATTCCCCACTAGTGACATTGCATAAAACTCTCTACTATGAATTGGTAATGCTCGACATCCCGGATGGGGCCATCATAGATGAAGACATGTTAGGGAGGGTGTCACAACTCAAATATGCAGACCATGATATCACAAACACAAAGAAGTTCCCTAAACTTGCATTGCACCATTACTTGGAAATGAGGATAGATCCAACAATGAACTAGAGCATCCCTATGCCAAAGGTATGGGCTAAAGGATTGGAGCGAGTGGGCATACTAAACATGTTCGACATCCCACATTTCAATAGGAGCAACAAGGTGAATGCATGTGTTAATTTGATCTTAACATGTGTGCATGGAGGTTATTTGTGGTTGGACAAGCCAATATCTATAGATACAGACCTGATTGCAAGGATAATAGTCTTACGATTGTCAGTGTTTCATGGAAACCTTCACAAGAGATCTAGCTAAATCAAGTACAAACAAATATTATCAAGAAAGGAAGAGAGATTCAATATGGAAGAATGAGAAAATATATTCACACTACTCCAATGAGCTGATGATTGATACATAGATCATGATCAATATGATACAATGAATGAGTGGAATACACTCATATATAGGGAAAAGTATTCCATAATTAAGAAAAAGAATCAAGCATTTAGCTTTCCTTAGGAATGCATGCATGAATAATAGTGATGGTAAAAATAGAAAGTCTAAAATAGAACTAGTCAGTTAACTCCCATTGAACTAGTGTGTCAAAAATAGAAATTTCTCCAACACCCCCCCTGAACATCACTATGGAGTAAAAAATGAGTCCCGACTACTATGCCATTTTAGGTACTCATGTACAATGCAACTAATGAACATTGAATAAAAGTGAGGAAAGAGGGAAAACCACGTGGGAACAAACCCCCCCCTCAAAAGATAATGTATCAAAAGAAGAAAATAACAGTTGTTAGACAACCGTGTTCTTCACTGCAAGACGATCCCACAAAGTTTGAAACTTCTACTCACTAAAAGTCTTCGTGAAGATGTATAAATATTTCTATATCTAATGAAGTCCTTTGGCAACCTGTCGGGCCTTGTATCTCTTGATCCCGTGGACCCATCTGCACCTAAAAATATTCCTTTCTGGTGGATGTGGAACCAGATTCCAAGTCTAGTTCTGTAGGAGTGAGACATACTCCTTCTGCATGGCTTCTTTCCATAATGGATTTCCCACAACCCTATTGTAGTTTTGTGGATCAGTAGATTGAACCATATAGCAATGCATGGGCATCGCAGGTTCTGAAGATGAAAGTACATGAGAAGGCTCCTCATGCTGAGATCAAGTCATCCTCGAATCCAATGGATTCCTTGCAAAGTTGATTGTTGCATGAAGTGTGGTATGTGTCTTCTTGGGCATCTGCTGAAGTTTCGACGCTGGCTTCTTATTTGGCTGTACTACCTGCCTATTTCCATGTATAGAATCTGAGTGCATGGAATCATCTCTGATTTCTGAAAATGATGGAAGAACAAGAGTATATGCATGTTTCACTGGAGGTGCATGCAAAGTAGTCTCCTTATGTGTAAGTAGAATAGAGGAGTCATCGTAAAAAAACTTAGTGAATTTATACAACCTTGACTTGTGATCCACCTCACCAATTGCAATAATGGAATTGTCATGCATGTCAATTACTGAAATTGAATCTGATGTAAATTCAACCTTTTTACCTTTCTGAGTGATCTGATAAACTGATAGCAGATTCATAGAAAGATTTGGAACATGTAGAACATTCTCAAAACTGCCATTGTGGAGTTACACTCTCCCATCTCCTGCTACTACTATTGGAGTATCATCCCCCATGAGAATAGGGGGTCTTGAGCATGGACTCAAAGAAGAGAAAACTTCATCTTTCACTTCCATATGATGGGATGCACCATAATCTATAATCCATGAATCAGATGAGGAATTAATTGCAACCAGAGCATGATGATTACCTTTCGTTGGAGCAGGATCTTCTTCCTTCTACTTCTTGACTCCCTCTGGAATGAAGTTTCCACGGTGGTTCTGCTGAAGTGCATGTGCCATAAGATCGATTTGTTTCTTCATGCATGTGGATTCTTCATGATTCGGTTTATTGTAGTAAGTGCACTGCTTTCCCTTCTTCTTCTTCTTCTTGGAATCTGAAGAGTCTCTGGAACCTGAAGAATCGTTGAAGGGTTTGGAATATCCCTCCTTCCCATTTTGTTTGGATGACCCTTTTCCATCATGCATGGTGAGTGCATGTTCTTTGGGATCTTTCATGAGGCCCATCTGTATGAGTTTTGTCTGCTCTTATGTAAGAGACTCAATGAACTGAGCCAACGTAGGCATTTTCCAATTTGTTCCAAAAAGACATCTACCATAATGGAAATTGGAGACATATACAACGTATTTTGGTCCTAGCTTGGCCAAGATTGTTAGAATAAGTTGTTTCTCTTGTGTAGACTTATCAATATGACATTCACCCCAACTTAATAACAAAGATTTAAATTTAGTAAAAAAATCTTGTATATTATCAAAACTTTTAGGGTCTAAGGTATTCAACTCTACCTCAAGCATATGACCTCGCATCTCATCATGCTTTCCAAAGATTCCTTCCAGGGCGGTCCAGATCTCGTTTGGAGTCTTGCATGTAGCAACATGGAACCATAGATCAGTGGAGATTAACTCAAGAAGTAGTCATGTGGCCTCATCATTACGATTCACCCATCTCATCTTTTCAATTGTCTTTTCCTTCTGAGTTGGAATTCTGCCTTGGGATTCCAATCAAAATAATTGTATGGTGTGAGGATTACCACCAAGTTTGACTGTATAATAGTTTTCATTTCCATCTCTTCCACTGTTTCTAAGAACCCCTAAAAATTTACTCTTAATTTGCAAGTGAAAAAGTAAGAAATATAATTCGTATCAGTTTCTATAGATGATCTTGCGGCTTACTTTCTGAGCAAACGGTGAGGAATCTCCCCAAACGGTTGAAAACCCACTTCCAAAATGGGTCGATCTACTTTCCACATGCGTTGTTTCCTCAAAAACTTAATATTTTGGGATCAATCACTGATGAAAGGTATGGCCACAGATTCGTATCAGTTTCAAGAGACTATCTTGCGGCTTACTTTCTGAGCAAACGGTGAAGAAACTCACCAAACGGTTGAAAACCCACTTCCAAAATGGGTCGATTTACTTTTCATGCGGTCCGTTTCTTCAAAACCATAATATTTTTGGAGAACCTACTATTGAAATGTACGACCATGGATTTAGCTCGCCGAAACTCCGATTTTCCTTATTCTTTGGCTTGTCTGGCTTGCTCCAAGCAACATAGCTCTGATACCATGTTAGTGTTTCATGGAAACCTGCATAGGAGATCTAGCTAAATCAAGTACAAAAAAATCTTATCAATAAAGGAAGAGAGATTCAATACGGAAGAATGAGAAAATATATTCACACTACTCCAATGAGTTGATGATTGATACATAGATCATGATCAATATGATATAATGAATGAGTGGAATACACTCATATATAGGGAAAAGTATTTCATAATTAAGAAAATCAGTCAAGCGGTTAGCTTTCCTTAGGAATGCATGCATCCATAATAGTGATGGTAAAAATAGAAAGTCTAAAATAGAACTAGTCAGTTAACTCCCACTGAACTAGTGTGTCAAAAATAGAAATTTCTCCAACAACCATCGTAGGGAAAAGATCCTAATTCATTATTTGCAAATAAGAAAACTAATAGGACTTTGTCAAAGGAAATGAGGAATAAATTTCACACAGTTAGAGGTGTGCACAGGTTGGATGTGATGAGCATATGTGACCCAACAATAAGGCTTGCAATGCAGGAATTGGCATGCAAGTTACTGATGAAATGTAGAAAAGATCTATTGTCAACGGGAGTGATAGCTGCGATGAAGAAGTGTGTCGAAGGGGTCTCGATGAGTTGGGTGCCTTTCTCATTGAATCAATTCCTCCTCGACTGTGCAGAAGCACGTGATAGAGGCATGGAACTCCATTATCCATGGCTACTAATTATAATTGCATTCACAATATGGGAAGAGCCGAAGGATGCAAATTTTTTAGGTATAAGAGGTAAGCCATGCTTGGCAGCTAAATACCATAACTTCTGGTACATGCCTAACACAAGAAGTCATATCGACAATAACATGGAGTTCTTTATATAGGGTGAAAGGATTCAAGAATGCATCAAGAATACACCATGCATTTCACCACAATTGGTAGAGGCATACACCTCGATTGCGCATTTCATAGTAGACCGACACCATATTTATAAACAAGCAAAGAAGGACCTGAGAGAGGAATGTGTCCAGAAAAAATACAAGATCACAGAAGAAGATATCCACTTGATCATGCAGGATTGGGAACCAGATTGGAAGGTTCCTGTGAATGGAAGCGAGATGGAGCACCCTGATAATGATGTTGAAGAACATGGTAACGAAGAAGGTAATGGATAGGGAAATGAATGGCGTAGAGATGTAGAACATGCACATAAAATAGTTAGAGAGAAGAGGAAATTCAAGGGAAAGGGGCAAACCCCCCTGCATGAAAGAAGAAGAAAGCTCACAAAGAGCCAACCATTTATACTCTGACAAATGATGACATCGATAGAATCATCTATCAAGTGAGAGATGTCACAGATGAAGTAGTTGAACAAGCATCGTGCAAACAAGAATACCTGCACCAGTATGCGTAGATATAATTAACAACATTGCGACAAATCTTGGAAGCAACAAGAATAACACTAGAGAACAGCTCTGGTGTAGGACCATCAACAAGCCTGATTAGGGAAGTGGGGGCTACCACTGCTTATTTTTTAGAGATGGAAAAAGGGTGCAGAGTGTTGAAGATATCACCAGATGTGATTGAGTTCCCAATGCCTGAGATGCGGGAGAAGGCACAACGATTAAGTCACATGGACTTAGTTGTTTCACGAATGGCCACAACAATGCTAAAAGGCTTTCACATCGATATTACGCAAGAGATATGGTTCCGCATAGGGTCAGCATCAAGCAAATTGGCAAAGGTAGCGGCGGAGAAGATAAAGATTCAACAAGAGTATACAATTGTTTTGCAGGAGAATAGCGTGGATAATGAAAAGGCTGAAAGGATACTGAAGGAGAAGAGGGAGATTGAGGAAAAGGATGAGAGAATATTGAAGGAGAAGGATGAGGTTGACAATAGGCCATCCAGAGACTCTACAAGGATATTCCAGAAACATCGATGGTGGTAGAAGCTACTCTTGAAGAACAAGTCTCAAACATTAGGAAAGTCATTAAATACTTCTACACGAGGATCAAAGACTTGGAATTGCGCACCACACCAAGGACACTACTGGAGGAAAAGGAATAAAGAGAAAGAATCAATATTACCTCAGTAGCAAGTATTAAGAGGTTGGATAAGGAATGCACGAAGCTATGTGAGGAAAGCATACAGATTTGAACAAACTTAATGGAGGATCTAGAGATAAAGGTTGTGGAAGCTAGATTAAGGGATGATTAGGAAAGGGCACATAAGGATTTGGAAAACATAAGTACACTACCACCAGCTGAGTACATGAAGACCATCCTAGCACAAAGGTATTCATACAATGAAATAGAAAAGATAAGGGACCAACAAAAGATTCTCCAAAAACCATTAATATTGTTGCAGGACGAAGCACTAAGGGTAATAGGGGAATTGACAGCTCTGTAGGGCAAGGTGAAACAAGAAACACACGACAATGAAAAGAAACTGATGACCCTGACTGCACAGGTTGTAGAGAAGATTTTGGAACAAGAAGTAGAAGTCAAGAAATAAGTCGTGACATCAAAGGAAACCTCCCAAAAGTTCATGGAAGCATGGAGGGGCGCGACACAATAGGTTTGAGTGGCTCGATATGAGCCATAGGTGAGTGTTGGGGGCCTATTGGACAAGTAGTTTGAAGAACAAAGAATGTCAACACACACAAAAGAAGGAAGGACAACAGTTAGGAATGCAAAAGCAGGTAAATGCGCAAAAGCAGGAAGAACAACAATCGAGAATATAAAAACAACATGCAGGTGCAAAGGTAGAAAAAGCATGTCCAAAGAATAAGTTGTCATAAGTGGTAATCATGAGTTGTCATAGGGTTTTGGGGATAAACAAATAGGGTTTTGAGCCCTAAATTCTATGTATAAATATGTAATGGGTCGAGTAGAATAGGTTGTTAAAGTCGTGCTCAAAGTTGAGATGCCCAAGGATGAACCTAAGTAAATTTTTTCTCTAAGAGTGAGAGAATAGGTTTATGATGTTGAGAGAATAGACTGAGAATGAGAGAGAGTCTATGTTTGAAGGTTTAGGGAGGGTTTTCAAAGAGATATTTGTGCTGCAGAGTGGCTAGGAAGGATGGAGAAGTACATCATGATGTATCTATTGTAACTACAATGCACGAGCTTGAGATGATTGCACGAAGAATAATAAAGAAGCCAACCATTGTGGATGTAGCCCAAAGTTTGGGTGAACCACGTTCAATTTCATGTCAAAATGTCTTTTTATGCGATTGTTCATGAATGTTCTATATATGCATAACTAGATCGAGATCTATTTATTAGTTAATTGATGCACAATAAAGATGAATGTTACAGTGAATAGTTTATGTTGCAATATATGTCACAATGATGCTGCATAATTAAAGTTTATTAACTAATCAAGGGAAAAGGGACAAAGCATATAGAACCCAAGGTAGATAAGTAATATTGAATGTGATGATAACCTCCCATCCCCTCGTCCCTACAGAAAATCGGTTATGCAGCCCCAATAGATGCCTCGGGTGAGACTTCACTTACATGCAGTTGATGCCAAAAGGGCCAGTGTCTACAGGGTTTGTTGATAGAATAAACTGAACCTAAGGTCTTACAACTATACCTCAATAAATGGTTTTGTAGTCGGGACCCAGAATCTGTGATTGATTGGAAGGAGGTTCAAATCCCTCCTAGAGTTTTATTTTTGACAATACAAGATAGATAAATTGTTTGCGATGTGAAGTGGCAACCCCTAACTAAGAATGACCTTTGAAACCAACATCATCTAATATTTCTAGCTATATTTCTATCATGGAGTTTCTCCTAATTTAAATAGTTGGTATTTGATATAACAAAACAAATAATGCCACTTCTATTTTACAAAATTCTTGTAAGTCTCATTATAAACCTAGGTAGGCTTGTAGCAAGTGAATGAGTGGATATGATATTCAAAATATTGATTACTAAATTTCCTTAAAAAAACACATCTTTTTTTGTAGTTAAACGTGACTTTGAACACATACAAGGGAATCCTAGTCTTCAAAAGAAGTATAATTATTAAAGATCTTATGCCATTCTTGTCTCCAATTTGGGATAGATTTCTCTAATTTGAAGTACAATGGAAATAAATATGATTTTATAGTTTTTTATTTAGAGTTGTTCATGGTAATTGGCACTAGGCTAACCCTTCTGTGGGTTTGTAACATTACCCATTTCTTTCTTGAGTTTTTCTCATATTTATTAAATTTTTAGATATGAACATTTGAGTCCACAATTTTTGAACTATAATTTTTTTGGCATATTGTAACATTGGCTAACATTAATCTATAGAACACATACACATTTTAATTTTCCCTTCAGAGAGTTTCCGTTGGCTAACATTAGTCTATAGAACACGTACACATTGCATAAACTTACTTTATATAGGTGGTTGTAATAATTTGCATGTGAAATTCATTTCTTAGGTGTTCATGAACTCATGTTTTTCATAAGTTCTTATGCTCTATTGGGTCAGTGTTGTGTCTGATTCTTATGACAATTGCTTGTGCACTCTTGGTAAAAAATGAAAATACTCTCTAGCTTCTTGTTTATAGTTATCCTCATTCAGACTTGAATTTGTACATCATAGTTTATAGTTATCCCATAATAACCATCAATCATTGGTAAATTAAAAGGTGCTTAGTGTCAAATGCTTTTACATTGGCTCAAAGTTGCAGGGTGGATTCCCCTTAGTGCATGCCCTTTACTAGAATTAAGCTAAAATATGCGTGTAAATGATTTTGTTAAAGAGTTAGTTTGTTTGTACCGCTGGCAGACATTACCAATATTACTCTTCATATGCGCATTTGGAGTGATTAGCTACATAACTAGTTTTTAAAATTTTACTTATGGCTTTAATTGGGCCTATCCTCGTGCACTAGTTCATAGTTTCAAGTCGTTTCTTCTATATTTTTATTTTATTCTCTTAAGAAGACATTTTACCTACATTCCTTTTTCACTTTCAACATAATTACATTCTCAATGAAATTGAGTGCCTACAATGACCAAATATCTTGTGCTTGACTAGGGCCGAAATTGCAACATGCTTTGGCTATTATCCCTTCAATTTGGTCTTTCTATATTGTTATAGCACTAGTCCAAGATGACACTATTAAAGACTAACTCACATGCCAATAAGATGTAAATAGGGAAAATTTTAAGAATGGAATTTTTTTTTAAAGTGTAGAAATCTTAGTGAATATTACTAGTCCTTAATATGAAAATTGTAACATGTTTGGTGAAATTTTTGTAAAAACATTCAAATTTCCAAGGATTTTATATAGTTTCTATAAAAGTTTGGTGATTTTTAAGGTAAAATAATTTTGTCCTATAGAATTTGGGAAATTTTTTTTTAGAAAAAATGGAAATTAACCAATCTTTTTTAGGAAAAAAACATCGAAAATTATACCATGGGTGAAATTTAGGCCCTAAAATTTTCCCTGAATACAAATAGTTTGAAATTGAAGTATTAGAGAATCCAACTTGGAATAATAAAAATCACATTGAAGAGAAAATGGAGCTACAAACATAGGAGAAAATCCCACAAATAATGAAGCCATCTAAGTGAGGAGAGGTAGTATGATTAGTGTGAAGTTATAGAAATTTATTTCAAAAGGGTGGACAATGTTCAAAACCAATAACTAATCTTGCTTGAATAGGAGAGCATGGGCCTTTCTATTGGCTAGGATATTTTACATTTTTTATATCAAGCAACATGGGAGTAATGCCTACATAAAGAGGAAAGTATTTGTCATGAGGGGTTGCCCCTATCCATCAACATCATGCTCAGGATTAACCTGAATATGCCCCCATCCATTGTTTCTCTGCTTAGGTTCTATAGGTCATTCTAGTTTGGAAATGGCCATAGACACAATTTGGAACTAAAAGTAACAATCATTGTAAACATTGTGCAAGGGAAAAGCGCAGTGACCAAATGCAAGAACACACTCTTCAAATGAAAATGTGTATCCTCCACCTACAAAAGAACATTATCCAACTGCAAATTTTCTCTCCAAACATTCTTCAAGCATGTTGCATTCTCCAAGATGCTCTGAAATGCAAACTATGCGAATGTTGAGCTTTCTAGTAAGAACTTTGTCTTTTGTTTCCTTTTAGGTTTTTCCCAAACGGTTTTGGGGCACATTTATCGACAAACAACTATCTTGCAGTTCCCACCCCTTTTTGGGTCCTTTATTCTTTTCATTTTTTTCATTTGTCCTTGATAAATGCATTTGGTAGGCATCTAGGGATGGGAACCATCCTAGAAACGTTTCTTGGTTTTTTTGGGGCATTTAGTCCTTATTTGTGTCTTAGAAAGGTTTTTTGGATAATAAATGTTATGGGGAGGGGGATTATTTCCCATGAATTTGATCAAATATTTCAATGGATAGAAAAGTGTTTTCTTACCACTATGAATTGACATATGTACCCAATTGTTGCAATATAGAGTGTGATTTCAACAATCAAATAAACATGAAAGCTCAAGAATACTATGGGAAGTAGGTTTGGCATTTATATTTTGGAGATTACTAATATAGAGGAACAAGAGGCTTTTCAATGGACATGTTTTGCCCCTAAACAATTATTTCTGAGGATAAAAAAATACCTTAAGGAAATAGTGCCAATAATAAAAGGAGAGGATGGAATGAGAGAGATTAAAGAGAATGGGAAAGGAATTTTCAAGAATTCACATATTCAAGGGTCAACGGACTCAACCCTCATCATATCAGTAAGGGTAATAAAAGTAGGAATGGAAGAATGTTAGAGGAGATGTTCTCCAAGGAAAGAGGCCTTAAAGATAAACTTTGATGGATCCTGTAAAAATATCCAAGGAAAGTGGGATGTGGAAGAATCATAAAAAATCATGTAGACTGTACTAAATAAAGGAATTCTCAAGAAGTGACATATGCAAGGATCAACATATTCTATGCTTATCGATATAATAAAGGTAGGAAAGTTAGGGATCCTAGAAGGTCTAGGAAGAACTACTGGCCTCCAAGGACGGACCTAAAGCTAAATTAACAAAGAACAAGAAATGTTCCAAATATTTGAAGGGATGGACAAGTGGTGTATTACCACTATGAATTGACATACGTACCCAAATGTTGCAATGCAAATTGTGATTTCAACAATCAAACCAATGTTAAATCATTTGATATTAGATATACATAATGAATGTTAACAATCTAATTTTACCTAGATTTTTATACTATCTAAAAAACATCCATCACCCATCCGCATCAAGACATTATAGTAAAGGAAATAAACACCAAATATTGAACTAAGCTAGCTAGTAAAAAAATCCAATCATAAGCATATGACAACATAAATGTTTGGCTATGAAAAGTTTATTAAAAAATTAAAAAAACTTGATATTGTGTTTTTTATCGCACAAGTTGTAGGTTCGGAAAATCCTGACCCAACTACCAAATGGTGACAACTTAGAGAAAACCTACCCACTATCACATTAGGCAGGTATTCTCGTCACTTTAGAGATGAGAGAATCATCTCAAAGGGGGAATCTCGGTGACCCTGGAGGGAATGAGATGGAAAGTAAAGAGATAAAGGAAGGTCCCCCTAAAGGTCAAGATATAGAGTGTGAAAAGGGCTTGAGAAAGAATCTCGGTGGTAGCCAAAAGTTTCCAAGAGAAAAAAGTACCTATAAAGAGTGATGTACCTTCCCGATACACAAGAGCAAGCCAAATATATGTGTATAATGTTAGGTGGAAAATAAAGTTAATGTTTTTGTCCCTAATTGCAGTAGTAAACAAAAGTATATATCAGCAACAAATTAGTTCTTAAAGCTGCTAAACAATTGCTAAAAGTCCAACAAATGATGCAAGAGATAAGCTAATAAACACTAGTAATACTCAAGTATGAAAGCACACGACTTTAGCAATGAACAAGGTAGTAATAAAAGGTGTTTACAGAGATATTTTTCAGCCTTATGGCTGTAGCAAACAAGTTTCTACAACAGAAAATCCAACCATCAAAACTTGCAAAAAGTCCACCGAAAAGATGTGCTAGACTTAGTAGATTATCTTAGCAAACATTTAGCAAATTCTGACGGTTAAAACCAAATTATATGTGAGTAAAGAGAGATTTTGATGAAGCCCTATTGGCTGTAGATTTTAATGAGATATAAATCTAAGAAGACTTGGCCAATCAAGATGCCCTAGTGGCCTTGACAAGCCCTTAGCATGCAAAAAATTATCCAATTGAAACAAGATTAATATCTCATCAAATCACATTTACCAAGGAAAATAATTTGTTTCTCCAATGCAATAAAAAAATCAGATTAGTGCCTTTAAAATTGGGTGAACGGGGTCTTTAAAATACAAGTTGTATCAACAAGATCCCTGTGGGTGTAAATACTTTTACTCCCTAGGGTATTCCAACCAACTTAGGGTTAATCTTGGAGGGTGTACACACTTGTACTTCTCCTAGCAACCCTTGTTCAAGAATGACTTATAACCTTAACAATAAGATGAAGCATTAATGGAGGGTGTATCCAATATACTCTTCCTAGGGTTTCCTCCAACAATAACCAAGAGTGAGCAAGAAAGAACTAGCATATGCATATTTTCCTTACCACTTCCAAGAAAAGAGATATCAAATCTTAGTTCACCATGCAAATTACCATCCAAGATAAATAGAATAATCCCTCAAGAGGTGCACATCACTTCACTTCATCCATTCAACAAGATATAGCACCAAAAACCATTTGCAAGAGAGAGAGAGATATCAAAAATTCACAAGTGTAGCGAGAATTTCAGCCATAGAGTCTTCTCACAATGGGAGAGTTATGTTATAATGAAATATAGATGTCCTCTATTTATAAAAAAAAATTCTCATCATAGTTTTCCCACTTAGGTTAGGGTAAACACAATGTAAGGGGAAAAAAAACCCCTACTTTTCCCTTTTGCAAAAATAATACTAAACAATTCATATTTTGCACATAAAAGAAAACCCTAAATAAGACATCACCCCTCTAGGGTGATGTTTTGACACATTTCCAAGTCCTTGGAGTAGAGGATGGAGGTCGTTGGGGCTCCTAGAGCCTCTTCTTTATGCGGCAGGGTATATTTCTTCAATCCATGTCTCCTCCAGTCAAATCATGCCAAGTGTCAATGAGTAACAACTCCATCACCACCAAGCCCTAGCCTTAGGTGACGTGAATCCCTAAAGAGTAACGTTTTTCCCCTCCTAGGAAATTCGTTTGGGTGATAGGGGCTAGGTGAGGTCATCAATGATGTATTCTAGGCCTCCAAAGGCATGTCTTCATCATTCGGCATGTGGACCCTTGGTATCCAACCTATGGGCTTGAAGCCCCATGGAAGCCCAAGCTAGGCTTGTTCCTCCAAAATTGTCCACTAGATGGGTCCTGGAAAGACAAATGGATACTCCCTCCAAGGATCTCAAGTCAAAGCATCATGATAAGTGTTAGCGGGAAAAAAAACCCTATGGATACACTAGGGTTTACAATGTAGGAAGATCAATAACTGTTAAAAGTCTCCTGCTTCTCTAACTACCCCAAAACCTACCCCAGACTTATGCAAGAAAAGTAAAATGAGAAGGATCTGGTAATTGTAACTTTACTCCGCATCCGATGTTGATCCTCTCGTGCTTGGTAGCTTCACCGACTATAAAACTCCTCCCAAAGGTCGGCCTGCATTCAAAGACAGATAAACAAAAACCTACAATCCTACATTTCATACATAAATAAGGGTTAGATGTTATAATAAAAGCATAAATCAAATGCAAACATTTGACACATCATGTTTTGGGACATGAAAAGTACTTCTTTTATTGATACTACAATGATTACTTACAACCAGTGACAACTACTGCTCCACGAACCTGGTTTGGGCTCCTCTTCACCAACCTCCAAGTGCAACTCTGTGTATATTTCTTCTCTCAACCTTCTTCTTGGGAAATGGAATGGGTTCTGATGGAGGAAAAAGGGAAAATTGAGGAATTTTGAGGTAATTCTCACAAAATGGCTGCAAATGCTTGGGGCAAGGAGGGGATGTGAAACGGGCAGAGTTTCACTATTCTTATGTATAGATGTGGAATGAGACCCCAACACCTCATTTTATATGTCAAAAGGATGGTTATTCAGTTGGGTGACGGGCTATAGGTGGTGGACTAGTTGGAAAACTACCCAATAGCCCGTAATCTCAACGAATTCCTTGCAACTTTTTAATTTTTGCAACTTTTGCAAGTATACGTGGGATGTAGTGGTGCAGCATGCGTACACACGCAGGTTGTAATGGTGCAACAAGCATATTTATGCGGGCAGTATTGGGGCAGGGCGCGTACATATTTAAAAAATGATTTTTTAAGAAGAGCAACTCAGTGATGGCTTGGCAAAAAATGCAAGTAAGAGGGCCAAATGCCAGGTATGCATATGTAGATAAATTTAGGGTTATAACAATAATTAAATAAAATCAATAAAATATCCATCTAAGCATGTACATCCAAACTACCTCATCAAAATAAACTCATGCTCAAAGACCTTATGCAATTTACCAAGTTTGAGTATGGGAGGGTTGAAAAAATGACTTATTGGGTGAATCTTCCCTTAAGTTTAGGGGTGTTTCCCGAGAGAAAATCCTTCAAAGTCATGTGGATGATGTGTTATATATTAGGGGAAGAATTTTGGGCATGGAGTTCATGACATACGAGGGGTTGTAGTGTCTTACTTATGGGTTCCTTTGTAGAGGGTGTGTTGTGCCTTTGTTTTCAATGCATCATTTTTCCAAGCCCATTTAGTGCCATTAATTAATTAATAATCCAAAACATTGGGTAATCCCTAGAGTGAAATCGAATAGCTTGGAGGGAACCACCACAAGGCCACTTGAATCTAGAGGTACACAGAGTTCCATATGCAAGAAAATAAAGGGACATCTCATGAGTGTACACACCTCAACAAGTGGGGACATTTATATTTATGTGTTTTCTTTTGTAGGTCTTTGATTTTTTAAGAGAAGTGTTTCATTTCTCTCAAGACCTCTTTGGGTGAGCATCTAGAAGGTTCATATTCATACTTTTATCTTTTTCCAACCACAAGCCTCTGGGCCTTCAACCCATTATTCCCATGAAGTGAGGGACAACCCATTCTTAGGTCAATACACTCGAAAAACCCAAAAGGTGATAAAATGATGGGATGAAGTGTGGAAAGTGGAAAGAATGGTCGAGAATGGCATGATGACTCATCAAAAAGACCTCCCAGTAGCATACATATCCCTAAGGGTGACCCACTTACTAGGAAGCAATGTCAACCACCGATGTGAAATAGGGAAAATAACATAATGTCCAAGAAAATGTCACATAAGCAAAAGAAGTAATAGATGTAACAAACTAAAATGCCTCAAATATTGAAATGACACCCACCATAATATCTAAGTTTTACCTCATGAAGCAAGACCCAATGTCTTCTAGAGGCCATGATGTGGTGGATATCGCCATGATCAACCTGGAGTTGTGGTGGTGAGGTGGGTCTCCATCTGTGCAAGTGGACATTGTTGGTCAATTTGTCTCTCGGTACTCCATGTCTGCAACCTAATTCCATCAAAACATCATCTCCTTAGTCATCCCACAAAATGGGGATAACAGTATTCAACATGATTAGAAGTTACATGTATTTATATTTATCTATGATATAAGTCATATTATTTGGTTGCACATAATGGCCCCCAAATATGTTTTCTTCTACCAAAACATACAATATCTTATAATAGAATGGCCCCAAAATATGTGTGCTCCTATCAAAATATACATATCTTACAATATCTTAGTACATTTTGGCACATGAAAATACATTATTTTCAAGTACAAAATCACATTGAACACTCATGGTCCAACATACTACATAGATTAAGGGTGCGATGAGATTTCATCTCAGGTGTACTACCTTCATTATCCTTGTCCTAGTTGCAACTTGATGATGGGCAGGGTGCAAAAATTTTGTGCCTTTTCAAACCGATAAATTTGTAACATGTTGGGCTTGAGATTCCCAAAAAGTAGGATACTAGTGTCGTGATTAGATTAGGGATACACAAGGAAGTAAGAACACATGACAATACCTTTGAAGGTGAAGTGATCATAGTCTTTGCCTCTATCAGTGATTTTTGGCTTCAAAGTATTGGTTTCTTTTACTACAAATGTCATCACAATAAGCTTAAATGTATTTTGGAAATGTAATTCCTTCCCTTTGGATGATCTCTTTGTGGTTTATTGTTGTTATGCTTCACATCATGTCAAGGTATGAATAGAGGACTCACAATAACATAGTATTCCAACACCTATTAGGTGGTTCTATGGTTGATCAATGTTCTTAACTTCCATTTGTAGAATTTCAAATCATGTGATGAATTCTTGGTATGTGTTCTCATGGTGGAGAACTCCTCATCCTTGGTGAATGAATCTCCAATAAAAACATCCAAACAACTATTAAAATGAAGGGCATTCCTCTTCAGGAAGACATCAAGGATTGAGGTTTCTATGCATATTGGACACTGCACCTTTATATGATACAAGGATCATATATTTCACTTTTATTTTGGTGATGTACACATGCTAGTAGCCATGATAAGAAGCCTATTTTATCTCATCCCCTGCCATAATCGGGCCTCACTTTTAGCTTGATCAGTCTACCCTAGAAACAACTCCCATTACCTTTAGAAATCGTGTCCAAATTTTAACAGTAATCTGTAGAAGAATCTAATGAAGAATATTGTCCTTCTGGTGTTCTCTAGCATAGAAACATTTTCATAATGCCAATATAAGAACTAGTTTGTATGCCACAACCTTCCAGTGGATTGGCATGATGAAATATTTTTGTTTATGAAGGTTTCCATACTTGAAGAATCAATTCTCATTTTCCCATTCCACCCCTTTACACATAGAAACTCGGCACTAAAAGGTGGCATTTATCAAAGAACAAATTTATTTTAGTTAATATTGACATCATTCAATAAACTATGTTCATAATAAGCTGCCAAAAGAGCTCATTGTCTAAAACACCAGTGTCAATAACTCAGGACTTTGATTTAATGTGGTATAACCACAATTTGTTTTCCATCATAAATCCTATCACCCTACTCAAATTCTTGGGAGATAAATCTAATGGTAGTTTTGTGACACACTGTAAACAATGAACCGTATTGAAGACATTTCTCCATAAAAGTATCAGAAATTATGAATTCCATCATGATCAATATTGTATCTCTTACTGTGTAAGGAAGTTCATAAAATTACCATGCTTGAAACAATTGTTAGACATATTGAGTAACAATATTTGAGGATCTATGAGACCCTTTATAGGGAGAAGTAGAAGTTGAATTGAATCCTTATATTTCCACTTCCAATCAATATTTTTTGCAACCAACTCATTTTGACATCCAATTATACTTGCAATACAAATTGGCTATACACATCAAGAGGAGTGGTAATATTTTATTTTAAATCCCAAATGGTTTTCAACACAAATCTAGCATATATTCTTCTCAAGCTTGCAAATGTTTTGCAGTAGATGTTGGGAGAAACTATCATGTTCTTATGCATGTCTCATTCAATTTTCTCTCACCCATGTAGGCTTCTTCATCACCAAACATACAAACATTGAATCAAATATCAACCTCATATCCTATGAAACACATCAAATGATGGTAGGAAAATAGTTGCCTTGGGTACTAAGTAGGAAATCCCAAATTTGATTAAAAGTAATACATGATCCACCAATAGAATGGATTACGTCCTAGGCTCTATTTTCCATCTTTTTGCTTGATGATATAAACACACAAGAAGAGCACAATTTGTGGATATTTCCATCCCTACCAAGAACTTAATGAATAAATCACAAACCAAACAAGTCAACACAAAATCATATTTAGGTTCGCATCAAATATTTATCAAAATCAATTTTAATGAATGAAATACATAAGATCCATTCTTTTCTAGACCCCATAGATCAAGATATACTGCAATCAAAATTATCTTAGTTAAATTCTTGCATGGAGATTCAATGACCTAGTACTTGTGTTATTAAATTTCTTAGTACTTCGAGTATTCCATTTGTCAATACTTGTTGAACAAACTCTTTAAGATGGTAGGTAGGTTTTAATTCCCTTGTATTTATTTTCTAGTAAATATTCTCAAGCTTGGCAGTGAAGACTTTGTTTGAGTTAGTTATCTTGGGAATTGTGGGTGTTACCATAATTCCCTTGTATTTGAATTCTAGTATATATTATCAAGCTTCTCAGTGGATACTTCACTCTAGTTAGTAGTAAGGCATGGAAACACCATGTCTACTGGTTCAGGTATTGGGGCATGTCACCATAATGAATGTGCAAATATTATGATTATCAACACTTATTTAGAAAACTAAGCATAAATATAACCTATACCCTTGGAAAGGAATGAAATATTCCTCAGATATTGATTGTTGCCCATTAGGATAGGTCTAAATTTTTTTTGATGGATTCCCCAAGCACAAAATAGGTCCAAATTTACCTGTCTTTGCTATAGGTAAATCTTTTCCATCTAGCTTGTCTATTAGGATATTTTTTGTGGTTCCTCCAAAGCTTTAAAACACCACTCCCATAAACATTGATGCAATTTTCATTTCCTCAAACCCTATTTGATAGATTTGAAGGTAATGTTTGTATTGTTGGTGTAAATGTCATTGTTCCATATTACTATAGGAAGTTAAAATTTTCCAGTTATTACCATTGATGTGAATTCTACCATTATCTTTCAGAACATTAGAGATTATAGTGACTTTCAAAATATCAATTCTAAACTACCAACCAAATAGAAATTATCCTCAAGAGACAATCAAAACAAAGGCAATTATAAAAATATAATATTAATAGCATATATATGGGGATAAAACAAAAACATAAACAACATATGAGTATCATGCCTATTCAAGATTAAAAAAAAAACATATTCCACATGGTTTTTCTTTATCTAGTGCATCCTCCATACGATCTTCTAATGAGTAGGGAAACAATTAGATTCTTCAACAATATATTCCTCAAAACAAGTATTTATCACGTCACTATCAAACAAGTATTTCTAATATGCATAATAGATAGAAAACAAATGTAGTAGAGTCTTCACCTTTATTTGGAGAGTTTGTTGAAAACGCATGGAAATTTCTTATTATTCTAAAAAATGGAGTATAACATCATATGCCATTACAATCATAATGTAGCATAACATAGTTTCAACCATTGAAATCTAGAAGTTGAAACCAATAATACCCCTATAAATATGAAAAATGATCCCTTACGAGGACTCAAATATTTATATATATAAAAAACTAGAGATTTTAATATTTAAAATGTTTGTCATGTGCGTGGAACAAGAATACAACAATTATGATGAAAATGATATTTCCACAAGGGAATGTTCTTTACATCTCCAAATAAGGTGCTTTGGTCCTCATTCCTAATTGATAACAATGATACGCATGATCCCATTTGTGTGTATCCCAAGAGAAATGTACAAACACACGATATTGATGGTTTTTTTTCCCAATAACAAAATTTGAATGTTTTCCCCACCTGCCTTTTGCTACGAGATTGTGACTTCTGATTGGAATTGATCAAGAAAAGTTAGCCATGTATAGAAGAAAACTTCCTTGATATTTTCATATCCTTCAACAATGAACTCTAACAAATTATTCATCCTTCCAATTGCAAAAGGCATTGAGTGAATTGAAATAGGTTCAAATGTCACCATGAAACTCTCATATGAACATGGAATCTTAACATAAGACTCACTACATATTGCATTTCAAGATTTCAAGTGATTGAAAAATTTGTATGAAATAAGTTGAATAATGTGATTATGTTTTAAATTTGGTTGCAAAATGTTGAGCAATAAAGGTAATACATTATTGGGCCTCCCATATTCTATATAGGAAGATAATCTAGCAGCAACAACTTCATTATCACCTTTTGTTGCAAGAAGCTGGAAACTAGTATGATTTCCATCCTTTGTGGAAAGAAAACAAAAAATGAATGATTCCCCAATTCGAGTGGTTTGGCCTTGTTATCCCCCACTTTTAGGGATAACTAGGAGATCATGTCTCGAGGCCCATAGGTCCTAGACATGGAGTACTAATAGCAGGATTGACTTTAGCATGGCCCTGGAGGGCCCACCTTTTCTTTCTTCCAACATCTTTGTCTTGTCAGCAACAACAACATCCATCATCATCGGCTTGGTCCTATGTCAAAGATGGTTCTTTCTCCATGAGGTAATTAGTCCATGTATCATGGTATGTGTCACTTTGATCATCAAAACCATTAAATGTATGCATCTGATTCCTTTTATTTATAACAACCTCTTGGATCTTACACTTACCCACTTGACCATGTTTGAAGGGATTGACAGGGTGCCCTAGCAAGCCTGTGTCTGTAGGTTTTGGTTTTCCACTGGGGGGATTTATAAAAATCCATCATCCGCTCCCATCATAGCACCACTGTTTCATCTTGTTTCCTACTCACTTATCCCATTCCACTTTTCCGGGCACGGGGTTGATCTATTTTCAGGACTACACCTTATCGCGTGGGAAGAAGGGGCTAAAGGCCTAGAAGGTAAAAGCAATATGGTAAAAGACAAAAGCCTAAAAATAAAACCTCAAGATGTTTTGCCCAGGGACCCCCGAGAAAGAAATAAAAGGCTTCTTAGCAAGAAACAAGGGGGACCCGAAAAAATAATAAAACAAGACCTAACTAGAGGATATGGGGTCTCATCACAAGCCAACCTATTAGGTCCATGGGTACCTAGCAGTATGACATTGCTACCAGCTGGTTACCATGCCAGGGTAGTGACTCTTGGTTGCATGGCCAAGGGAAAGGGGGTCTCATCATGAGCCAACCTTCTCATTTCTGTGAAAGTAATTGTGGGTAATGCTGCCACCACTGGTCACCACGCCAAGGCAGTGTCCCCTGATTAGCTCCTGAACAAAAAAAGGAAAATCAATAAAAGATAAAATAATGAAAAGAATAAGATTAAAAGGAAAGAATGGGCTTGGAAAAAATGCATCCAGGACAGGTACAACTCGCCTTCTAACAAAGGCACCTACAGGTAACATTTCTTGCATCCTTGGCCCTCATTTCACCCAGATGCTTGGACTTCGCCTGACCACATCACCTACTTACATGGCTTGGATGAGGTCTCTTCTGGGAACTTTCCTTTTCCATTGGACACTAGCCCAATAGGATGCCTTGTCCTTTTCTCCAGATTTGTATTGTAGGCTTGTGTAACATATTTGAGTTGTTAAATGTTGCATTAGGGATTTTATGCACATGTTTAATAATATTGATGATGTGATGTGATTGACATTTCTATGATCCCTTTGACTGATGATCCCATAGAGGGCATAGCTTTTGATGTGCAGGACCATGCTCGACGAACAGGTGCCATTTGGATCGGTACACATGGGGAGATGATCAGTTCGGACCTCCATGGGGCTGAAGATCCCATCAGGTGGATGCTGAGAAACCATCATGGGGCAGAGACAGGACAAGGATATATCAGGGGCTTTGCACTAGAGAAGAAGAGGACTTTCCACCAGAGGCACTTTGGCAGAGCTTGACCTAGGGGGATTGACCCTATTTCAATGGAACGTTGGCCTTGGAAGGCCTGGGATGTCACCCATGGTGACCATGAGATCATATATCCTATTGGATGTCTTGGGAAGCAGACTAGGAATTATTGGCACGTGTGGCATGATGGAGGAGCCCAAGGAGGGCTAACGTTTTGCTCCAGGATGCTACATTTGCCCTAAAAGGGGATAACGTCTCCTTTGGAGGGGCTTGATGTCTCTTTTCATATTGTTTAGGGTTTTGATTTAACATTTTAATGTAAAAACGATATGATTTAGTATTTTGGCCATTTCGGCCTTTTACATGACCTAAAATATAAATTTAGGTCATGATACTGTATAAATGAAGGATTTTCACCTTCATTTTTTCAACACATCTTACTCACTCCTTAAGGAGATCTGAAATTTGCGCCCTCTCTTGGGTTATTGGCTAATTTAGTGATGCACACTTGTTGAAGGAGGATCTTTTTGGCATAATTTGGCATTTCTCTTAAAGGAAGGTGTTACAACTAGGGTTTGCAATGCTTTTTCTTGGTGATATGTAAGTATTTTTCTGCAAAACTTCTTGAATGAATGGTTGTAGTTTCATTTCTTGAATATGTTTATAATTTTGTTGAACAAAACCCTAGGTGGAAAGCACACAAGTAGGTCCTTGTCTTATGTCCCCATTGGGAGAATTTTCAGCCATTGGTTGAAGAAGGAGAGAGCCTAGCCATTGCTACACTCTCATTCTCTCTTCATTTTTTCTAGCCATACCTTTCATAAGATGAGAAGAGGGATACGCCTTAAGCCTAGATTTTCTACACTTTGGGCCGATTTTTCTAGGGTTTGTTGATAGAGCCTTGTTGTAGAAACACTATGCTTCATCAAACCTTCTTGTCTTGGTTTTATGCTTTATCTTCAGCTAGCCATGATTGCCACCGAGTTAAGGAAGGAGGAGAGAGAACCGAGGCCTAGTTATCCTACACCAAGGTGAGCCTCTCTCCCCTAGGGTTTTGACTTTGAGGCCTTGTAATAGAAACACCTCAAATCTTCTCCCTCTAGTCCTTAGTTGTTTTTACCCTTGTCTCCTTTATCTCTTGCATCCTTCACTATTTGACTCCATTCACCCTAAGGCACTGATCTAAATACCTCTTGCATTGAAGTGAACCTGATGAAAACTACTCTAATAACATTGAATGAAACCCTAACTACACTAACCCTAGATTATAAACTAACCATATTAACTAAAGTGTTGACGTCATCTCTTGATATTAACACCTTTGTGCAGCCAAACATTTTTTCTTTATAAGCAATTAAATGGTGATTAAAGGAATTAATTGAATGAAGCATTGATTTATTACATTGAATGTCGTATTGTTTCAACAATTATTGATGAAGCGACATAATTTTCATTGTTATTTATAAACATTGACTCTGTCAATATTTATTATCAAATTGCTTATAAATGTATCAGATAGTCATTGATTTACATGAAGTGCTAACCCATTAATAAAATCTTTCATATATCAGTTTATTGTTGCTTTGTCTCAGGAAAGTGTATCTCTTTGGGGATTTTACTTTATTATTGTCCTTTGGTCGGACTATCTGCTCGGTGGTGATTTGTGAGGGGGGAATAACTACTTTATCATGTAATCCTTTTCCTTCTCAAAACCCCAAGTCATCGGGGACATCTCCCCTGGGCCTTACGACCCTAAATAGAAAGAACCATCCCATTGTGGTGAAATTGGGTGGGATTGGTTCATGTTACACCAGTTTGACCTTCAAACCTCAAGCCTTTTATCCTTTCTACAAACTGTGCGATGACATTTTGGTGTTGTTTCCGGGGAACACTAAGTCAAACCTTCCACAAAAGACACTTTGGAAACATGAAAATGAGTCTATTCGGGAGTTCCATACTAGGTTTGAGACCTTGCTGCAAACGATTACTGCGAGCCATCATCCGAAAGATGATTACCTTGTCCATATCTACACCAAGTCTTTCAATGGCCAATTAGGGTATCTTCTCAGGGAAAAAACCCCCCAATCACTTCAAGAATCCCAAGGGCTTGCTACCAGAATTGAGGGCAACCTCCTTTCATCCAATATTGATCCTTTCGCAAATCCAAGGGGAAAAGTGGACACCAAACCAAAGATAGTCCACAATGCTGAACCTACCTCAAACCTGTGTTCCAGTATAGAAAAGTTACAAGCTTCCATGGATGGTATCATTAAAAATCAAGAGAAAATGATGAGTAGGATCGTCAACTTGGAAAGATCCCAGAGCTAAGTACCCAGGGTCCCATACAAAGGGAAATTTCAAAAGGGGAACCAATTTTATAAACCAAAGAATGAGAAAGAAGTTCCAAACACCTTATGCCCTACAAATGTTGTCGATGAAAAACCTTGGTGCTTAGAATGCAGTGAAGCACATTGGGAGCATGAATGCCCTTATAGGGATAATGGCCATCAACAAGTGAACAATATAAGCCATCTCATGGAAGGCCCTCAGATAAATATCATGGCTGAAGAACATCAAGATGTCATAAAGTAAGCAGCCAAGTCAGCCAGAATGGTGGTAATAAACAACCTAGACCAGGAATCAAGAGACAAGCTAAAGAAACAAGAGTTCCAGGTATATAGGAGAAAAAAGATGAACCAACCTGCCACTGACCAAACAAAACCCCCACTAGATGTACTTCTCCCCAAGACATCCAAGAATGAAGGGGATAACTTAAACTTTGACTTTGAGGGGGCACTATCCAAGATGCATGTAACTATCCCCATGAAGGAAGTCATTAAGGTCCCATCGATCAAAAAATGATTTGACAATTTCTTTCAAGAATCAGATGGACCCTTGCACCCTCGTATCATGTTGCAAGTTGATCACTTCAGGGTCCAATACGGTGAAAATCCTCCCTTCTTCATGACTTTAATAATGAACAACAAGAGCCTCAACAACTGCATGTTGGATATAGGGGTAGGTGCCAGCATAATGTCCTTTAAATTCATGCAACAATTAAGGTTGAAAGTCACACGCCTTTACAGAAATGTGTGTGGCTTAGAATCTAAATCCATACCCACACATGGAGTAGTTGAGAATGTGGAATTTTTCCTTAAAGAGTACCCTGAGAAAGTAATCCACAATGACATTGTGATAGTAGATGTCCCAAATGTGTGGGGAATGTTGTTGTGTAGGAAATTTTCCTCAATGTTGGGTGGCACCCTTGAGATGGACCTCTCCTTTATATAATTACCTTTCAAATATGGAATAATAGGTCATCTCCTAAATGATACAGTAACCAAAACCCATGTGCAAGAAACTAATCACCACGTCAAAAATAACAAGGCACATGATGAGATTATACAAAATATTCAAAAGTGTTCTTCAAAAGATATGCCTTTCACAACAGAAGAAGAATTTGATCAAATTAAATGGCCCAAAAGGGAAGAATACCAATAACTCCTAGATGAATTCAAAGACAAAGAAACAGGGACTGTGAATATACTAAAAATACCAGAAGACGATGTGCAGATTCATCCGTCCTAGCAGGAAGTATTTATGGAAAAATCCCACCCCCCTCCCTCTACACAATACACCAGGGTCATCCAAGGGACAACCAAATACCAGATAAAAAAGTACAAGGAAGGAAATGTAGTGTGGATGGAGGATACCCAGAAGGGAGAGACAACTAATGTCAAAGGAAGCATTCAGTCATGGCTCAGACCTTTCAAAGTTGGAAGAGAATCAGTTAATGACTCCTACTATTTGTCCACTTTGGAAGGAAGAAGGTGCCCATTACCGATCAGTGGGCACCTCCTCAAACCATACCAAGGTGGGGGAACCTGTCTCCATAGGTAAGTGCATGTAAGTAGGCATTCTTTCATTTGTGTATTATACCATTTGCATTGCATGTTAGTTTTCACATTCACACTATTGATTGATTTATTTCAGTCTCTCTCTCTCTCTCTCTCTCTCTCTCTCTATATATATATATATATATATATATATGCTGGGGTGGCATTACCACCCCAATTTTGTTACTAATGTTTCTATTGAGATCGAGCATTTCAGCAGGTTATGCCAGATATGTTGAGGTTCTCATGCGCTCTATGGTGAGCACTTGTCCCCGAGTTGGAGCCAGATGTTATCCCCCACTTTTAGGGATAACTAGGAGATCATGTCTCGAGGCCGACAGGTCCTGGACATGGAGTACAAAGAGAAAGATTGACTTTAGCATGGCCCTGGAGGGCCCACCTTTTCTTTCTTTCAACATCTTTGTCCAGTCAGTAGTAGCAACATCCAGCACCATCGGCTTTGTCCCGTGTCAGATATGGTTCTTGCTCTATGAGGTAATTAGTCCAGGTATCATGGTATGTG
This sequence comes from Picea engelmannii, assembly GCA_009831015.1. NCBI lineage: Eukaryota > Viridiplantae > Streptophyta > Pinopsida > Pinales > Pinaceae > Picea > Picea engelmannii. The sequence continues at coordinate 34,665 of ML788106.1, forward strand.
TCACTTTGATCATCAAAACCATTGAATGTATGCATCTAATTCCTTTTATTTCTAACAACTTCTTGGATCTTACACTTACCCACTTGACCATGTTTGAGGGGATTGACAGGGTGCCCTAGCAAGCCTGTGTCTGTAGGTTTTGGTTTTCCACTGGGGGGATTTTTGAAAATCCATCGTCTGATCCCATCATAGCACCACTGTTTCATCTTGTTTCTCACTCACTTATCCCATTCCACTTGTTCGGGCACATGGTTGACCTATTTTCAGGATTGCACCTTATCTCATGGGAAAAAGGGGTTAAAGGCCCAGAAGGTAAAATAAAGTTGGTAAAATACAAAAGCCTAAAAATAAAACCTCAAGATGCTTAGCCCAGGGATCCCCGAGAAATAAATAAAAGGATTCTTAGCAAGAAACAAGGGGGACGCGAAAAATAATAAAACAAGACCTAACCATAGGATAGGGGGTCTCATCATGAGCCAACCTATTAGGTCCATGGGTACCTAGCAGTATGACATTGACACCAGCTGGTTACCACGCCAGGGAAGTGACTCTTGGTTGCATGGCCAAGGGAAAGGGGATCTCATCACGAGACAACCTTCTCATTTCTGTGAAAGTAATTGTTGGTAACGCTGCCACCACTGGTCACCACGCTAGGGCAATTTCCCCTAATTATCTCTTGAACAAAAAAAGGAAAATCAATAAAAGATAAAAGAATGAAAAGAATAAGAATAAAAGGAAAGAATGGGCTTGGAAAAAATGCATCCAGGACAAGTACAACTCGCCTTCTAACAAAGGCACCCACAGGTAACATTTCTTGCATCCTTGGTCCTCATTGCACCCAGATGCTTGGACTTCCCCTGACCACATCACCCACTTACATGGCTTGGATAAGGTCTCTTCAAGAACTTTCCTTTTCCAGTGGACACTAGCCCAATAGGACGACTTGTCCTTTTCTCTAGATTTGTACTGTAGGCTTGTGTAACATCTTTGAGCTGCTAACTGATGTATTAGGGATTTTATGCACATGTTTAATAATATTGATGATGATGTGTGATTAACATTGCTATGATCCCCTGTGACTGATGAGCCCATGGAGGTCGTAGCTTTTGATGTGCAGGACCATGCCCGATGGAGAGGTGCCATTTGGAACGATACACATGGGGAGATGATTAGTTCGTACCTCCATGGGGCTAAATATCCCATCAGGTGGATGCTGAGACCCCATCAAGGGGCAAAGATAGGACAAGGATGGATCAGGGGCTTTGTACCAGAGAAGAAGAGGGTGTTCCACCAGAGGCACTTTGGCAGAGCTTGACCTAGGGGGATTGACCCTCTTTCAGTGGAACGTTAGCCTTGGAAGGCTTGGGACGTCACCCATGATGACCATGACATCATCCAACCTATTGGACATCTTGGGAGGCATACTGGGTAGTATTGGCACATGTGGCATGATGGAGGAGCCCAAGGAGGGCTAATGTTTTGCTCCAGGATGCTACATTTTCCCTAAAAGGGGCTAACGTCTCCTTTGGAGGGGATTGATGTCTCTTTTCATCTTGATTAGGGTTTTTATTTAACATTTTAATGTAAAAATAGTATGATTTAGTATTTTTCCATGTTGGCCTTTTACATGACCTAAAACGTAAATTTAGGTCATGATACTGTATAAATGAAGGATTTTCACCTTCATTTTTTCAACACAACTTACTCACTCCTTAAGGAGGACTGAAATGTGTGACCTCTCTTGGGTTATTGGCTGATTTAGTGATGCACATTTGTTGAAGGAGGATATTTTTGGCATAATTTGGCATTTCTCTTAATGGAAGGTGTTACAGCTAGGGTTTGCAATGCTTTTTCTTGGTGATATGTAAGTATTTTTCTGCAAAACTTATTGAATGAATGGTTGTAGTTTTATTTCTTGCATATGTTTATAATTTTGATGAACAAAACCCTAGGTGACAAGCACACAAGTAGGTCCTCGTCTCATGTCCCCATTGAGATAATTTTCATCCATTGATTGAAGAAGGAGAGAGCCTAGCCGTTGTTACACTCTCATTCTCTCTTCATTTTTGCTAGTCGTACCTTTCATAAGCTGAGAAGAGGGAGACGCCTTAAGCCTAGGTTTTCTACACTTTGGGATGATTTTTCTAGGGTTTGTTGATAGAGCCTTTCTGTAGCAACACTTTACTTCATCAAACCTTCTTTTCTTGGTTTTATGCTTTATCTTCAACTAGCCGTGACTACCATTGAGTTAAGGAAGGAGGAGAGAGCACCGAAGCCTAGTTATCCTACACCAAGGTGAGCTTCTCTCCCCTAGGGTTTTGACTTTGAGGCCTTGCCTTAGAAACACCTCAAAGCTTCTCCCTCCAGTCCTTAGTCATTTTTACCTTTGTCTCCTTTATCTCTTGTGTCCTTCACTATTTGACTCCATTAACCCTAAGGCATTGATCTAAAGACCTTTTGCGTTGAAGTGAAATTGATCAAAACTACTCTCAATACATTGAATGAAACCCTAACTACACTAACCCTAGCTTATAAACTAACCCTATTAACTAAAGTGTTGTCGTCATCTCTTGATATTAACACCTTTATGCAACCAACCATTTTTTCTTTATAAGAAATTAAATGGTGATTAAAGGCATTAATTGAATGAAGCGTTGATTTATTACTTTGAATGTCATATTGTTTCACCATTTATTGATGTAGTGACACAATTTTCATTGCTATTTATAAACATTGACTACGTCAATATTTATTATCAAATTGGTTATAAATGTATCAGATAGTCATTGATTTACATGAAGTACTAACCCATTGATCAAAGCTTGCATATATCAGTTTATTGTTTCTTTGTCTCAGGGAGGTGTATCTCTTTGGGGGTTTTACTTTATTATTGGCCTTTGGTCAGACTATCTGCTCGGTGGTGACTTGTGAGGGAGGAATAACTAATTTATCTTGTAATCCTTTTCCTTCTCAAAACCCCAAGTCATTGGAGACATCTCCACTGGGCCTTACCACCCGAAATAGAAAGAACCATCCCATTGTGGTGACATTGGCTAGGATTGGTTCCTCTTATGCCAGTTTGACCTTCAAACCTCAAGCCTTTTATCCTTGCTAGAAACTGTGCGATAACAGGCCCCACCTTATAATATATATCTCTGTAAATAAAACTCGATATATTAAGAATAACAATATACCTTAAGAATATCATTTTCATATATCAATTGATAATTCAAGAACATATAAAATTGTTTACATGTGGCATCCTCAAGATGATAAAATATTCTCACCTAGCAAAATGTTTTACTGGATGAAACATCTACTAGGTAGTCCAACACTTCTACAAGATACAAAATACACAACAATTCATCTTTATACAAATCGTCCACATTTTTATAGTAAATGCAGACATAGTTACCTGAATTGGTAATTAAATCAACTAGATTTGTGGTAGGTGTAAAAATCCCATCCAAATGAATGGAATTTTCCCCATGAATATTAACAAAAGACCCATCTCTTAACAGTGGATTCACATCCAATATAGATCCAATATAATATCCAGGTTTAATACATGCTAAAGTAACCATTTCCTGTAATATAGTTGAACTAGTCAAATCTAGTTGTAATTGTAGTTCACTTAAAGAGGGGTGGTGTAATGAAAGTATTTCATCTTCATTTGGGTATCCCATATGCACATGAATAATATTACACATACTCTCAATCCACAAGTCATTTTTACCAACAATGTAATGGTTTGGATCATCAAAACAAGGGTCTAAGCATGTCAAGTCTAGGTTACATGTGTGATACTCATCAAGAAACTTGCATATAATAGTTTATTTTGAACCATATTTTCCTTCATTGAGAAGACAAACAATATCAAAATGGAACGGTGGCACTAACAAACTTCATATTTGAGCAAGTTCTAAGTAGATATGATTTGGGCCCATCCTTCTTGATTTTCTCATTGACATTACCATTAATCAAGGAACTACCTTTTGGGACTACAACACCATATAGTTCTTGTGATTTTCTTTTGGCATTGAGCTTGCAAAAACCTATCATGGTTTTTATCCCAATCTCAATCACAAATATCTTGTTTTGAAACATATGTGGACAATTTTATTTTTTCTTCTACTTATGCAACATATTGTCTTGCAAGAGTGAGTCTTTGTACCATAACTTTCTATGGTAATGGTTTACATTGTGTATTATCCATGAACAAAGTGAGAAAACCTGCACATTGCATGAAAATTTTCACTTTATCATTGCACATTACATAAAGCAATGTCAAACTAGGATAAAATCATTGTACAAAAATAAAACATGTTATAAATCAAGTGAAGGATGTGTGCAAATTTGAAAGAGATCTAGTTTTCTAATGCATATAAAATCTTAATAATTTGAGTCTAGAAAAAATCTAGATAACATTTGCTCAATTATTTTCATTTAACACAAGATCCTCCTAGGGTTATATGTCAACAAATGCTTCCTTTCAACTTTCAAATTATGCATTGTTGCATATTTAGGTGGTTGTTGTCAAATTGATGCAACTCTATATTAATGTATCTAATAATTCCTCCAGACAATATTTTTCCAAATTTTGTGTCCTAAGACTACTAGAGTGATATCTTAAAGGGAGTCCAATGTGACAAGAACTTGTCTAATAATTATTAAGATTAAAATATTATTCTTAAGGAAGAACACACATCATAATAAGATGTTTCATATATGGCCACTAAGGGGTATTTCACCTCTATTTGTTTTATATTTTCTTACCCATTACCCATTAAAGAAATGATGTCTTTGGAAATAAAATCAATATTAATTGGGGAAATAAAATATGTTTAAATCTAAAATACTTGTATACTAGAAAGCCAAGCAAAAGCATAAGAAAGAGGGAAATGTTGAATAATTTATCTGTTGAAATCTAAAATACTCATATACTAGAAAGCCATGCAAAAGCATAAGAACGAGGGAAATGTTGAATAATTTCAAATTAATTGAGGGAAAGGGGAAGAAGGAAAACTAGCAATGTCAAAAATCAAAACAAGGGATAAAGCAATAGTGTCATAAGATAATTTAATTGCATAAATGATCACTAACAATTACTTAACCATAAACTAGATTTCCATGATTACAATTTCACTCACAAATTAATTGGGTTGTTAAGGGTTCCTCCCATCTTCTCTCAAGTTCGGTGGAGAATTTTATATCTATTTAGAGTTTCAATCCCATCCTAAAATATCTCTTATAGTGTATAGACTTTCCTCTCTTTTCCTCAAATCACAACGTGACCTTGTGCATATGTGATTTTCTTAGGATTTCACCAAATAACTTTGCAAGGATGGTGTTCATGATCAAAGTTATATATATATATATAAAAGGTAACATTCTTAACCTTTGTTAACCATAAAGTTGAACTATTAGTGGCTATAGAAACTATGAACTGATCTATTTACACCTCAATGACCTAAAATTTATGAGGTCTCTTCCAAACTTCTCAACTCTAACATCATATGTACAATCAAATAGAATATTGTTGGAATGCTTTCCATCTAAAGTATAAGTAGTGATTTCCTAGCTATCTAAAATATTCACAATTATATATATATATTTTACTATCTCAACAATTTATTTAGGCTTTATATATAAGGTGAAAACATTCATTTGCATTGGTACATTATCCTAACAATGAAATGATAAAAACATTTATTTTTGTGGATTAATCCTAAGCATGGATTTGATAAGATTAGGAATATATTTGAGGAGGAATGACCATGATATTTCATTCTAGGGAGCATAAAGATGGAGAATCTTCGCCATAAAAGCGACAATAGAGAAACTTTTAATGTGAATGTGTTCAAAGCTACATTTCATATGGTTCTAGAGAAGTTTTACTTTGACATTTCAAAGGCAACCCCATAAAATGGCCGACTAGGAAAACAATAGTGCGTCCATCTTTGTTCTTCTAAAATCATGGACACTCACAATATCCTAATATCAGAAAACTCATGTATTATGCTTCTACAAACATTGAACTATAAGGATGTTGGCTAAAGGCCAAGGTGAGGTTGATGTGAATACCATAAAAATTTTCTATAAGGCTATTGTAATTTATGTTTTTTGTTTGATCAGAAGTAGGGTGCTACATGATACAAGTTGATATAAAAGAATGCACCAAAAGTTCATAGTATAAGAAATGGAAGCTAGGAGGTCTATGGACAAATTTGTGATAATTGTTTCATTATTAAAGCACCAAGTGGAGTTTCCATTATTTGTTTCCAATTGTTTTTTTTTTGGCTTACAATCTTTGTTGTAAAAAATACTTCTTTCTAGGTTATAGGTTGTTGATTTATAGGTTGTGTTATTCATTGTATATAATGTTTAAATTCCCTTACTCCGGCCCTAGGTGTCTTGTTATCTAGTAAATTCCTTGTTGTAAATCAAATTAGTAGCTCAAAAAAAAACATACACTTGCTAGAACATTCAACTCAAATAAAGATAGTGGAATAAATACGGAAACCAAAAATCTCAACCACAATACACAAAGATACTTTATCAACTAAGCTTGTTATTCAAATAAATACAAAGATTACAAGGGCTCATGTACTTGGAAAAATTTCCCACAAAGAAATACATAAAACATATAGATAATACCTGCAAAACCTAGCAACTCTTAATCTATTGTATGGCCTTGATATTTCATGTTCCCAATATGTACGCGTCTTTCATTAAGAAAACTCATGTATACACATATATATCAACCAAAATCCACGTACATGAACCCAAAGAATATAGGTAAACTTCATACGATGCGACCCTACTATTATGGCTCCAATTTGTTGAAACCCACTTGTGACTACCTCTGTTCTATCTTCTCCCTAACCTGATATCTAGATGGAAGTCCTTCTCCACCCATCCAAGATCTCCTTGAATCATATTCCTTCAGGATCCAATCCTTTGAGAAAAAATCATTCTCTTCTCTGATCAATGTATCATGTAAATGTCTTTTCCTTCACCCTTGCCTTTCTTTTATAAGATTGAGTTATGGCCTAACCCTAATATCCAAATTCATTGACGGTTGAGATTACTTCTCACCTCACTTGAGATCAATGGATATTATTTAATTCACTAATGATAATTAAATCATTTCTTTAGATAAAACTCAACTCACTAATAAAATCACTTTACTTTAATAATTCCTTTAATTAAACTAAATTTTCAAGGTAGAAGGCTTTGGACGACTTCCACAAGTCTAGACACTTAGACATGTGCAGAAATACCTATCTAATGATACAAACATCAACACTCCCTCTTAGCGAGGAGGTTATTCTGCACTAGTCCAAGTTTGTCCCTGAAGAATAAAAACTTCCCTTTGACCAAGGGTTTGGTCAGAATATATGCAATCTGCTCATTTGTGGAAATATATTGAAGCTTCACTGCTCCATTCTGGATCCTATCTTGAATGAAGTGATATTTGATCTCTTAATGCTTAGACTTGTCATGCAATACTGGATTCTATGATATTTTGATATAACTATGATTATCATAGTATATCACCATAGGCTCCAACTCTTGATCAAATAAACCTGTAAAAAAGTTGCAAAGTCAAATGGATTCACAACTAGACATACTCATTACCATGTAATATTCCTATGTTGAACTAATTGCTACAAAAACATGCTTCCTACTGAACCAAGTAATCATTGTTGATATCAAGTCGAAGCAACACCCTGAGGTGTTCTTTCTATTTACTTCACTCCCTTCCTAATCCGAATCTGAATATGCCTACAACCTCACTCTATCTCAATACATTGATCAAAACTACTCTCAATACTCTCAATACATTGATCAAAACTACTCTCAATACATTGATCAAAACTACTCTCAATACATGATTTTCTACTATCCAATGCACTGCCTCAACTCCACTATGAACTGACTCAGGGAGTTCACATCAAAACATATATCTGGCATGGTGTTGAATAAATACATCAAGGACCATATCATATTCATGTATATCCTAAGATCCACCAACTATGAATATGAATTGTTAACCTTATTCAGATTGGTTACCATAGGTGCAACCATTGATCTACAGTCTGGATCCTTAATCTCCTCAATATCTCAACTACATACTTCCCTTGACCAAGGAATATCTCTCCAGATACCTTCCATACCTCTAATCCCAAGAACTAATGAATTAAGCCAATGCCCTTCATCTTGATCTTAGTAGATAAGTATGATTTTCACTCTGCAATAAGCTCCTTTGCACCTATGATAAACAAATAATCCATGTAAAGACCAAGATGAGTGGATATTCCCCAACAAACATGAAGTACAAGTTAGAATCCACCTCACTCTTGGTAAATCCCATACTTTGCAAGTATATGTCAATCATGGAATACCAAATTCCCTAAGTGCATGTTTGAGTTGGTACAAGGCTTTATTAAGCATACACACGTGAGACTGCTTCCCATGTACCTCAAATCCCTGAGGTTTCTCTATATATACTTCTTCCTAAATAATCTTGTTGAGAAAAAATTTCTTCAAATCCATCTGATGAATCTTCCACCTCATAACTGAAGCAATAGAAATAACATCTTGAATAGAAGCATACCTAGCAACTGGAGAAAGCATCTCCTCGTAGTCCACTCCCTCTTTCTGGGAGAATCTTCTCGCCACAAACCTCACCTTGAACTTCTCTATGCTACCATGTACAACATGCTTGATCCTGTAGAGCCACCTAGAACTCACAACTAAATTCCCCTCTAATCTCAACACTATGTAAGAAACAACATTCATCATAATAGAGGCATACTCCTCTACCATGGCATCGTGCCATACCTGATGATTTTTCACTTCCTCAAATTTGGAAGGATCAACATCAATGATGCTAGTTATAAGCATCAGATAGTTCAAAAACTTACTCAAAGGAATGCACTCTCTAAATACATTCCTAAGAGCCTCACCAACATCCCTCAATGTTGTAATAACCACCTGGGTATTCAGAAAAAAATTGGAAGCGGGTAACTCCTCCTCCCCACCTAAAGTATGAGTCATAGTTGATTGTTTCTCACCCTTTGGATCTTGTTGTTCCTCATCCTCTGTCACTGTTGATGACTCCTAATATATCCTAGATGCCAAGTTCTATTTGAACTTAACATCTTTGCTCACAAATGTTTTCCTCTTGGCTAGTATGAATATCTTGTAATCCTTTGAGGTCTCAATGTACTGCACAAATATACCCTTCTTTCCTAAAGGCTCTAGCTTTCTCCTCTTCTCCATAGGCACATGGACGTAGAAAGGAAAATTAAAGATCCTCAAATGTCCTATCTCTAGCTTCACCCCTGAGATTTCCTCCTTTGGAGTCTTGTCCCCCAATATATTATGAGGAATCTTATTATGCACATACATTGTTGTGTTACATGCCTCTGCCCAAAGAAACATAGGAAAATCCTAGTCATGTATCATAGCCTTGGAATAAATGATGATGGACTTGTTCTTTCTCTTTGCAACCCCATTTTGTTCATGGTTGTATGAGATTGTTATCTCCCTCTTAATTCCTACCTCCTTGAAAAAATCCTTGAATTCAATGGAGGTGTACTCTCCCCCATTGTCTGACCTTAAGACCTTGATCCTCTTCCCTATCTGGTTCTCTACCTGATCCATGAAATCCTGAAATCGGCTAAAGACCTCATCCTTAGTCTTCATAAATAAGATCCATATTTTCCTTGAAAATTCATGAATGAATGTCACATAGTATGACGCTCCCTACACTGATGATAATGACATTGGCCCACTCACATATAAATGTATAATGTCCAATATCCCCTTAGACCTGTTAGAACCCTATATAATAGGGAATCAGTTTTCTGAATAATATTTATCTTTTTCAGGCATATGTGTTTTCTCATGATTCTTGGCGAAGGCAGCAGAAAGCGCTCGACACTCACCAAGCATAATATGAGTACTTGCGCGTAAGCTTCAAAGCGAGTTCTGGTGCATTTTTATCAAAAAATTGTGAAGTGGTTTGAAATGGCAAAATTTTTACTCTTGTGGGTCAAATGTAAGGTTGGGTTTATTTGTCAAATTTGGGTTTTTATAAGCTATGTTTGGTGAATTTAGCAAAAAGTGGCCCCTCGGCCTTTATGCAGAATTTTATGCAAAAATTTGACATTATTTTTATCAAAAAAAATTATATTGGCCTAGGACCAACCCTCCTAATACTCAAAACTGAGGATAACATGTCATGCACCACCAACAAACACACAAGCCAAAGCCAACACCAACACCAAACCCCAAGCCACAGGGTCACGTCATCGATACAACATGTGTCTCTTGGCTCATATAAACGCCTCAAGTTCGGATTACCGCATGCATATGGGATTTGTCCCTGAAAACTTTAAAAATAAAACACACAGTTGCTCTGTGCGCCCAGGTGTCGACCAATTTTTACGTGTCAAGTGTTGGCTAGGTGATGACAGTCAACGTGTGCAAGACCAGCTTTGATGCGCCATATGTAGTAGGAGATCGTGATGCCAGGGCAACTCGCAGGTGTCCAATGCAGAGAAACATGCGTGCATAGAAGGCGACTGCGCGTACCAGGTGTGATTTTTGTAGTGGAAAACTAGACAGGAGCATACTAAAAACGACGAAGTCCCAAATGTGGATGAAGTTGCTGGTGTAGTTGATAGTCTTGACCATAATGAAATTGGCAGTGGTTCAGTTTCCCTTGGTTCTTTTCCATCGTGTACATCATCTGGTCAATTAGTTGAGGTTCAAGGGAAGATCAGTCTAATGAAGATGCAGAAGTTGTTAATACAATTCAGAATGAAGAATCCTCGGAATGGGCAAACACCTTTCAAGGTAAATTGGAAGAAGGCAATGCTTGTTTATTAAATGATCTTTCTGTCTCCCGCAAGAGAATGCTCATTAGAAAAAGTACGGCTCGATGCATTTGAAAAAATTCTTCAAGAGTTACCTTTTTCTCGAAGCCATACAGTCGTGTCCCACGAACTGTTTGAAGATCATGGGCATTCGGGAACAGTGTCAATGTCAGAAGTGCATGAATGCAGGTTGATTTGCAAAAACCTCCTATAGGTGAAGGGCGTTCTTATCAAGCTGATCGCAAAGAGCTACGCCCGACCTTGTTATGGTCTATTGAATCTGGTTGGACTTTCTTTTTGTGTGAGAATAAAGGAAATGGGCTCTAGAGGTACTTGCAAGAAATATAGGTAGCGATGAAAGGAAAACTGAAGCAAGCCCGAGGAAAATGGGTAGCTTTCCATCACTGATTCAACTACCTTCAGATATGAGGCCAATCTTGCCTCACAGTTCCTGGGGCAGTGATAAATTTTTCTAAATTGTTCCACCTCAAGTAGTTCAAAACTTTGCTAACAGACTTCTAGAACTGTGCAATACATATGGTGTGCTTATGAACCCTAATTTGGCAGCACCACCGACGACAGAGATAAATGGGAATGTTGAAGGTGTCGTTAAACATATGATAGAATCAGCGGAGAAGAATGGTAACCCTCTCGAGCTTATCCTCTGCATAATGCCTCAACAAGATAACAAACACATTTATGCTACTGTAAAGAGGTTATGTGAGTTGGAGTTTGGTGTTTGGACCTAGTGTTGCTTGGCAGATCATGTCAAAAAATGCAAGCCTGAGTACATTACTAATGTTATATTGAAAACAAATGAAAATCTTGGTGGGCAGAACTCATTGTTGGTTGATGAGAAAAAGAAATCGTCACAGTCATGTCCCAACTGCAGTCCGACAGATGCAGTTGAATCGACTTGTGGAAAATTACTTGAAGAAAACAAATTTGGAAACCATTCGAAAAACTGCAGAATCAGAGTTTGTCGTTGCAGATGCAGTTAATAAGGAAAATGAAATTTATGAAAGGTCAAATTGTAAAAGTGTTTACATTAACCTTTGTGCACAGGCTTTGTCTCAGGAAATGTCTAATCATAGTGCTGTAGTAAAAGATGACGGGTTGCATAGATTGGAAAATGGGTTGAGGGATGATATTACTGAAGCTCTCAGGGATGCATATCTTATTTCTGACTCTCCTCCTGGAAGCCCTTATCACATAACTGAAAAATAATGTGGTTGAAACTAACAATGTAGCTGCAAACAAAGACAATGCGATTGGTTGCATTGACAATTTTCTTGATCTAGACTGTCATCCAGAATACTCAACGTCCAAAGTAAATGATTGGGCAGTAGTATTCCTTTTCCTCAGTGATCGTCCTTCAATTTCTGTGGCAAAAGCAAACAAGAAACAGATGGCAGCGGTTATAGCACCAATCCTCCAACTGGCAGCAGTTGTCAAACAACCCAAGCGTTCAACTGATTCTGCATCCATCCATTTTAATGTTGTTAGAGTGGATTCGCCAGCAAATCCTAACCAACTCCATATGTTCAAGCATCAATTATCAAGTGGACTTTTCTGGGATTTTTTGTCTTGTTTGTTATAGGAGACAACCTACAGGTGTCTATTTTTGTAACTGTTTTCTATTTTCAGAAAACAAAGTTATGGGCTCGGGTCTTGAATGGCTGAGGCAATTTTTATTATTTATACACCTGTAAAAGACTAACAGAGGGTTTGACTGGGCAGAGTAGGAGAGGGTCGACCCGTGTGAGGTTGTTCGACCTGTGAGGTTCATTGCTGGACTATGGGTTGTGTATGACCAGAAAACCTTTTTTTCTCTGTAATTATTAAATGATCAATCAGTGGGCATGCTTGCTTTTACAGGATTCCTGTGCAGATTTATTGGTGGTGTTTTTCCTCTATTAAAGTGTTTTCCTGTTCTCTTTCCACTTGTTTTTCAATTCTCATTATCAAATGATAGTAATAGAGAAGAATTTATCAGCGGATACTCTACATCTGATTATTTGTTAATCTTTATGTTTTTTGCTAAAGCTTAGTTCATGAATTCTTAGCTGCTCCTTTGCCTGGACTTTTCCTCCCCTATTTCTTCCTCAAATTGACGCTATATAAACTTAATTCGATCCAATATTTCCGCTACCCTACCCTGTGAAAGAACTTTGTCCAGATTTGAGAGTGAATCACATTGTTTAAAGCGCAGACCGCATTTGCCCAATGGCCCTCCTTGCTGTCCCAAACTAACCATTTAAAAATCAAAACCCTATACTTTTATAGCTAGCCTAACATCCATCCCTTACAAACCAAGTTAAATCTAAAAGAGATATCCCTCTCTAAGTTTTGGAGGGCTAGATCCAAGACTCGAAGTGGTTCGAGGTTACCTCTGTGATTGCCTCCGCAGCCTTAGGCAAATTACAGAGCGCTAACAAGACCTACTCTCGTTGTTTGGAAAAGAATCCTTGGAATTCTTGCCAAGTGCACACTCTTTGCACACTCCCTACCGCTCAATAATGAACTCTAGAAGACCTAAAACAATCCCCCTCATAATTGGAAATTCCCTATAGTGTAGGTGTCCCAACCTCATGTGTCATAACTCACATAGAATGTCATTATCATGTACCAAATCCTAAATAGGCTTTCCCTACAATCTTTATAAATATTCCTCTATAACCCCAATGACCATTGATGTGTCCAGGCTAGATTTCTATGGACATGTGGGTACTTTCCCTCTCTGAAAAAGTATCGGGACAACCTTTTCCTCCATAGTTGATACTAAGAGAAAATTATTCACCATTCACGGTATGTAAATCACATCTTGTGCATCCTATTATCACATAAAGTTGTAAAGGGCTACAGGATGACCAAGTCTAACCATGAGTACAAAGCACAACATTCAAAGCAGTCTATGTTGGGCTGAAATACTAGTAGTGGTCGGGTTCACTTTTCAATGGCGAAGATCCCATGAGTAGTTCAGATAAGCAACTCGCATGTATTCGACATGTCAAAATTGTGCAAGGGTTAATGACTAGCCAAGCGTCCCAAATTCCCAAAGTAAATCTCGGTTGTCCAAAACAAGAGAAAACGTGGAGGAAGATCTCGCACTTCAAAGGATTTCATGAACAAGTAGAAGAAAAAGGCCCAAAGCCCAAACTCCCGAAGTGAATCTTGACCATCCAAATCAAGAGGCCACGCATCACCAGATCTCTCACTTCGAGAATTTGGCACTTCAGAGAATTACACGAACAAGTAGGAGAAAACTCCCAAAGTAAATCTCAGTCATCCAAATCAATAGGTCACGCGGAGGAAGATCTCGCACTTTGGAAGATTGCATGAACAACAAGAAGAAAAAGTATTGAAGCTCGAACTCTCGAAGTGAATCTCGATCGTCCAAATCAAGAGGCCACGTGTCACCAGATCTCTCACTTTGGGAATTCGACACTTCAGAGAATTGTGTGAGCAAGAAGAAGAAAAAGGCTCAAATCCTGAACTCTTGAAGTGAATCTTGGCCATCCAAATCAAGAGGCCACACATCACTATATCTCTCACTTCATAGATACGACACTTCGGAGGATTGTGTGAGCAAGCAGAAGAAAAAGGGCGTAAGCCCGAACTCCCGAAGTGAATCTCGACCTTCCAAATCAAGAGGCCACGTGTCACCAGATCTCTCACTTCGGAGATATGGTGCTTCAGAGGATTGTAATATTTGTGCATCGAAAAGGCCCAAAGCCTAAACTCCTGAGGTAAATGTGAACCATTGATATTTGCATCAAGAAACAAGGTACATCCAAGAGTAACGTGTGGTAGCAAAATCAGGGTTTTCCCAAATCGTATATCACGACCAGATCGACGATCACACTTCATTGCGGGGATGAAATAAGGTTGAACGATAAAATTCTTAAGCGGTCCCGCAATTAAAAACATGGTATAGAGAAAGAGCTACTTGGAGGAAGGTGGTGAATTGCGGGCTCAAAAGCGGTGTGGATCCAAACCGCCTTTGACAGCCCCACAATCACGTTCTTCTATAATGTCAAAACCAATAACAACACATAGCCTCCCCCTAGGCATTAAGCTTCGTTGTGATCCCAATGAAAAATACAGTTAATGAAAAAAGAGTGGTGGTTGAAACCTCGAATCACTCCGTAAATAGAAATCATGGAGGGTCTGGTCATGGAGACAGAACTCTCAACCTGAGGTACCACGATGGGTAGTTTTTCCTATAGGCCCTTGTTGATCTGAGCTTGCGTCTAACATAAGGATACACACAGAGTCTAACAGAAGGATGCATAGATGAAGATCCTTGGACAGTATAGTCACATGGCTCTCCAAGAGGTTTTCCACTTATTTGAGTATAAATAGACCAGTTTAAAAATTTGTTAAAAGAGGGTTTAGAGGCTAGAGAGCTGAGAGAGTTTTAGGAGCAGGGCTCTGTATTTTTTAGTTTGTAAGCCCAAGGGCTTGGATTGTAAATATTATGTTATTGAAGATTCCTTTGGGTTGTTTATATCATATTGTATTCTTAGTTTACATGTTGTTGTTTTTTTCTTGTTTGGATGTAATCTCTCTGATCTATGGATTCCTGAGGCAGTAGAGGATTTGATGTCATCATTCCCATCTTTCATGTTAATCACTCAAACATTTTATGTTTTTCTTTTTGTCTGGATGTAGCATCTCTCTGATATATGGATTCCTAAGGTGGTAGAAAATATGTTGTCATCATGCCCATATTTCATGGTTCATCACTCATACATTTTCTATTTTTCTTCTTGTCTGGATGTAGCATATCTCTGATCTATGGATTCCTAAGGTGATAGAGGATTTGTTTTCATCTTTCCCATATTTCATGGTTCATCACTCAGACATTTTCTATTTTTCTTCTCATCTGGAGGTAGCATATTTGATCTATGGATTCCTGAGGCGGTGGAGGATCTATTTCCATCTTGCCCATGTTTCATTGTTTATCAATACAACACATTCTATCTTCTTTCTCCTCATCACCACATAAATCCTTTTGTATGATAGGAAGTTTAAATGCCTTCACTAGTCATGATACTTATGACTCCGTAGCCCAATGGTCCAGGACTGATCTGCATCGACCTTTGTTATCTTTCCTTTCTTTGTAGTCTTGTCCTATCACACCTACTCAAACCATTCCTACACATTTACATTTGATGGGTACTGGTCTTACCCTCTCGCAGTATGAGGATGATTATTAGTGCTAACATTAATGGCATCATTGACGAGGATGAAAGTGAAGATATCTTCCCTGGGATACTAAGAACGAAGAGATCCAGTTTTAGATGGTGAACTAAAGCTGGACACATTGCTCTGACTTCTTATCTTTCACCATGGCGACTCCATTGTTCAGAATATGTTGGTGACTCCACTGGAAGGAGACAAATCAAATGGATATGGAGGTTATCCTAGCCGGGAGGTTTCCCCCACTAAAATTCTCAACCATAGATGGTTATCCACATCTTGTGCCTCATATCGATGAATGGCAAGATCTACTGCTAAGATTTTATGAAGGTAAGAATGACAGCCCTCTTGAACATGTTCTTGGATTTCATGTTTTGATACAAAAATTTGACATCCATCATGAAGACATATGTATGAAGCTATTTATGTACTCTCTTATAGGAGATGCTCGTATTTGGTATCACTCTCTTGAGATTTCTAGAATTTCTTCACTCGAAGAGTTTCATGTAGCTTTCAATACTCATTGTCAAAAGTTTTATTCCTCTAAGTTAATTTTCATAGTTGTTGTGAGGAGTATAAAGAATGTGTTCATGATATAGTTGTTTTTTATGAAGGTTATGAGAATGAAGAAGATTCCTTGGATGAGGAATCATTTTTTTCTCTTCCTTGTTCATCTGCATCTAATGAAAATTGTGTTTGTTGTCTCAGTAAGGAAAGTGTAGAAATTGAGTCTATTCTGGAAGTTGATATTACTTGAATCCCTATCTCTAAAAAACCTAGATATGAGCAGCCTACTTTTGAATCATATGATGGTGATGAGATATTTCTTCCTGGATTGAATCTTGAAAGGCATTCTGTGTTTAGTAATGAAGAACAATTTTCTCTTGTTGGGAAGAAGACACCTCTTGATATGTCATTCGAGGCTCCTTATTTATTTGATCATTATGGAGACAGTGACAAAGATGTTGAGGTGTTTTTTGTCTTAGAAGAAAAAATTATTATCAGCCGACCTTCTGATGAAAATGAAATCTTCTACCAAGAAAATCATGATAGAGAAAATCATCCATCCATTGATATATATGAGGAGATTTCTTGCCATCAACTAAAAAATGTTATCAGAGAAGGAAAAAGAAAAGTAGATCAACAACCTGCATCAACCTTTCACTCACCTGTGATTTCCACATACATTCAACCATGTGTGAGAAATTGTAAAGGAGAGCAGGATTTTTGTTACCAACCTAGTAGGTTTTATCACCTATTTTATGACCCTATAGGGGAATGCATGGAGTTGCATTTCCTTGATATATTAAAGCCTCCAAGATTTATCTTACCTTCATCACTGTGAGGAAATCTAAGGACTGTAATTAGTCTGTTGTCATAGTTTTATTATCCCTTGCTAATCAGTGACAGAGTAAATACATTTTCAGTTAGGAAGTTACTTGAATGGATCTAGTGGAAGATTGTTTTCACCTAGCGCTTTGTAAAATTTAGTTAGTCTAAGATTGTACATAAATAAGCTCCTTCTGGAGCACATGTGTTTGTTTTCTTTTTTGTTAGTAGAATAGTGTACATGTCATCCTGTGGTCCTCCACAGGATGTGTTTGAGCTCAACTCCACAACCCAATAGCTAAGGCATTGGAACTACTTGTTCTTGGCAGTTCACAGGGAGCATGCCATCCCCCATGGAGCCAAATGTTATCACATAAAGTTTTCAAGGGTCGCAGGATGACCAAGTCTTGTTATTGCATAGGAAATGGCCATGAGAACAAAGAACAACATTCAGAGAAGTCTATGTTAGGTTGAAATACTAGCAGTGGTCGGGTTCATTTTTCAACGGTGAAGATCCCAGGAGAAGTTTAGATAAGCGGCTTGCATGTATTCAAAATGTCAAAATTTCACAGGGATTAATGACTAGCCAAGCATACCGAAGTCCCGAAGTAAGTCTCGATCAACCAAAACAAGAGAAAACATGGAGGAAGATCTCGCACTTCAGAGGATTACATGAAAAGGCATAAGAAAAAGGCCTGAAGCCCAAACTCCCGAAGTGAATCTCAGTCATCCAAATCAAGAGGCCACATGTCACCAGATATCTCACTTCGAGAATCCAACACTTCAGAGAATTGCACGAGCAAGTAGGAGAAAATTGCTGAAGCCCAAACTCCCGAAGTAAATGTTGGTCATCCAAATCAAGAGGCCAAGTGGAGGCAGATCTCGTAATTCAGAGGATTGCACAAACAAGAAGAAGAAAAAGGCCCAAAGAATGAACTCTTGAAGTGAATCTCGGATATCCAAATCAAGAGGCCACACGTCACCAAATATCACACTTCAGTAATTCGACACTTCAAAGAACTATGCGATCAAGAAAAAGAAAAAGGCATGAAGCCCGAACTCCCAAAGTGAATCTCGGTTGTCCAAATCAAGAGGCCACGTGTCACCAAATATCTTGCTTCAGAGATACGGTGCTCTGGAGGATTGAGCGAGCAAGCAGAAGAAAAAGGCCCAAAGCGTGAACTTCCAAAGTGAATCTCGTTCGTCCAAATCAAGAGGCCACACGTCACCAGATCTCTCACTTCAAAGAATTGATGCTCTAGAGGATTGTAAGAGTTGTGCATTGAAAAGGCTCAAAGCCCAAAATCCCGAAGTAATTGTGAACCATTGATCTTTGCAGCCAGAAACAATGTCTATCCAAGAGCGGCGCATGGCAGCAAAAGCAAGGATTTCCCAAATCGCAGATCACAACCAGATCAATGGCCATGCTTCATTGTGGGGACGAAACATGCTCGAACAATAAAATTCTTGAGTCATCCCACAATTGAAACCATGGTATAATGAAAGAACTATGTGGCAGAAGGTGGTGAATTGCGGGCTCAAAATCGGTGTGGATCCAAACTGCCTTTGATGGCCTTGCAATCACATGCTTATATATCATCAAAAATGACATCAACATGTAGCCCCCCCCTAGGCATTAATCCTCGTTGCGATCCCTTGGAAAAAGGCAGTTAATGAAAAAGGAGTGGTGGTTGAAACCTCGACTCACTCCGTAAATTGAAAGCATGGAGAGTCTGGCCATGGAGACAAAACTGCCAGCCCGAGGTACCACGATAGATGGTTTTTCCTGCAGGCCCATGCTGAACTGAGCTTGCATCTGACAAAAGGATACATGCATAGTCTGACAGAAGGATGCACAGATGAAGAGCCTTGGACGGGATGCTCAGATGACTCTCCAAGAGGTTGTCCACTGATATGAATATAAATAGATTAGTTTAAGAATTTGTTAAAAGAGGGTTCAGAGGCTAGAGATCTGAGAGAGTTTTAGGAGCAGGGCCCTATATTTTTCATTTTGTAAGCCTGAGGGTTTGGATTGTAAATATTATGTTATTGAATATTCCTTTGATTTTTTTTTTATCAGACTCTATTCTTAGTTTACATGTTGTTATGTTTTTCTTTTCTAGATGTAATCTCTCTAATCTATGGATTCTTGAGGCAGTAGAGGATTTGTTGTCATCATGCCCATATTTCATGGTTCATCACTCATACATTTTATGTTTTTCTTCTCGTCTGGCTGATCTCTCTTATCTATGGATTCGTAAGGCGGTAGAGGATCTATTATCATGATGACCATATTTCATGGTTCATCACTTAGACTTTTTTTGTTTTTCTTCTTGTCTGGATGTAGCATCTCTCTGATCTATGGATTCCTGAGGCGATAGAGGAGCTATTGTCATCTTGCCCATCTTTTATGGTTCATCACTTAGACATTTTTTGTTTGTCTTATCGTTTGGAGGTAGCATATTTGATCTATGGATTCCTGAGGCGATAGAGGATCTGTTGTCATCTTGCCTATGTTTCATTGTTTATCACTTAGACACATTCTGTCTTCTTTCTCCGCATCACCACATAAATCCTTTTGTCTGATAGGCAATTTAAATGCCTTCACTAGTCACGATACTTATGAATCCACAACCCAATGGTCCAGGACTGATCTGTAGTGACCTCTGTTATATTTCCTTTCTTTGTAGTATTGTCCTGACCCACCTACTCAAACCATTCATACACATTTACATTTTGATGGGTATTGGGCTTACCCTCTCGCAGTATGAGGGTGATTCTCAGTGATAACATTAATGGCGTCGTTGTTGGGGATAGAAGTGAAGATATCTTCCCTGGGAGAACAACAACGAAGAGATCCAGTTTTAGATGGTGAATTGAAGCTGGACACATTGTTCTGACTGCTTATCTTTCACCATGGAGAATCCATTGTTCAGAATTTGTTGGTGACTCCACTGGAAGGAGAAAAATCAAATGGCCGTGGAGGCTATCTTGTCTAGGAGTTTTTCCCCACTAAAATTCTCAGCCATAGCTGGTTATCCACATCATGTACCTCATATCGATGAATGGCATGATCTTCTACCAATATTTTATGAAGGTAAAAATGACAACCCTCTTGAACATGTTTTTGGATTTCATGCTTTGATATAGAAGTTTGAAATCTAGCATGAAGACATACGTATGAAGTTGTTTATGTACTCTCTTCTAGGATATGCTCGTATTTGGTATCACTCTCTTGAACTTTCTATCATTTCTTCACTCGAAGAGTTTCATGCAGCTTTCAATACTCATTGTCAAAAGTTTTATTCCTCTGAGTTAATTTTTCATAGTTGTTGTGAGGAGTATAAAGACTGTGTTCAGGATATAGTTGTTTGTTAGGAAGGTTGTGATAATGAAGAAGATTTCGTGGATGAGGAATCGATTTTTCTCTTCCCTGTTCATCTGCATCTGATGAAAATTGTGTTTGTTGTCTCAGTAAGAAAAGTGCAGAAATTGAGTCTGTTCTGGAAGCTGATATTTCTTATAGCCCTGTCTCTAAAAATCCTAGATATGAGCAGCCTACTTTTGAATCATATGATGATGATGAGCTATTTCTTCTTGGATTTAATCTTGAAAGGTAGCCCATATTTAGTAATGAAGAATAATTTTATCTTGTTTGGCAGAAGATACATCTTGATATGTCATTCAAGGATCCTTCTTTCTTTTATCATTATAGAGACAGTGACGAAGATGCTAAGGTGTTTTTTGTCTTAGAAGAAAAAAGAATTAGCAACCAACCTTTTGATGAAAATGAAATCTTCTACCAAGAACATCATGATAGATAAAACAACCATCCATTGATATATATGAGGAGATTTCTTGCCATCATCTAATAGATGTTATCAGAGAAGGAAAAAGAAAAGTGGATCATCATCCTGCATCAACCTTTCACTCACCTGTGATTTCCACAAACATTCAACCATGTGTGAGAAATTGTAAAGAAAAGAAAGATTTTTGTTACCAACCTAGTAGGTTTTATCACCTATTTTATGACTATGTAGGGGAATACATGGAGTTGAATTTCCTCGATATATTAAAGCCTCTAATATTTATCTTACCTTCATCATTGGGAGGAAATCTAAAGAATGTAATTAGTATGTTGTCACAATTTTGTTATCCCTTTGTTGGCACAGGGGCAGACCCAGGGTTCAACACTTCAATAGTGCACCAACAAAACCCTAACTATAGGCCCTTTCGGAAACACCTGCGAAGCAGATGAAGTCTCACCCGAGGTAGAGGCAGGGGGGGTTGTAGGACTCAGGTGTCTGCAACCTATATGGGACACAGATATGTGATCACAATACTTAACAGATCACTTAGCAATTAACATTCATTAGTCTTGAACCCTTATTCACATTGCAGGTTAAAACCCTAATTACATATCAACATAGTAACAACCAAGATCCAAGCATATCTAACCATTCATCACATAGCATCAAAGTATATCTAACATTCATTCACATCATAAATCACTAAGAATCAACTAGATCTATCATACATATAGGTTAAGAAAATAAGTACATAAACAACATGAACATCGTAGCACAAAGAAAATCGACACAGGATATATGTGGTACACCCCAGTGTGGGGCTATGTCCACCAATATTCTTCTCTTCTTATTAGTCTCTTCCAATATTCTTACATGCACCAAGACACAATGCCAACTCCACATAGGACAGGAGATCTGTGTGCACCTCGCCATATCCTCCTTCCCTGAGTTAGGTCCAAGAAAAGAGCCTCTACATAGTATGTGCACAAATCACTTACAAAACACTTGCACTTAGCTCTGCAAACCTTAACACATTCATGCACAAAGCCAACTAGCCATGCACTAAGCCGATCAATGACTAGTAACTACAATCACATAGATCAAACTCTAGTACCTAGCACCTTCACTTACATCACCTAGATACTTATTTATACATTAAAAAAGGGGCCTAAACATGGGTCAGACCCATGGTCCGACATCCCATACCCGTTACATAAACCCTAAAATCCCAAAAAGATCGCAAAAAGGGAGAGATCTTATGATCTCCACTTCACCTAGGCGCTCCGTCTTCGACCAGCTTGTCGAAGTTCCAAAAATGGTCAAACATGACCAACGTTTCCACAAAACTTGGTCACGGGCCAACACCCTTGTTGATCAGTGACAGAGTAAATACGTTTTCAGTTAGGAAGTTAATTGAATGGCTCTGGTGGAAGTTTGTTTTCACCTAGCGCTTTGTAAAAATAAGTTAGTCTAAGATTGTACATAAATAAGCTCCTTCTGGAGAACATGTGTTTGTTTTCTTTTTTGTAAGTAGAATAGTGTACATGTCAACTGTGGTCCTCAACAAGATGCATTTGATCTCGATTCCAAAATCCAATAGCTAAGGCACTGGAACTACTTGTTCTTGGCAGCTCACAGGGAGCATGCCATCCCTTGTGGAGCCAAATGTTATCACATAAAGTTTTCAAGGGTCGTAGGATGACCAAGTCTTGTGCTTGCACAGGAAAAAACCATGAGAAAAAAGTGCAGCATTCAGAGCAGTCTATGTTGGGCTGAAATACTAGCAGCGGTCAGGTTCATTTTTCAACAGCGGAGATCCCAGGAGCAGTTCAGATAAGTGGCTCACATGTATTCAGCATGTAAAAATTGTGCAAGGATTAACGACTAGCCAAGCGTCCTGAAGTCCCAAAGTAAATCTTAGTCATCCAAAACAAGAGAACACGTGGAGGAAGATATCGCACTTCAGATTATTTCCTGAACAAGAAGAAGAAAAAGGCCTGAATCTCGAACTCTCGAAGTGAATCTCAGTCGTCCAAATCAAGAGGCCACACGTTAGTAGATATCTCACTTCAGGAATTCGACACTTCAGAGAATTGAACGAGCAATTAGGAGAAAAATCCTGAAGCCCAAAATCCCTAGGTAAATCTCAATGGTGCAAATCAAGAGGCCACATGGAGGCAGATCTTGCACTTCAGAGGATTGCACAAACAAGCAGAAGAAAAATGCTTGAAGCTCGAACTCCTGAAGTGAATCTCGGTCGCCCAAATCAAGAGGCCACGCATCACCAGATCTCTCACTTCGAGAATTTGTCACTTTGGAGAATTGCGCGAGCAAGAAGAAGAAAACGGCCCGGAGCACGAACTTCCGAAGTGAATCTCGACCATCCAAATCAAGAGGCCACACATCACCGGATCTATCACTTTATAGATACGACGCTCCAGAGGATTGCGCGAGAAAGAAGAAGAAAAAGGCCTGAAGCCCAAACTCCCAAAGTGAATCTCGGCAATCCAAATCAAGAGGCCATGCATCACCATATCTCTCACTTTGGAGATATGGTGCTCCGAAGGATTGTAATAGTTGTGCATCGAAAAGGCCCAAAGTCCGAACTCCCGAAGCAATTGTGAACCATTGATCTTTGCAGCAGGAAACAGGGTCCATCCAAGAGTGGCGTGTGTCAGCAAAAGTAGGGATTTCCCAAATCGTAGATCACAAACAGATTGAAAACCATTCTTCATTGTGGGGAAAAAACATGCTCGAACGATAAAAATTTTGAGCGGTCCCACAATTGAAATCATGGTATAGAGAAAGAGCTAACTGGCGGAAGGTGGTGAATTGCGAGCTCAAAAGCGGTGTGGATCCAAACCGCCTTTGACGACCTTGCAATAATGTGCTTATATAACGTCAAAGCCGATAAAAACACGTAGTTGTAAATGTGTTGAACCTGCACATAATAGATCTAGCTAAACAATAATACACACATTTGCAGAGAGAATTTGAGAAAGAAGAAGAAGGAGAGAAAGAATGAAAGAATTCTCATTAACCGTTTGAATAATGAATAATTTACACATGATATACTCTGTATAACTCAATGAGTGTGCACTGGAGGAGAACCAATGCACCATAGTGGTGGTATAGAGTAATCTGGACACACACCAGTAGTTATAGGAGTGAACTGCCACCTATTATAGTCTCTCAAGAAGTTACGGGAGTGAACTGCCACCTAGTCTAGTCTCTTAGGAAGTTACGAGAGTGAACTGCCACCTAGTTGAGTTAACTAGTCAACTAGTCTTCAGTTAACTGACTGAACAAAGAGTAGTGAGGAGTTAAATTAGGGAATCAATGGTAATGTGCTAGTCTGGTGATGACCCAAGGCAAGTGCGCATTAGTTGGTGATGATCCCAATGTTGAATGGTTACAAAACCAATGTAGCATCTAAACTCAACTCAACTAGTCAAACTGAAGTGTCAACTAAAAGAGAATATCCTCTAGGTAGAATATTCTCCTATAGAATATAAGAGACTATATAATGACTAATTATGACTAATAAACAAGGAAAAAATTTAGGAGAAAGAAATCCTAGGTGTGTGTGAAGTAACTCCAAGACCCCCCCTGAACATCACTATGATGAAAATAAAGAATGGGTCCCAACAATGAGGCCATGTTAGGTACCCAAATACAAAAGATACACTGAAATAAAGTGAAGAAAGAGGGAAAACCTCATGGGAACCCCCCCCCCTCAAGGTAAAATATATGTAAAAATAAGAAATACAGTTGCTAGGAAACTGTGTCCTTCACTCCAAGACGACTTTGTAGAGAATGGAACTTCTTCTCAGTGAAGATCTTAGTGAATATGTCCGTCGTCTGTTCTATTGAAGGACAAAACTGTAATTTTATGATCCCCTCATGTACTAAGTCCCGGATGTAGTGCATGTGGATCTCGATGTGCTTCATTCTCTACCTCTAAACTAGATCTCTGTAGAACTTCAGAGTGCTCTGGTTGTCACACCAGATGACGATCGACCGATGAAACTGAATGCCCAACTCAATGAGAAAATGTTGTAGCCACATAGCCTGGATGGTTATTTTAACTACCCCTCTGTACTTTGCCTTAACTGAATATATAGAAATGGAAGCTTTCTTCTTGCTCAGCCAATAGATAGGGTCAGAACCAATACTGAATAAGTAATCAAATGTGGACTTGCGATCAGTGTTATCACCAGCCCAGTCAAAATTATTAAACCTGATGAGATCTAATGTAGATTCCGTTGCATAATGAATCCCAAAGGTGATGGTGCCTTATACGTATCAAAGGATATGCTTTGGATCCTTCCAATGTAGCTTATGTGGCTCCTGCATGAACTTGGAAACTGTGCCAACTACATATGAGAGGTCTGTTCTGGAGTGTGTGAGATATAAAAATATCCCCACTAGTTGTCTGTACTGTGTGTTTTCAACCAATGGAGTCTCCCCTCCATCTTCAAGTTTGAATTTTGATAGGAAAGGATTCGGAGTAGACTTGCAGTCTGTCATGTGAAATCTCTCAAGGAGATCTCGTGCATACTTGGCCTGAGACAGTTTGATGCCTAATGCATCCTGACTGATCTCAAGTCCAAGGAATAAGTGTAGGGGACCCATGTCCGTCATAAAAAACTTGTCATGTAGAATCATCTTGACTGTAGCAATCATTGAAGTCAAGAAACCAGTGATCATCAAATCATTAATGTACAGAACTAAGAGTAGAAGTGAATCAGTCATCCTGAGCATGTAGACATTTGGGTCTGATTGACAACATACAAAGTTTTGTGACAAAAAGTAGGAGTCCATCTTGGCATTCCATACCCTCGGAGCCTGCTTGAGGCCATAAAGGGACTTCTTTAGTTGACATACCAAAGATGAGTCTTGCATAAATCCCTGGGGATGATCTATGTATATCTCCTCAGAGAGATCACCATGAAGAAATGCATTTTTCACATCCATTTGATGGAATTCCCATCCCTTGGATACCGCAATGGAAAGTGTCAATCGTATGGAATCCATATTTGCTACTGGAGCAAAGGTCTCATCATAGTCAATACCTTGAACTTGTTGAAAGCCTTTGGCGACAAGCCTAGATTTGTATCTATTAATCTATCCATCTGTTGCGCTCTTGGTCCTATAGACCCATCTGCATATGATAAGTTTCCTCCCATAAGGAAGGGGAACTAGATCCCAAGTCTAGTTCTCGAGGAGGGAGTTGTACTCCTCCTGCATGGTGGATTCCCAAAAGGGATTTCCAGTAGCCTCACCATAAGATTGTGGATCTGAAGACTGAACCAAGAAAATATGCATGGAGGGAAATGGTTCAATGGCAGTGAGTGCAACAGGGGGCTCCTTGAAATCAGGTCAAGTCCTCCTAGTATCATCTAGATCACCAATGAGATCCCTTGCATCCTAAATAGTAGTATGTTCCCACTTGGGCTTCTCCTCTAGTTCTTCAAATGCATCTGGATGATCTGACTCTAAATTTGACTGTACTGAATCTAAATCTGAATCATATGATTCCTATGAATCAGAACTCTCATTTGAAGAAGAGTCAGAATGTGCATGCTCATCATATTGGATAGGTGGAAGAATGAAGGTGTCTGCATGCGGTTGTTGAGGTGCATGTGATACACTTTCCTCGAATTGGACACTTCACTCAATGATGAACCTGTCTAAGGAAATATCAAGAATCCTATATCCCTTCACACCATCAGGGTATCCAACAAAAATGCACTCAATGCTTTGTGGATCAAGTGCCTTCCTCTTTTTAGAGGGAATCCAGGCCCATGCATGTGAACCAAAAATGCGAAAGTGGGTCACTTTTGGTTTGAGGCCACTCGAATCCTCATAGGGGGTATTATCCTTGAAATATCTATGGGGAGATATGTTTTGGATGTATGTTGCAAAATTAAGTGCTTTGGCCCATAGTATTTGTGGTAATGACTTTGCATGCAACATGCAAGAAGACATCTCGTTTAGAGATCTATTTTTCTGCTCAACAACTCTGTTTTGTTGCAGAGTATAGGGAACTGTGTGTTGCAAATGAATCCCTACCTCATGGAAAAGATTATGGATCTCATTATTTACATACTCTCCCCCATTATCAGTTCAGAGGACTTTGATATTCTTTCTGGACTATGTCTCAACCAGGGATTTGAAATCTTTGAGGTGTTGAAAGACCTCAGATTTTTGCCTGAGAAAGTAGATCCATGTAAAACGTGAGAAATCATCAACAAAATTGAGAACAAACCTCAATTTTCTGATAGATGGATGCAGAAAAGGACCCATAAGGTCACTGTGGATCAAATCTAAAGGTGTGGAAGCTCTTTGAGACTTTCCTTTGTCGAATTTATCTTGAGGGTGTTTTCTGAGAACACATCCCTCACATACTCCTTTGGAGAAATGGATGTCTGGTAGTCCATCAACCAATATTTTCTTCCTAAGATATTTCATGTATCTGAAATTCAAATTTCCAAACCTTTCGTGCCATATCCTACTACTTTCATCAACATGAGTAAGCAGTAAAGCAGAATCAGGTTCAATGAATTCAGAAAATGTATATAATTTAGACTGATGATTTACCTCACCGGTGGCAACCCTGGAGTTGGTTTGCATGTCATAGATGTCCATGGAATTTGGTGTGAATATGACTTTCTTTTCAGTGCCAAAATTCATCATTTGATACATGGAGAGAAGGTTGACAAAATTTTTGGGAACGTGCAACACATTCTCGAAGCTTCTGTTGGTGAGTTCAATCCTTCCTTTGCTGGTGACTTCGACAGAAGAGTTGTCCCCCATAATAATAGGAGGACCTTTTCATGCATCCAATGAAGAATATACTTATTTTGAGGCATCCATGTGATGTGATGCTCCTGAGTCTATGATCCAAGCATCAGGAAAGGAGTTGATGGCAATCAAGGCATGGCTAGAATTGTCTTTCTTGGAATTCAGATCTTTTGGCCTATTCTTCTTGGCACCCTCAGGGATGCGATATCCAAGGTTGTTTTTATGAAGTATTTGAGACATCATATCTTTTTTTTTTCATGCATGCATATTCTGGATGGAATCCTTTGTGACAATACGAGCATTTCTTTCCTTTTCCCCTTTAGATCCGGAGGCATTGGTGAAGAGTTTTGTGTACCCTTCCTTATTCAGATGTGCATGAGCTTTCCTTTTATCTTTATATTTAGATTTTTGATATTTTTGGCTTCCATCATGCATAGTGAGTGCATGCTCTCTTGGGCCTTTGATTGTAACCATGTTTATGAGCTTGGTTTTCTCTTATGTTAGGGATTCGATAAAGTCCTCAAGAGAAGGAATCTTCCAGTTGGCTCCAGACGTAAAACTAACAGAATGGAATGTGGATACAAATACAGAGAATTTAGGACCAATCTCAGAGAGAATGGTGAGAAACATTTGTTTCTCCTCCTTCGATTTATCAACCCCGCAAGCTTTGAGTTGTGACAGTAAATCCTTGAAATTTGTAAAGAAATATTTGATATTATCGAAGCTTTTTGGATCCAATGTGAGAAGATCCACCTCCAGCATGTGTCCCCTCATCTCATAATTGTTTCCAAATATCCTTTCCAAGGTGGTCCAGGCTTCATTGGGAGTCTTACAGGAAGATATGTGAAAAAGGAGATCGGGAGAAATAAGACTGCAAATTTTTCTGAGTGCTTCATCCATGCGATTTAAGTACTTGGATTTTTCTATGGCTGATGTTAGTTCTGTATCTGTATTCAAGTTTAACCTGTACAAACCTTTGGGTCAGAGATGTATGGCTATTTTCTCCTTCCATGCAAAATAGTTGTAAGGTGTAAGAATGAATTCTTTTTGGAAATCCATCTTTTCGTTGTCTTCAATCTTTTGTACTTGCAAGAATTTTGGTGTAGCTTTTGCTTAGCAGTCTGTCAGATCTGATACCATGTAAATGTGTTGAACCTGCATAGAATAGATATAACTAAATAATAATACACACATTTTTAGAGATATTTTGATAAAGAAGAATGAGAGAAAGAATCAAATAATTCTGATTAACCGTTTGAATAATGAATCATTTACACATGATATACTATGTATAACTCAATGAGTGCACACTGGAGGAGAAACAATGCACCATAGTGGTGGTATAGAGTGATATGTAAAGACTCCAATAGTTACAAGAGTGAACTTCCACCTAGTCTAGTCTCTTAAGCAGTTACGAGAGTGAACTGCCACCTAGTTGAGTTAACTGGTTAACTAGTCTTCAGTTAACTGACTAAACAGAGAGTAGTGAGGAGTTAACTCAAGGAATCAAGGGTAATGTGTCAGTCTGGTGATGATCCCAAGGAAAGTTCACATTATATGGTGGTGATCCCAATGTTTCATGGTAACAAAACAAATGCAGCATCTAAACTCAACTCAACTAGTCAAACTGAAGTGTCAACTGAAAGAGAATATTCTCCAGGTGGAATATTCTCCCCTAGAATATAGGAGACTAGATAATGAATATTTATGACTAATAAATAAGGAAAAACCTTAGGAAAAATAAATCCTATGTGTGTCTGAAGTAGCTCCAATAGTAGTCTCCCCCTAGGTGTTAAGCCTCATTGCGATCCTGAGGAAAAAGGCAATTAATGAAAAAGGAGTGGTGGTTGAAACCTCGACTCACTCCATAAATAGAAAGCATGGAGGGTCTGGCCATGGAGACAGAATTTTCAGCCCGAGGTACCACGATGGATGGTTTTTCCTGCAGGCCCATGTTGATCTGAGCTTGCATCTAACAGAAGGATACATGCATAGTCTGACAGAAGGATGCACAGATGAAGAGCCTTGGACAAGATGGTCAGATGAATCTCCAAGCGGGTGTCCACTGATCTAAGTATAAATAGATCATTTTAATAATTTGTTAAAAGAGGGTTTAGAGGCTGGAGAGATGATAGATTTTTAGGAGTAGGGCTTTGTATTTTTTAGTTTGTAAGCCGGAGGGATTGGATTGCAAATATTATGTATTGAAGATTCCTTTGAGTTGTTTTTATCAGACTGTCTTCTTAGTTTACATGTTGTTCTGTTTTTCTGGTCTGGATGTAATCTCTCTGATCTATGGATTCCTGAGGTGGTAGAGGATCTTCTATGATCATGCCCTTATTTAATGATTCATCACTCCGAGATTTTTTGTTTTTCTTCTTGTCTGGATGTAGCATCTCTCTGATCTATGGATTCCTGAGGCGGCGGAGGATCTGTTGTCATCATGCCCATCTTTCATGGATCATCACTCAGACATTTTCTAATTTTCTTCTTTTCTGGATGTAGCATATCTCCGATCTATGGTTTCTTGAGGTGGTATAGGATCTGATGTCATCTTACCCATCTTTCATGGTTCATCACTCAGACATTTTTTGTTTTTCTGCTTGTCTAGAGGTAGCATCTTTGATCTATGGATTCCTGAGGCAGTAGAGGATATATTGTCATCTTGCCCATGTTTCATCATTTATCACTTAGACACATTCTATATTATTTATCCTCATCACGACATAAATCATTTTGTTTGATAGGGAGTTTAAATTCCTTCACTAGTCACGATACTTATGACTCCATAGCCCAACGGTCCAGAAATGATCTGCAACGACATTTGTTATCTTTCCTTTCTTTGTAGTCTTGTCCTGACCCACCTACTCAAACCATTCCTACACATTTACATTTTGATGGGTATTGGGCTTACCCTCTCAGATTCAGAGGGTGATTCTCAGTGCTAACACATCCAGTGAACCTCCTGATTCAAGATGGAACGTAATTTTCCCCTCTCCCTTCATTGCATACTTGGCATCATTGCAAAGCTCCACATGAAAATATGAGTCCCTCTCCATCAGATTGATAAATAACTCTTGTCCTTTTTTCATATGATGATATGCACCACTGTCCAAGTACCACACACTGTTGATAGTTGTGCTGGTAGAAAGCAAAAAAATAGTGATAAATCCTTCTCAATCTTCGTTGCAAACACATATAGTTGCATCTCTGTTGATTCTATTGTGTGTGTCTTTCCTTTTCCCTTCTTTTTCTATGGGCATTGAGATTAATAATGTCCATTATTATGACATAAGAAACACTTTATTTTACTCAAGTCCTTCTTATTCTCTGGCTATGATGATCCTCCATCATTGTTACCCTTCTTGTTGGAACTCTTTCCTTTTCCATTCCTTTCCTTACTGAAAAGGGACAAGTTCTCATCACTACTTCCCTTCTTGTTTCTTTTGGACTCCTCCTGAGTCTCTTCCTATATGAAATCATCCCAAAGCCTCTGCCAATCTAGGATATTTTCCTTGGTGCAGACTCCCTTCACAAATGGTTCCCAAGACTTGGGAAGACCATTCAATGCCACATTCATGAGCTCTTTGTCATCCATTTTCTCCCCTATGGTTGTAAGATGATCATGTACCTGAGTGATCCTCATGAGATAGCTGTTAACATTTCCAGATCTAAACATCTACACAACTCCAAGTTTATTTCTTAAGATCATCTTCCTATTCATGTTAGTGCTCTGGAATAATCCTACAAGGGCATCAAACATCTAATTGGTCATATTCTTCTAGGATAAGTGAGGAATTAGATGATCCTTCACTGAATCCAAGATAAGATTCTAAACTTTGATCTCCTTCTTCTTGCGAGCTTCCAAAGCTGTTGGATATGTCGATGGAACAACTACTTTTTCCATTAACTCCCAAAGGTCATACTCATTCAAGGCTAAAGTCACTTTTGTTTTCCAAGATAGGAAGTTGGATGCTCCATCCAATCTATATTCAACTCTCAAACTTGTTGATGCCATCCCTTAGACCTGATAAACTACCTAGGAAATAACCTATTGTTGAAACTACACCTGTACTTATCTGTACGAACTTGTACACGTCTTTCACCACTGAAACCCACATATGTATGCGAATTTCCTTATTGAAACCTGCACATACACAACTGTCTCCAAAGAAACCCACATGTATACACTATTGTCTCTTAAGAAACCCATGTATATACATGATTATTCCTTCTTCAACCTGCATACAACTCCATATGACTAAAAAACCCTAGTTCTACCTCAATATTGTTGTTTCCCTGAAATCCAACCCTTGATTATGGATGTTGGTTATGGATTTGCTAATATATCCTTGCAGATCTAATAGATATTCTATGACCGACTATGGATATGAGATCTGACTTCCTCTTAGAGTGAGTTCTCTAATACTATGTTGAAATCCCCTTACTTCAACCCTAGGTATCTTGTTATCTAGTGATTTTCTTGTTGTAAATCAAATTAGCAACTCATAAAAAAACCATACACTTTCTATAATATTAAACTCAAATAAATATAGTAGAAGAAACATTGGAAACCAAAAATATGAACCACAATACACAAAGATATTATCCCCATCAACTAATATTATCATTCAAATAACTTCAAATCTTACAAGGGCTCTCGTACCTGGGAAAATGGCCCATAGAGAAATAAAAAATATATATAGACAATGCCTGCAAACCCTAGAAAATCTTGATCTACTGTATGACCCTGGTATTCCATGTCTCTCAAAATGTATGCACCTTTCCAACAAACCCAAGTATACGTGTTTGTCTCCACTAAAATCCGCGTACACACACTCAAATACTATACATAAACTTTGTACGGCATGACCATGCTTCTGCAGCTCCAATCTACTGAAACCAGCTTGCGATTTCTTTTGTTATATCTTTTCCCTAAATTTATCTTTAGATGGAAGTCCTTCTCCACCTATCCAATATCTACTTGAATCACAATCCTTCATGATCCAATCCTTTGAGAAAAATTCCTTCTCTACTATGATCAATGTATCATGTAAATGTCTTCTCCTTCACCCTTGCCTTGTTTTTATAAGATTGAGTTATGAACTAACCCTAATATCCAAATTAATTGATGGTTGAGATTAATTCTCACCTCACTTGAGATCAATGGCTATTATTTAATTCACTAATGCTAATTAAATCATTTCTTTAAATAAAACTCAACTCACTAATAAAAGAATTTTACTTTAATAATTCCTTTGATTAAAGTAAATTCTCAAGGTAGAAGGATTTGGACAACTTCCACACATCTAAAAACTTAGAGCTATGTATAAATACCTTTCCGATGATACTAACATCAACATATGATTCATATATATTGAAGGCATATGTCAAATTCACATTGTAACCAAAATTGTGCCACCCCCAAAATTAAAAGTCTTGATGAAAAAACTCACAAGGATAATAGCTTACAGGTTTTTGCAATGAATTGATTGTCTTATATATTTAAACCCTTAGCCACCCCACACAAAATCTACCAAAAACCATTATGTTTTAAAGCCATATTGTAACGAGAATTATGAACCCAAAAAAATGATAAAAAATTCACGAGGATAATAGTTCACTATTTTTTGCAATGAATTGATTGTTTTGTATTTAAGAACCCTCAATTTCCTTGCATCCTTGTCTACCCTACACACAAGGTACCATATATTGAAGATATATGTTAAATCCATATTGTAACTATAGTTTTTCCCCAAAAAATTTAAAATAATGATAACAAAAACTCACAAGGATAACATATTACAATTTTCACAATTATTTGATTGTCTTAGTTGGCTCTCTCTACTAACCATTCCTCAACATGAGTAGAGGATGGATACTCTATTTTGTTCAATCCATTCGAATAGGTAAAGAGTGGGATTAAACCAACACCTAGGCTAATCAATTTGGATATGATAAAAACAAATTGGATTCCATAGATGCACAAGCTGTTGACGATTAAAAATTGTCAACGAAGTTTTGCTCGCAAAGTGTTGCTAAAGCCTATTATTATAAGAGATAAATAATATTAGTAGGTGGGACCCCCTTGTACCATTGGAGATCATATCTATTCATGTTTGATGTTGTGGTGATGTGCGATAGGGCTTACATGGTTGATGATATCTTTTGTTATTGTTTATGGTTTAAGTTTTTGAAATATTGATTCCTTATGTTACTACAGCCTATGGTATTCATTAATATTATTGCTATCTGTTCTTATCGCACATGCACAACAAACATGTTAGTGAAATTACATGAAGGGCAGTTTTGATAAAGGAAAACATACTATAACAAATGCAAAGAAAAGGGATCCAATTCTGCAATACTACATGCAGACAATTGGAAGGAAATGAGAAAAAATTGAAAAGGGGAAGAATTTAAAGCTATCCTATAAACTATACTACATGCATGAAAAACTTAATGATTATTGTTAAATCCTAGCTAGCAAGTAAACATATATGCAATTTTGATTGAGTTATATGGTTAATACTCATATGGTATGAAATGTTGGTGGCACATTTGGCAAGGTAATAGTGCAAATGGTTATGCGAATTGTTGAATTATATGGAACTTGGTTGAATTATGTTATGGCATAAGTTAGAAAGGTGATATGGTCACGCTATTGGATTTTAATGTGGTGATGGTCTCGATACATGGGTTGATTGATGGTGTCAATGAAGAAATCGTTGGCATGTACTGATGAATTAATTCATTTTGGGTGGAGGTGACGTGCATTTACTGCACGTCACCTTTACTCCTCCGTTAGTCGCCACCCTACTCAAGCTATTGTTCGATCTTGTTGTTGTGGTTATGTTCTGAATTCTTAGCAGAGAGGAGCCGCTAGGCCAACTCATTTTTTAAGGAATTCGATTACAGGTATGTTCTTTTTTTGGCCATTCGTGACTCTGCTCTTGTTATGAAATGATTATTGGCTCAGGTGTATTGGTTTGTCTTTTCCTAAGTGTTGCAACTATGTGAAATTGTGTTTTTGGAATGCAGAGTGGATGGTTCTTCCTGTAATAATTTTGAATTCGTAGAAGTTATTGGTCTTCCTGGGTGGTAGCTCTCTGTTATCCTTGCTGGTTTTGTTGGAGGGATTTTGTTTGGTCTTGAGTTGATACCTATCTTCATGCATTGCCACTAATTTCAGTCTTTGGCTTTTATGGGTTTAATGGTTGAAGGCATTCTGTGTCACTGTGTTTTGTTCACTTCGACATTGGTTGATTTCACCACCAAGGGTCATGAAATGGGTTTTTATGTTCTTACTCGGCCCTGTCTTCAACTAAGTGTTGTGGTTGTTTGATCAAGGAGCACATGGGTTATACCCTGCGTGCATTAAATAACATTGTTAGGCCAAACTATAACCCCACCTTTCGGTTATGACCCTGTTTCATGGATTTGTACCCATCCATGACTGAGTTGTGGTTCTTTTTGTGTATGCACCATGGCCTCAGAGTTTTCACCATTACAAGGAGTGACTCTTCTCTCCCTGTGTTGGCTACGGAACAAACCTTATCCTTCCAGTCTGAAGATTGATAGAGAATACCAGCCTGGCCTGTTGGGTTTACGACTTGGTTATTGTTGGATGGTTGTGTAATTGTCGAGTAATTTGAGCATAGGCTCACCCAGTTGGTCGTGTCACAGTCATGTTGGTTGGTATATAGTCACTGACTATGTTATAAAAGTGGTAAACCCTACATTTCCAATTGCACGTTCAAAGTACACAGTCACTCTCCTTATGGTAATAACTCAGTATTGTTAACGGAGAGGGTCATTGCCCCGATTTGAATTGATGCGTGGGTATGCGTGGTTTCCACATCTTGTTAGGTTGATTGATTTTCACGACAATGGTGAATTGGTTGGTTGATACACAGTCACTGGTATTTTTGTACTAAGGATTGTTTGGATGTTTAGCTGGCATTGGTTACAAATGATTGATGTTTTTCACGCATGCCGTGTTGTGTGGTCGTGGTAACTGTGGTTTTCTTTTGGGGCTGAATGATTATTGAACCAGATGGTTGTAGAAACTATATCCACTGTATCCTTATGATTGTTCGATTGTATAAGTCTGAGTTTGCACAACATAGTTGATCACAGTTGGACTAAATCGAAGTAATGCTCTGTTACATTGATGACTCATCACAATG
Source organism: Picea engelmannii (assembly GCA_009831015.1). Classification (NCBI taxonomy): domain Eukaryota; kingdom Viridiplantae; phylum Streptophyta; class Pinopsida; order Pinales; family Pinaceae; genus Picea; species Picea engelmannii. The sequence continues at coordinate 70,893 of ML788106.1, forward strand.
AATTGAGTTATTGTTGTAACTGTGTGTTTGGTTTTGTAAAATGGAGATGTTGCATTGTGGTGTTTTGGTGGTTGCGCACTATGTATAGCATGGATAGCTTGGGTTTCACAAAGTTTTAAGCATGTTTATTTGTTGCAATCGATCATTTGTTAAGAAGGGAATTTTTTCAATACCTCGCCGTGTCGGATGGATGGCCCATCCTTTTAAGTCACATTGAATTGTTTTTTTTATAGTGGCAGAATCACATTGCCTGGGCGAATTACCCTGTGCATAGCTTGTGTCTAAATGGTGGTTGTTGGTTGTATGTTTAAATATTAATTGGGATTTTAAAATTTAATCCAGATTATTTGGTTACTGCATAAATATGTTTAAATAATATCATTGCCTTTAAATTATAGACCCGAGTGCATTGATAGTGACTTTATCGTTAATTTGAAAACATGACTTTTGAGTGTAGTTGTGGATTGAAGAAATGCATGGGCAATGGATGATTTTGATGGTTAACATAGTGGAATGGTTACTATTATAAGATGCAAGGTATGTAAATGAAAGAAACATAATCCCTTTACAGAATGCATACTGTCTTGTGATGGCACTATGCTGGATATTTTATTATGGACAATGAACTAGTTAAGTACACAATAATTATTATTTGGTCACAGTGATTGTTGGTTGGTACATCTATATTTTGTAGAATGTTTTATGGATCACTTAATTAATTTCATGAACAACAATCATTCTTATTCCCTTCCATTATTTCATTTTCCACTAATTACAAACCCCGTCACCTCCCATATTTATTTTTCCACTCCCTGCTTTAAGATTAATTACAGTCAAGAGAATTTTGGTGTTAAAGCAGTTGAAAGTGGCAGTGTCTTGCATGGATTACAGTGTGTCTTTATTGGTTTGATTTGCAGTTGATTGTGGTTTTCATTGAGTAGTAACCATGTTATTTCCCCCCTCATTGTATCATGTTTCGATCAATACAAACCCCTTGCACATCCCATGACCCTTTTCACCCCCTACTCATTGATTAACAATAAAACAATTTGTGTGGATTGGATTGCATGAGTCTGATACATTGTTGAGCCAAATCTATTTCATATTTTTAAGAGTTGTCATGTATGGTTATTTAAAATACTATTTTCTAATCAATCACACATGCAGGATGATTTTTTTTAGTCGAGGTAGCCATGGCCGAGGAAACAGAGGTAGATTTAATTGGAACCGAGGCCCAAGAAAGCCTAGGTTCTCCATACATTTTGATGCTTATTCACAAGAGCTTGAACAATTGTTTCATAGCAAATTATTCCATTGGATTGGGCAAGGAATAGTCCAACCTAGGCCTGAAAGGCCTCCTTTCCAAGCCCCTCAAACCCCTAGTATCCACGTACCTCCTCATGTCTCATTGCAACCTGAGGTCCCAAAAAATGATGGATGGTAGGAGATTGTCCACCTGGAAGTCTCCCAACATCATGGCTGGCCCAACTTGTCCTTGCCTACTCCTTCGCCTATTAACCCCATTGTCTAAGATGCCCCTGACCACTCACCAGTGCAATCCTCCCATGCTATAAAGATATTGAAAACAAAGGCCCACCATGCCCTTGATAATGGAAAAGCCATTGTTTCCCCTTCCTCACCCTCTAATGGCTCTGAAAAATCTGTGTCTTCTCGGATGCATTTGAGGGATGATTGTTCCCATGTGATCAGTGAGATTAGGCCTAAAGGCTCTCCATAGCCAAAGGATAATTCAGGAAAATAAAGAGGTGACAACAACAATCAAGGAAGGGTTGCATCGTAGACTCGGAAATATGGCTTTTGAGTTTTATTTTATCTATTTTTTTATAACAATTGACTTCAGGGACCTTTGGACAACATGTTTTATTTTGGATATATGAGTATTATTTTTGAAATAATTTCAAATTTCATAAGCTAAAATTTCCAAAAGTGAATATGTTGATGGGAGACACAAGGAGGTGTGTTTTGCTTAACTAATGGTTATGTTATGATTATTATGATTGTTATGAACTAAGGGAAGTTACAAGGGGTCCTGCCTACTAGTTATTATTTATTTATGATCCTTATTATAATTATTACTCTTCCCCCTAACTAAAGTTAGTTGAGTCTTTTAATTAACTTAACTAATGACTTGGTTCAACTACTTCAACCAATTCTAATTTGTTAAAAGCAAAAGAAACAGGATGAACAAGTGGAGGATATAAGCAGAAGCATGCTAAGGTTTTCTCTTTGAGTTATGTTGAGATAATTTATCTTTCATTCATTCATTATTCATCACAAGCCTAATTCTCTTTTATGATAACAGGGTCTTATTGTAGACATCAATATTCAGGGTTGAATCACATCATTTAGACACTTGTTTTTCAGAGGTGTTGATTTATCTTTGATAGTCTTTGTAGACTTGTCTGTTTGTGAATTAATTTTCATGACCGACAAAGGCTATTGGGCAGAGTCGAGTGGGAAGCAATCTATGGCAAGTTGATCCAGCTTTTAGAGTTCAGTTTTAGTTTTCTGTCAGAGGTCCTTTTGTATGTTCCATCAAGGATGTCTAAGTTTGACTTTGGTCCAAAGTTTCTACATGAGATTTTGTAAAGAAAATGACCCTTTGGTGAATTTGAATGAAATAAAGGATTGCTTTATGTCTCATCTGTCTTGATTATCATCTTGGTGACTTTTCTTCTATATTTACATTTATTTCAGCAACTGATATGTTCAGAAAATTACATAAAAAGTGAATTTCTAGCAATCTTTTTGGTGATAACAAACTATCCTAAGAACTTGTAATTAATACTTGTGAGTTAGGATGTTATTTTTGTTGGCTATAAACATAGGGTGATATTCCTGTCTATTTTTCTTTAGCCAAGAAGAATCTAAAAATGCTTGAGTAAGATCATTTCATATCTTTTCTTCAACATTTATTTGGTGACCATATTGGGGAGATCTTCGATATCTCTCTGGTTAATTTTTTATACTCGATTTTCATCAATACATATTTCTTCCTCTGAAATTGATTCTTTGAATTTTTTGCTATTAATGATTGTTCTTGTTGCAAGGCATCCCAATATCGAGCCCCGTCTTCAAGACCAGACCAACATTTCTTTGAACTTGTTTAACACCATTCTAGACACTACCAATACCCATGCTGAACTTAACCATTCTTGGGGAGCAATTGAACGAGATATTAGTTCTCAAGAACAATTGGAGGCTAGATGTAGATAGCCTAGAAATCAGAAGTAACCCTTTGTTTCTTCAATTTTTGGCCTTTCTTTCATGTCCTTAGACTCTCGTGCTTATAGAAGAAGAAGAGGCTTGTCCCCCGAAATCAATCCTATTGCTGAAATAGGAAGAAGAAACGTTGTGTTATCTGCCCAACAAAGTGCTCTAAGGAGAACTTTATCTGATTCATCTAGCTTGTCTTTCTTTCCCTCATCTATCATCCACAAGATGACATCAAGTGGTGGATTTGGTGGCACTGGAAGTTCTCCATCTTCCCAATCTTCATTTTCATCGGTGATTGTTAGCTTGTACAACCACCATATCCCTGTCTAATCTACTATAAACCCCACCAAAGTCATTAAAAAGTATGGGAATTTTCAGTTCAAAGAGGATGCCACAACCACAACGTGGCATGTATCCTCTCCTCTTAACCTAACACCTGCTACTTGCCCACTTCCGAATTTTAAAGAGAATTTGCCTAAGTTTTCAGGAAATAACACTATCAGTACCAATGAACACCTGGTGGCATTTTCTAATGCTTGTCATAACATAGGGGCCAATGACAATGACACTTCCATGCGCTTGTTTGTCAATTCCTTGGAAGGAAAAGATGTGGCCGACTTCTTTGACCTTCCTCCTAAGATTCTATCTACTTGGGATGAATTAATCTACTAGTTCAGATCAACTTATGGGAAATCTAAAAGCATATCCGAGAAGTTAAGGGAATACAATAATGTTACCTACAAGGAGGATGAGACCATCAATTCTTTCAACTTGTGTTTCATCAAGTTGTACAATCAAATCCCCCAACTTATATACCCTCAGAACTAAGTCGCTTTCATGCATTACTAGAATGCATTTCCTTCCCCCTACCATCATAGGCTGGAATAAAAGGCCATTGATAATATCAGTTCCTCTATGCATACTTTCTCAGAGTATGAAGAACAACTTGAAAGAATTAGTCTTCCCCAAGGATAATTAGTTAGACAGACATACATGTCCGCTCTCTTACAGCTAGTAAACGATATGAACAATCGTATGATAGAATTTGAGCAGAAGGATATTGTATTCCCTCTCACCCTTGGAGATTCATCCTCTTCTGCACCCCCTTTTAGGAATCCGGTCGAAAAAAATTTCATCCTAAAGCTATCCTGCCTCAGAGTTGGTGTAAAGTTTGTGAGGAACACCACGAAGAAACCACATGTGCGGTAAATACGAGTGCCAAAGATAATATCTTTGGTAAAAGACCAGAAGCTACTATTGTTGTCCTAGAATTTGTAGAGCCAGAGGATTTCATGGTCATCAACACTAGGAACAAAGCCTATGCTCCCAAGGGAAAATTTGATCCTCCCTGCATTTATTCTAGCCCGAGCTCATCCTCAACCATTGTTTCATCCCAGGTTCCTACAATTCCTGAGAGTCAAGGAATCACTCATCATCCCCCCTCTTCCAAATACAATATATTGAATCAATTGGACAACATCAAAGCAGATGCAACCCTCCTAGACATGGTTTTCATCCCTGAACAACAGATGGATCTGAAACAATTCATGGAAGGAAAAGCTTCTGTTGTAGCCAATCTTTCTGAAGAGGTAGACGAAGAGACTTCTTTGTTAAATAAAGTAGGTGTACATAACTTTAGATACCCTGTAAAAAAAAAACCCTTTTTATATTTCTGTAAATATCATGGATACGATTTCCCATTATTGCCTCATCGATGGTGGTTCAAGCCCAAGTGTGATGTCGAAGATTATTATGGAATAGCTAGGCTTGTCTTGTACAAATTAAAATGCTAGAAGCATGCTCTCCTATAATATTATACAACAAACAACCATAGGCAAGATTAAGGATGTGACCTTGGTTTTATGCGCTCATCCTGAGATAAGGACAACCCTCAACATTCAGGTGATTGATATGCCTATAAGAAATTACTCAATTATCTTGGGGAGAGATTGGCAAGCTTTAAAAGGTGGATACCTCTCACTCAACGAGACACATTTATTCATTCCTTGGAATGGTAATAATATTATAGTCCTTAGAGAGGGAATAATTTCACCCTACATAAAGAGTGTTCAACAATCTAGCGTAAACTACGTTGAAGAAGACCTGGGAGTATATTCCATCTTTACTGAAGAGGATAATATTCCTTTGGAAAGAACTGATTTAGATGATGATTTATGGCATATGCACTTTAATGGTTCACTCTCTAATGAAGGTAACGGGACTGGTATTATATTGGTTTCCCTTGTAGGAAAAATCCATAATCCGTCATACAGGTTGGAGTTTGCTTGTACAAACAATGTCATTGAAGTCGAATCTTTATTATTAGGCATTGAGAACGCCCTTAATATTGGTTGTGGTCACCTTTTAGTTTTCAGAATTTTTGAGCTTGTTGTGAACCTGATACGTAAGACATGCTCCCCTAGCAACAAGCTGATGGAAAAATACTCCCAAACTATTTGGGCACTTGTCTTGAACCTTCTATCTTTCAACATCCCTCATGTTAAGAAGGAGTTGATTTCAATGGTTGATCGGTTAGTTGTCTTTGAAGCCTCTCCTAATCAACATCTTTTTCCTCACAAGCATGAATGTGATTTTCAATATCTGCATCATCCTTACATCCTTGTAAATGAAGGATCTTGGAAGGCCATCCCTAACGATGAGAGCATTTGTGCTGTCATTCGAAATGAACCTCTTAAGCCCAAGGAGATTATACCCATAGAAAATAATAAGATTACTGAGGTCTTGAATCCTCTTGAGAGTTCATTTTCTTTAAGTGTTGTAGGCAATAAATAAAAACATAAAGAAGAGGAGTTATGAAAGAAGGTGGTTGAATTCATCCTCCTGAACATTAGGAAATCTGAGTCTTCAACGAATGTTCAAATAAATGTCCAATGTTACATTAAAGAAGAGATGGGGTCCACCGGGCTACTCGGTGAATCTCAAAAGGTTTTCTCTTGGTCCTATGAGGATCTTTGTGGTTTTAATCTTGGTCTTGTTTGGCACATTATGACACTAATACATATTGTAAAAATTTTGACGTTCTATTTACGGCGTTATGGACAAAATTGGCCATACTGTCGAAAAATAGAGGAAATTTTATTTTTTTTTCCATATTGCCCGATAACGTCGCTATTGCCACGTTGATGTCTCTCTTGCCATGTTGTCGTCTCTTTGTCTATGTTGTCGTCTCTCTTTCCATGTTGTCATCTCTTTGTCTATTTTGTCTTCTCTCTTGCCACATTTTCCACATAGTCGTCTCTCTTGCCATGTTTGTGACATAGTCATCTCTCTTGCCACATTTGTGACATAGTCGTCTCTCTTGCCACGTTTGTGAAGATAGTGGTTGCAGTTGCGACATTGTGGAAACTAGGTTTCCCCCCTCCAACGGTCACCTAGTATTTTTACCAAGTCAACTTTGATTTGATCAATAATCGTGAGAATTGTGATGTTATAAAATCTATAAATATGTTTCATTTTATGAATGTTGCAACAAGTTTGCTATAATAATGACACTTCAAAAAGGGTTTGCGGGTCTTCTCGGCTAGAGTACAACTATTAAAAGACATTGTACTAGGGATCTTCTTATTTCGTTTTAATTTTCTGGTCGGTCAATTTTTAAAGGAAACAACTATTAAAAGACATTGTACTAGGGATAGAGTACATGATGGGCAATGATGACCTGTGAATGGGGCCAACGTTGAAATTTTTTCAAATTTTTTATGTATGAAATCATACATCCTTCAGTATTGAAACCCTCCCATACCCTCAAGGCATGTGTCTAGTCTAACCATGTCAAATTTCGATGCATACAGGCACATATTGAAGAAATTTCAACGTTGGCCCCATTCATTGCTCACTATGCGGGGTCAGCGCATGACATTTTTGGTGGTTGAATTGGAAGTTCCATGACATTTCAAGAGATTTCCAACAAATATTTTACAGATGGAAACAATGAAATTTGACAATGAGATGCCCAATATGAACATTGTTAGAAATATGGACGATCTCAAAGATTATGTGGTCAGAAAATCATACATCCTTGAGTCTTGAAACCCTCCCATACCGTCAAGGCATGTGTCTAGTCTAACCATGCCAAACTTCAATGCATACAGGTACATATTGAAGAAATTTCAACGTTGGCCCCATTCACTAGTGATCACTATGCGGGGTTGGTGCATAACATTTGTGGTGGTTGAATTGGAAGTTACATGACATTTAAAGAGAGTTCCAACAAAGATTCTACGGATGGAAACAACAACATTTGAAAAATATGAGATGCCCCATTATGATCGTTGTTGCGAACATGGACGATCTCAAAGATTATGTGGTTGGGACATCAAACATCCTTGAGTATTGAAACCCTCCCATACTATCAAGGCATGTGTCTAGTCTAACCATGTCAAATTTCGATGCATACATATTGAAGAAATTTCAATGTTGGCCCCATTCACTAGTGCTCACTATGCGGGGTCAATGCATGACATTTGTGGTGGTTGAATTGGAGGTTCCATGGCATTTCAAGAGAGTTCAAACAAATATAAGATTATACAGATGGAAACAACAACATTTGACAAATATGAGACACCCCATTATGAACATTGTTGCAAACATGGATGATCTCAAAAATTATGTGGTCGGGACATCAGACATATTCCTTGAGTCTTGAAACCCTAGTCCCATACCATCAAAGCATGTGTCTAGTATAACCATGTCAAATTTTGACGCATGAATGCACAGTTTGAATAAATTTCAACGTTGGCCCCATTCATTGCTCACTATGCGGGGTCGGTGGAAGAAATTTCACTATGCTCATTCACCTCCAAGGCAGGCCCCATTCACTGTGCTCACTATGAGACATCCATTGTATTGAACATTGATGCAAACATGGATGATCTCAAATATTATGCGGGGACATCAAACATCCTTAAGTATCGAAACCCTCCCATACCTTCAAGGTAACTATCTAGTTTAACCATGTCAAATTTCGATGCATACGAGCACAGATTGGAAACATTTCAACGTTGGCCCCATTCACTGCTCACTTTGCGGGGTCGGTGGAAGAAATTTGTGATGGGTGTATTTGAAGTTCCATGAAAAATTTCAAGATAGTTACGACAACGATTCTATAGAAGGGAATGACGAATGATGACAATGAGAGGTGCAACATGATTTATGTTGATGCAAATGTGGATGATCTAAAATATTATGTGGGGACATCATACATCCTTGAGTATTGAAACCCTCCCATACCATCATGGACAAGAGAGTAGGTGCAATAAGTCATCACAAAATTAGTGAATATATTAACCCAAACATCACTAAATAATCCTCATAGTCATCTACCACAAGACATGACCCAACACTCAATATTAAATGTACATGATATGGATTTGACGATCCAATCTCTTCATGTGGGTATCAAATTGGTTTAAGGAAGTGACCCACTGCAAACTCTAAAGATAAGCCAATTGCCTCCTCTACTTGTTCCTTTGTTAACCAATGTTTTAAATATCACATAGGAAGTGCCTCCGAAATATATTATTGATGTTCATAAGGATAAAGAGACAATCTTTTGAAGGGAAAGAATCACTAATGGGATTGAATTGTAAGATACAACAGAAGGTCAACAGACCACAGGTAAAACAAAAAAGGAGGACAAAAGATGCAATGAGATTGAAAGTCATGACCTAGTATACCAAACATGGAGAGCTCAAGCATACATGTTCAAAACATGTACACCACTACTTGAGGCGATGATAGGGATATTAGATAAAGCAAAACTCCCAAGAAGTAAAAAACTATTGGGTCCACCTAGGACTCAAAGACATGTGAAGATGAAGATGAATATGAAGAGATGTAAGACATGTTGAAGGAGTAGGGGAAAACATCAAAGTCATTCATACTAGTTTTGGCTCTAGGATTTTAGTATATGCCCAGGGCTCAAGATAGAAAGTACTAGGATGAATTGATGAAATGATCATTCAGATAGCTCAAGATAGAAAGTACTAGGATGAATTGATGAAGGAATGTCATTGAGGACATGAATTGATGAATTGAGGACATGGTGGTACCAACTTAGAAAATAGAGAGATATGATTTTTGTCACCTGGAGTGATGTTCACTAGCAATAATAAAGAGTATTAGAGATAGTGGAAGAAATAAAATAGGATATTGGGCATACTTTTAAGTGATATAAGAGTAAAGTGGTGGAAGACCAAAGGCACTTGGAAAAATCTAGAAAATATATCAACTAGTTCATAGATGAAGAACTAAAATTAAACTAAGGTTTTGTGAGTTTAATTGATTCCTCCTACCTTCATGCACGACTATATAAATGTAAATGCCTCGACTTATTTGGATGTTGAATATTAACTAGATATTATGTGGGTAGTGGATGTGAGATATTGGGTCATGTTTTGGACCTATATTATTGTTGCATCTTGGTGAATGAATCAATGCCATGTAAGTATGTATTGGATTGTGCTCGAAGTTAATGGAATGAGGCCCTCCTTTAAATTTTTGGTTACCTCTATATTGTATGTTGGCGATGTCATTTACTTCTATTTTTTATATATTGTGTTAAATGACAACATTGTGATTACATAGATGTTGTGTACTTAGATTTATATGAATCATGATCTATATGGTAATGTTCAATAGTTGAATGGGTAGAAGGAGGCTGCAATTTCATGTTAAGAGGTATGCAATGATAATTATTATTTAGTGTATTTATAAAGATAGGAAATGGTTGTGTTAGTCATATTTTTTTATCCCATACACAATCCTTTATGTCTCGACAAAATTCTTCTGGTGAGACTTCCCCCTCTATGGGGATTGAATTGTCAATGCCTAGACTACAATAGATCCCTTGTTAGACATTGATGCAGACTTAGGTCTCAAATTAAACCAACAACACATCCATGTATAAATATGAAATACAATCAACTATCATCACTTTAAATCACACTATCTAAGTCCATAACCAACAAAATAAGGATGCATTTACAATATTTTACAATCAAATACAATGTCATTAATGTATGTTTGTTTTTTCACAAAGCATACGGACTCAACACTATATGGTTGATATAGTAAAGTATTATTGCCAAGTTGGTTTTCATTGATTCTTTAAAGAAATTACTATGCAAAGTCTTCAAAATATAGAACTGGGTGGTCATGTTATATGTATAAAGAGTTGTATTTTGAAAATGATGATCAAACCAGAGAATATTACTAAACTAGTCTGGAACTAAAAAGCAAGAAGCGAGAGAAAAAATGTGAGTCTCGAGTTGAGAATTCTTTTAAAATCCAAGATATAGTCAGGCTTAAAAATAGTTTCTAATTTTTAATAGTTGAGAGAGGAAAAAAATGTATCTACCATATCCGATAAAAATCCAACAGTTACAAGCAACTTAAATGTGAACAATTCATCAATCATTAAGTCAAAGAGTAGGAGAGGGGAAGGATGAGAGAATGCACACAACATAATGCATGAGAACACTGTTCTATTTCACCGGTGTCGAAGGATCATGGATACCCTCTTGAAGCTCTTACCCACAAAAGACAATGTATAATATCCAAATCATATATGTTGGATCTTGCAAGATATCAAAATTTGACAACTTTTAATGCAAAATCCCTATAACAGGTTAAATCATTATTCCTCTATTGAAGTACTACATGTGTGTTTTATTCAAATCCAATCCTTCCAAATGTCATGTGCAAACCACTAACATAATTAACACATATTTTCATCAAGCACGAGCCCAATGAATCTAAAAACTATCACTTCAAAGAATATACTGATTGTAGGTTCATTCATTCAGGCCCACTTATCCAAAAGTGGATAACTAATTTATATTTTACCCCACCCATCCTCTAGTAGGTTTTGAACCATTTACCTCAACTGCCCAATCCCTTTGTATTATTTTCCTCTTTCATATGTTCATTTGAATGTATTGGGATAATTTATGCCTCTTGTAAGTTTCCCCATGCTTCAACTTTCATAGTACCAAGCAGATGCCACATCGACTCTCATTAGTCACACATATGGATATAGCCAAATGTGAACTTTCAAAAATATTCATTAGGATATTCTAGAGGGTCTAAAATCCTAACCCTAATAAAGAGTTAGGGTATGATAAATGTAACGTTCCCGACCATCAACCCCATGGTCGGGCCAACATTACTACGTGAAAAAACACTATTGTAACATATTATGCATGCTTATGAAATACAATTGCTTAATTACAATTAAACACAATGTAAGCACATTAATACTGTTAGCGTAAATAATCCACTGAATTAACAATAATTCACGAATACAGTGGAATACATATAAACATTGCTAGAATCACAGACATGCATATTTAATTGAAATTATATGCATGTATATACTTATCTTTTAGACTGGATTTAATTCACCAATTGCGTGTAGACCTCCCACGAACCTCCCAGCCTTAGACCGCGCTACTCATCACTCTTAGCAGTAGGTCACCCCCGAGCTGGGACTAAGCTCCACCGGGTAGAGATTCCTAGGCTAGGCAGGGAATACAGGAAGACACACAGTCACAGGAGAAGGATTCTCTCCCAGGAGCCACTTATGCCCACTGCCCACAGACTCTCATTCCCCACATGTATGTCCCACCCCAAGAGTATACACCTTCATTGTCACCAAGACAGTCCATCGACTGCTAACCTCCCTTCCCTTGGGCTTCAACAACAGACCGGACCAGAAGTCTCCAAGCTCTGTGGAAGCTACATAACTCTACTGTAACGTTCCCGACCATCAACCCCATGGTCGGGCCAACATTACTACGCGGAAAAACACTACTGTAACATATTATGAATTCTTATGAAATACAATTGCTTAATTACAGTTAAACACAACATAAGCACATTAATACCATTAGCATACATAATCCACGTCATTAACAATAATTCATGAATACAATGGAATACATGTAAACATTGATAGAATCACAGACATCTATATTTAATTGAAATTATACGCATGTATATACTTATCTTTTAGACTGTATGTAATTCACCAACTGCGTGTAGACCTCCCACGAACCTCCCAGCCTTATAAACTTGAATTACAGTCCATAAACAAGCTTTATACTTCATAGACATGATTTACAATAGGGCTCGGCCTTGAGGACATTACAATCCCCTCCCCTTATTTTTGCACTGTCCTTAGTGCAACTTTACACTGCATTTGCAAGATTTTCAAAATTTTCAAAAAGATGCGGGTACTCTGCCTGCATAACATCTTCATGCTCCCATGTCATGTCCTCAGGACCGTACCAAGTCCACTGGACCTTTACAAGCCCTATGGCTCGGTTCCAGAGATGTTTGTTTTTCCTGTCCAATATGCGCATAGGATGCACTTGTAGGACACCTTCTTGCTCCACCTAGATCACATTCCAATCAATTACATGATTAGCATCAGGCATATACTTTTTAAGAAATGAAACATGAAACACATTATTTACAGTCATGGATGCAGGTAATGCAAGCATATATGAAACTAGCCCAATCCTTTCCAGGATTTCAAATGGCCCACAAAATCTAGCTGCCAACTTGACGCAACTTCCCAGCTTCAGGGAACTCCTGTCAACTTTCACTTTCAGGAAAACATGATCACCCACTTTGAACTCTCTATGGGTTATGTTCTTATCAGCATAAATTTTTTGCCTGTCCTGGGAAGCTTTCAAATTCTGCCTAATTTTTATCATTTGGTCCTCCATCTCCTTGAGCAACTCTGGCCAAACTACTGTTCTATCAACTGGATTATCCCATCTCACGGGAGTATTGCACTTTCTTCCATAACGTTCTTCAAATGGGCTGATCTTCAACGATGCATGATACCCATTGTTGTAGGCGAATTCTACCAAGTGTAGGTAGTCTTCCCATCTTGATGGTTTGTCCATCACATACATTCTCAGTATGTCTTCTATTACTCTGTTCACCCTCTCTGTCTGTCCATCAGACTCGGGATGATAAGATGTACTAAAGTTCATATTCATTCTGAATCCTTTAAACAATCATTTCCAGAAATTCGAGGTGAATTTTGGGTCTCTGTCGAACACAATCATTTTAGGAATTCCATGCAATCGTTCCACTTCCTTTATGAAAATATCAACAAACATCTTCTTCCTTGTGAGTAGTTTTCAATGGAATAAAATGGGCAGATTTTGTAAGCTTGTCCACCACCACCATGATTGAATCATGCAGCTTTCCTGTTCGGGGAAATCCTGTAATAAAATCCATCGTTACTACTTCCCACTTCCACCCAGGAATGGGTAAAGGTTGCAACAACCCTGCTGGGTGCCTATGCTCAGCTTTAACTTTCTGGCACTCCATACATCTAGTGATGTATTTAGAAATCTCTCTCTTCATACCTAGCCAAAAGTAATGGATCTTGACTGCTACTACTATTTTCTGATATCTAGGGTGCCCTGCATAAGGCACATTATGCATCTCCTGCAAAATCATATGTTTCAAGCACTAGACATTGGGTACAAAAATTATGTTCTTGTACAACAATATTCCATCTGTTTCCAATTTATAAATTTCCATCTTCTGTGGCATCTTACCCTGCTGTAGCTTGGCTACCAATTCTCTGTACTGCAGGTCTTCATTTGCAGCCTCCAAAATTCCTTTTTTAATATCAGTCCGATACATGCTAATGGTTATAGCATGTAATTCATGCACCCTCCTGTTGAGTGCATCAACCAATTTATTCTCCTTTCCTTTGATATGCTTGATCTCAAAGTCGTACTCACACAAAAATTACAGCCACCTACTTTGTCTAGCGTTTAAGGTTGGATGATCAAATAAATATTTCAGACCGTTATGGTCTGTTCTGAGTTCAAACCTCCTTCCCATGAGGTAATTCCTCCATTTCTTTAGAGCATGAACTATGGCTACCAACTCCAAGTCATGGGTTGCATAGTTCTTCTCATGCTCTTTTAATTTCCTAGACTCATAACAGATTACGAATCTGTTCTGACTAAGGACCCCTCCCAGTCCTTCTTTGCATGCATCAGTGCATACTATGAAATATGCATTTGGATCTGCAATCCTCAATATTGGAGCACTGGTTAACAACTTCTTCAATCGCTGGAAACTTTCCTCACATCCCTCTGTCCAGTGAAACTTCTTCCCCTTTCATTGCAAGGAAGTGATAGGGTGAGCTATCTTGGAAAACCCTGCGATGAACCTTCTATAATAACCAGCCAATCCCATGAAGGATCTAACTTTTGTTCTGTTCCTTGGCACTGACCATTCTCTAATGGCTTCAATCTTCTCAGGGTCTACTACTATCCCATCCTTCGAGATAATATGTCCCAAGTAATGGATCCGCTCTTGATAAAATGAGCACTTGCTCAGCTTGGCATACAATTGGTGCTCTCTTATCACCTGCAACACCATCCTCAGATGTTGTTCGTGTTCTTCTTTGGTCCTGGAATACACCAGAATGTCATCCAGGAAGGAATGTCAACTTGGGAGTTGAATGATCAAACTCTAATGGGGAAGGAAAAGAGATGGATAAGGAAGGACATATGATGAAAATCATTGAAAGATTGCAGAAAGATGCCTAGGATCACCACGCTAATAGCCAAATGCTCATGAAAGTCAGGGATAAGAAGGGTGAATTCAACTTGAGGATGTTGAAGAGTCTGGAAAGAATAGAAAATAAATTGGAAAAGGAGAGTGACCCAAGAAAGACAGAGAGTCACAGGACCCCTGAGAGGAAAAGAAGATCAAGGAGTGTCAGCAGACATCGCCATCGCTCCCCAAAGAATTCCAGTAGGGAAACACATAGTAGTTCAATCCCATCTCCTACCAGAAAGCACAAGAGATCTGGGATGGATGAATTGAAAGGGGAAATGAACAAGATCAAGCCTCGAACATTCGATGGAGAACACAAGAAGGAGGAAGATGCTGAAACTTGGTTGCTTGGTATGAGGAAATACTTTCAACTGCAGAATTATTCCTCTCATGTAGAGGGCAGGATTGCCATGTATCAATTGAAGGGAAAGGCATCCATGTGGTGGGATCAACTTGTGCATATGCAACACATTAGGGAAAGGGACATCACATGGAAAGAATTCAAGAGGTATTTCGAGAGGAAATACTTAACTAAAAGATATTATGACAGAAAGATGAAAGAGTTCTTTGAACTCAAGTTGGAAAACCAGACCATTGATGAGAATGAACGAAAGTTATTGGAATTACGGAAGTATGTTACGTTCATCAAAGATGAGTCTGTCAAGATTCAGAGGTACCTAAGTGGATTAACACCTCGTATTGGGGATAGGATTCAGTATGATGACCCAAAGACTATGGAAGAAATGATAAGTAGAGAAAAGTGCTTATTTGAACAACAAAGAGAAAAGCCTACCTTTCGGAAGGCTTGGGATGACCAGAAAAAGTTCAAGAAAGAACAGAGGCAGAAGGGAAATAAACCACCCTTTTTCAGAAACAGTCCTCAAGGACATCCATATCTTAGAGAGCCCAGGAAGGTTGAAGTGGGTGGGAAAAAGTCAAGGCCGCCGCCTATGGAATGCTGGGGTTGTAAAGAAAACCATAGGTATAGGGATTGCCCCCACATAAATGATAAAGTAAGAGTTCTCCACAATGTTCAACAGGCTGAAACAGTGGAGGACATGGGTAGTATAATTCCAAGGATCTACGTAGCCCTGGACAACAAGCAAGTTGAGTATCAGTCGCACATGATTGAAGTAGAAGGTATGATAAAAAAAAACAACCATTTACTATTTTAGTTGATTCAGGGGCTATTCATAGTTATATAGACCCTAGAGTGGTATAAAGTTTTCATTTGATAATAAGCAAACATGAAAAGTCTTGGTTAGTGCAGCTAGCTACAGGAACCAAGAGAAAAGTCACAGAGTTAGTCAAGTCCTGTCCTGTAGACATGAATGGACTGAGCACAAAGGTCGATTTGAACATTCTGCCGTTAGGCTCTTATGACTGTCTAATTGGGATGGATTGGTTGGACCAACACCATGCCATCTTCTGTCGAAACAAGGAATTCACTTTCTTAGATGAAGAAGGGAATCAGAGAGAAGTCCAAGGAATTCCTAGAGCTGTTACTGTTAGAGAAATCTCAGTGATGCAGCTGAAGAAGTGCTACAAAAAAGTCTGTCAATTATTTGCAGCCCATGTGGGAGAAACGCCTAAGGATAAGGTGTCAAGTATTGAGTATCATGAGGTACTTAAAGAGTTCGAATATGTATTCCAAGAACTACCTAGACTACCTCCGAAAAGGGATATCGATTTCTCTATGGACTTGAATCCTAGAGCAGCTATAGTGTCAAAGGCTCCGTACAGGATGAGTGCACCAGAACTGAAAGAGTTGCAACTACAGCTTGAAGAACTTCTGAAGAAGGGGTATATACACCCAAGCGTGTCACCTTGGGTTGCCCAGGTCCTGTTCATAAAGAAGAAGGACAGAACCTAAGATTGTGCATCGATTTCAGGCAATTGAAGAAAGTAACGGTGAAGAACAAGTATCCTCGGCAGTCTGAAATATTTGTTTGATCAGCCAATCTTAAACGCTAGACAAAGTAGGTGGCTAGAATTTCTGTGTGAGTACGACTTTGAGATCAAGCATATCAAAGGAAAGAAGAATAAAGTGGCTAATGCACTCAGTAGGAGGGTGCATGAATTACATGCTACAACAATTAGCATGTATCAGACTGATATTAAAAGTAGAATTCTGGAGGCTGCAAATGCAGATCTACAGTACAGAGAATTGGTAGCCAAGCTACAATAGGGTAAGATGCCACATAAGATGGAAATTTATAAATTGGAAATAGATGGAATACTATTGTACAAGAACATAATTTTTGTACCCAATGTCCATTTCTTGAAACAGATGATTTTGCAGGAGATGCATAATGTGCTTTATGCAGGGCACCCTGGATATCAGAAAACAATAGCAGTGGTCAAGAGCCATTACTTTTGGCTGGGTATGAAGAGAGATATCGCTGAATACATCACTAGATGTATGGAGTGCCAGAAAGTAAAAGTTGAGCATAGGCACCTAGCAGGGTTGCTGCAACCTTTACCCATTCCTGAGTGGAAGTGAGAAGTAGTAACGATGGATTTTATTACGGGATTACCCCAAACATGAAAGCTGCATGATTCGATCATGGTGGTGGTGGACAAGATTACAAAAGATGCCCATTTTATTCCACTGAAAACTAATCACAAGGCAACAGATGTTGCTGATATTTTCATAAAGGAAGTGGCACGATTGCATGGAATTCCTAAAATGATTGTGTCCAACAGAGACCGAAATTCACCTTGAATTTCTGGAAAGGATTGTTCAAAGGATTCAGAACGAATCTGAACTTTAGTACAGCTTATCATCCTGAGTTTGATGGACAGACAGAGAGGGTGCACAGAGTAATAGAAGACATACCGAGAATGTATGTGATGGACAAACCATCAAGATGGGAAGACTACCTACACTTGGTAGAATTCGCCTACAACAATGGGTATCATGCATCGTTGAAGATGAGCCCATTTGAAGCACTTTATGAAAGAAAGTGCAATACTCCAGTGAGTTGGGATAATCCAGCTGATAGAATAGTAGTCGGACCAGAGTTGCTCAAGGAGATGGAGGACCAAATGATAAAGATTAAGCAGAATTTGAAAGCTGCCCAAGACAGGAAATTTTTTTATGCTGATAAGAACAAAACCCATAGAGAGTTCAAAGTGGGTGATCATGTTTTCCTGAAAGTGAAAGCTAACAGGAGTTCCCTGAAGCTGGGAAGTTGCACCAAGTTGACAGCCAGATTTTGTGGGCCATTTGAAATCCTGGAAAGGATTGGGCCAGTTGCATATATGCTTTCATTACCTGCATCCATGAATGTACATAATGTGTTTCATGTTTCATTTCTTAAAAAGTATATGCCTGATGCTAATCATGTAATTGATTGGAATGTGATCCAGGTGGAGCAAGAAGGTGTCCTGCAAGTGCATCATGTGCGCATATTGGTCAGGAAAAAAAAACCGCTCTGAAATAGAGCCATAGGGCTTGTAAAGGTCTAGTGGACCTGGTACAGTCCTGAGGATGCGACATGGGAGCATGAATATGTTATGCAGGAAGAGTACCCACATCTTTTGAAAATTTTGAAAAGCTTGCAGATGCAGTGTAAAGTTGCACTAAGGACAGTGAAAAAATAAGGGGAGGGGATTGTAATGTCCCCAAGGCTGAGCCCTATTGTAAATCATGTCTATGAAGTATAAAGCTTGTTTATGAACTATAATTCAAGCTTATAAGCTTGGTGAGCCAAGTTATATAAGCTAGTGGGCTTATGTGTCATTAGGCCAGGGAGCCTAAGTGTTGAAGGCCAGGAGCCTGATTTTTGTACATGTAATTATGCACAGTATTAATACAAAACATATCTGCATGTGGAGCGACCATGATGAATGAGTGATGGGTGAATAAGATTCCACAAAATCTGGGTAACGGATTGGGGGCTAGAAGGTTGGAAAGAGAGGCTAAGTGTGGAGCCTAGGGGCTTAAATCCTTGGGAATAATATTTTAATATTATCCCAAAAGCCATGTGAAATATATGTTTTGTCCTAAGTTCCTGGGGAGGGATGCATGCAGCTTCATGGGAGAGATGTGTCGACCCAGGCGCATGTGATTTAACCTAGGAAATGAGCCATGTTGGGGGTTCTCTTTCCATTCTGTCGACTGTTACATAGGAGTTGGGGGGGGGCATTCCTCCAACCATCACCTGAATCTGGGGTTCGACCTTCCAATTCCTCCATCCTCCATCCGTATGCATTTGGCCTCTGTGATTGAACCTCTATGAAACTTACACATCTCTGAAACCAGAGAGAGTCATGCTATGCTTTAGTGTTGATCGTTTCCATTTTGGGTGTCCATACCCATTTTCCCAATTGACTGTTGTGGCCACGCAATGCTGGACTGTGTGTGGCTTGCTGGCCAGTGTGAGGGAGGTGATTGTTGTTGAAGAGGCAAGTTACCCAGTCTGTGGGCTACTCTCTCCAGGTGAGAGAGTGTGCGGAGGAAGTGAGAACTCCTAGAAGGATTTTTGTAGTTTCCACAGAGCTCAGAGACTTTCGGTTCGGTCTGTTGCTGAAGCCCAAGGGAAGGGAGGTTAGTAGCCAATGGACTGTATTGGTGATAGTGAAGGTGTATACTCCTGGGGTGGGATAGACATGTGGGGAATGAGAGTCTGTGGGTAGTGGGCATAAGTGGCTCTTGGGAGAGAATCCTTCTTCTGTGACTGTGTGTCTTCCTGTATTCCCTGCCTAGCCTAGGAATACCTACCCGGTGGAGCTTAGTCCCAACTCCGGGGTGACCTACTATTGAGAGTGATGAGCAGCATGGTCTAAGGTTGGGAGGTTCGTGGGAGGTCTACATGCAGTTGGTGAATTACATCTAGTCTAAAAGATAAGTATATACATGCATATAATTTCAATTAAATATGCATGTCTGTGATTCTAACAATGTTTACATGTATTCCGCTGTATTCGTGAATTATTTTTAATGCCGTGGATTATGTATGCTAATGGTATTAATGTGATTATGCTTTGTTTAACTGTAATTAAGAAATTGTATTTCATAAGAATGCATAATATGTTACAGTAGTGTTTTTCCGTGTTGTAATGTTGTCCCAACCATGGGGTTGATGGTCCAGAGAGAGTCACGCTATGCTTTAGCGCTGATCGTTTCCATTTCGGGTGTCCATACCCATTTTCCCAATTGACTGTTGTGGCCACACAGTGCTGGACTACGTGTGGCTTGTTGGCCAGTGTGAGGGAGGTGATTGTTGTTGAAGAGGCAGGTTACCTAGTCTGTGATCGACTCTCTCTAGGTGAGAGAGTGCGCGAAGGAAGTGAGAACTCCTGGAAGGAGTCCTGTAGCTGCCACAGAGCTCGGACATTTTCGGTCCGGTCTGTTGCTGAAGCCCAAGGGAAGGGATTTTAGTAGCCGATGGACTGTCTTGGTGAAAGTGAAGGTGTATACTCCTGGGGTGGGACATACATGTAGGGAATGAGAGTCTGTGGGCAGTGGGCATAAGTGGCTCCTGGGAGAGAATCCTTCTCTTGTGACTGTGTGTCTTCCTGTATTCCCTTCCTAGCCTAGGAATCTCTACCTGGTGGAGCTTAGTCCCAGATGGGGGGTGACCTACTGCTGAGAGTGATGAGCACTATGGTCTAAGGCTGGGAGGTTCGTGGGAGGTCTACACTCAGTTGGTGAATTACATCCAGTCTAAAAGATAAGTATATACATGCGTATAATTTCAATTAAATATGCATGTTTGTGATTCTTGCAATGTTTACATGTATTCCGTTGTATTCATGAATTATTGTTAATGCATGGATTATGTATTCTAGCGGTATTAATGTGATTACGATGTGTTTAACTATAATTAAGAAATTGTATTTCATAAGAATGCATAATATGTTACATTAGTGTTTTTCCGCATAGTAGTGTTGGCCCGACCATTTGGTTGATGGTCAAGAATGTTACAGTATGGTATCATAGCCTAGTTTCAATGCTAAGCCTGGATGGGCTAGATAAGTGGTATTTGGACCGAGGTTTTGAGAATAAATTGTGTCCGGAGGACTAACTTCAGACCTCAGAATATTTTTGAGTGTCAACGGACTACTTGACCATGTTATAAATCTCAGGAGGTGTAGTGGTATTATAAAACTGTAGCCGGTGTGGTATATGGCCACAGGGAGAGAGAGAACTCCACACCAGAAGTGTTGGAGCCATAGAATCTATTTGGGAGGAAAGGAGAAACCTCACAACCGTCAAATCTGGAGAACATGCACAAGTTTTAAAACCCTTTGGAGTTGCACAAGAGTGTGGAAATCGTGATACATGAAATCTCAAATTCGTCAAGACCGTCCATCGGAAAGGACACGTGGAGAGCGATTAGCCTTTCGCTGAATCGTGACTTGAAATGGTCTAAGGGTGAGTTTGTGAGAATTCATGAAACGCGAATTCATGATTGGATCACAAATGTCAATCTAAGAGAGATTTGGACCTTTAATTGTCCAGGAAGAAATCGACATTTCAGGAATAGGGAGGACGAAGGTGGAAAATCTTTCAACCTTGTGACACATGAAATCCTGATACGCAAAATTCCAATGAGATCTGAGTCATCATATCATGGAGAATCAGGACCATTGGATCAAATAGATGAAAGTTCAGAAGGAGGGTACCAAGTAATTGGCCAAAAGTCCTTGAGAAGCAGAGTTGGACGATCATAATTCTCTATGGAGAACTCACGAAATCGTGAGGACCGAAAGATAGCCAGAAGTTGCAAGGTGGTTAGTGGATGGAGAAACTCACCACCCTAGGATCCAGAATAAACGTGGGTTATTGATCGTGGTTGGTTTGATCCGTTGGATCATTTCGTGAATTCATGGATTGTGAACTTGGAGCGTAGGCCAAATTCTTGGTCACTGCAAGTCCCGAATCGCGAAAGAGATTAACAAGGGTAGAATCGGACGGTGGAGTGCTTCCAGGAAGAAGTGTCGAAATCCCATGAGCCATCAAATCCAGCCAAATAGAGAGGAAGTTAGGGCTGAAGATATTTGATAGGTGTAAGCTTAGGAGAGATCTGGACTGTCAGATTAGGGGAGGCTCACAGCGGTTGATCTCATACATGAATTCCCATATCGAAATTCAAGGATTGAAGTGACAAGAGATTTGGATTCGCTGCATCGTGAAATCCTGGTTCACGAAACTCTGAAAAGATCTAGACCGTTTGATCCAAATCATCGAGGATCGTTGGATCTCATACAAGAACTCGTGTATCAGAGTTCGGGGAATGGAGTGACCAATGGTTTGGGTCGCTGCATTTCGAACTCCTAGTTAACGAAACCCTGAAACCTGAAGTTCCGAAGTCCTGAAATCTTCGAAGACGGAAGAACCATATCGGATTTTTAACCTTTGGATGTTGGGTAAACATGGACCGTCGATCCACCCGATTTACGCGAATTCGATAAATTGAAACTCCGGGAGATAGATATGTGTAACTTAAACTCTTCGAAGGTCGAAAGCTTGAGTAGCACCTAGTAATCTAGCATTTGGTCATGACCTATGGTTATGAGGGTAGGGGCTAATAAAGAGGGAGCTATCACCCAAAAATTATAGAGCCGACCAGAACTCAGAAAATTTGTGAAGTCGAAGCGTTTTCTTAAATCAAAATGGTTTTGAATGTGTGGAATTTTCTAAGGATGATGACTTGACAAATCCCTGTTGTCTGCACATGTGTTTGCAAAATCTTAGCAAGTGCCAAAACCGAATAGGGTTGTCGTTGAGAGCAGAGAATAGAAGAGGTGTGGATTGCCTCCAATTCAGAGAATGAAAGAGAAGGAAGGAATGTCAACTTGGGAGTCGAAGGATCAAACTCCAATGGGCAAGGAAAAGATATGGATAAGGAAGGACATATGATGAAAATCATTGAAAGATTGCAGAAAGATACCCAAGCTCACCGGGCTGATAACCGAATGCTCATGAAAGTCAGGGATAAGCAGGGTGAATTCAACTTAAGGATGTTGAAGAGTCTAGAAAGAATAGAAAAGAAATTGGAAAAGGAGAGTGACTCAAGCAAGACAGAGAGTCGCAGGACCCCTAAGAGGAAAAGAATATCAAGGAATGTCAGCAGACATCATCGTCACTCCCCAAACCATTCCAGTAGGGAAGCACACAGTAGTTCAAGCTCATCTCCTACCAGAAAGCATAGGAGATCTGGGATGGATGAATTGAAAGGGGAAATGAACAAGATCAAGCATCCAACATTCGATGGAGAACATAAGAAGGAGGAAGATGTCGAAACTTGGTTGCTTGGTATGAGGAAATACTTTCAACTACAGAATTATTCCTCTCATGTAGAGGGCAGGATTGCCATGTATCAATTGAAGGGAAAGGCATCCATGTGGTGGGATCAACTTGCGCAGGTGAAACACATCAGGTAAAGGGACATCACATGGAAATAATTCAAGAGGTATTTCGAGAGGAAATAATTAACTAAAAGATATCATGACAAAAAGATGAAAGAGTTATTTGAACTCAAGATGGACAACCAGACCATTGATGAGTATGAACGAAAGTTTTTGGAATTACTGAAGTATGTTTCGTTCATCAAAGATGAGTCTATCAAGATTTAGAGGTACCTGAGTGGATTACCGCCTCCTATTGGGGATAAGATTCAGTATGATGACCCAAAGACTATGGAAGAAATGATAAGAAGAGTGAAGTGCTTATTTGAACAACGAAGAGAAAAGCCTACCTTTAGGAAGGCTTGGGATGACCAGAAAAAGTTCAAGAAAGAACAGAGGCAGAAGGGAAATAAACCACCCTTTTTCAGAAATAGTCCTCAAGGACAGTTGTCTCTTAGAGAGCCCAGGAAGGTTGAAGTGGGTGGGAAAAAGTCAAGGCCGCCACCTATGGAATGTTGGGGTTGTAAAGAAAACCATAGGTACAGGGATTTCCCCCACATAAATGATAAAGTAAGAGTTCTTCACAATGTTCAACAGGCTGAAACAGTGGAGGACATGGGCAGTAGAATTCCAAGGATCTACGCAGCCCTGGACAGCAAACAAGATGAGTATCAGTCGCACATGATTGAAGTAGAAGGTATGATAAAAAATCCAACCATTTACTATTTTAGTTGATTCAGGGACTAACCATAGTTATATAGACCCTAGAGTGGTAGAAAGTTTGCATTTGATAAGAACCAAACATGAAAAGTCTTGGTTAGTGCAGCTAGCTACAGGAACCAAGAGGAAAGTCATGGAGTTAGTCAAGTCATGTCTTGTAGACATGAATGGACTGAGCACGAAGGTCGATTTGATCATTCTGTCGTTAGGCTCTTATGACTGTCTAATTGGGATGGATTGGTTGGACCAGCACCATTCCATCTTAGACTGTCGGAACAAGGAATTCACTTGTTTAGTTGAAGAAGGGAATCAGAGAGCCGTCCAAGGAATTCCTAGAGCTGTTGTTGTTAGAGAAATATCAGCAATGTAGTTGAAGAAGTTCTACAGAAAAGGCTGTCAATTATTTGCAACCCATGTGGGGGAAACACATAAGGATAAGGTGTCAAGTATTGAGGATCATGAGGTACTTAAAGAGTTCGAAGATGTATTCCAGGAAGCACCTAGACTACCTCCGAAAAGGGATATCGATTTCTCTGTGAACTTGATGCCTGGAGAAGCTCCAGTGTCAAAGGCTTCGTATAGGATGAGTGTGCCAGACATGAAAGAGTTGCAGTTGCAGCTTGAAGAAATTTTGAAGAAGGGGTATATACGCCCAAGCGTGTCACCTTGGGGTGCCCCGGTCCTGTTCGTAAAGAAGAAGGATGGAACGCTGAGATTGTGCATCAATTTCAGGCAATTGAACAAAGTAACGGTGAAGAACAAGTATCTTTTGCCGAGGATTCATGATCTCTTCGATCAGTTGAAGGATGCAAAGATCTTTTCGAAAATAGATCTAAGATTGGGATATCACCAAGTAGGAATAAAATATGAATACATCAACAAGACTTCCTTTAGAACAAGGTATGGTCATTACGAATTCACAGTGGTGTCGTTTGGACTGTCAAATTCACCCACTGTTTTTATGAGCTTGATGAATGGAGTATTCAGGGAATATCTAGACAAGTTTGTCATCGTCTTCCTGGATGACATTCTAGTGTATTCCAAGACCAAAGAAGAACATGAACAAATGGTGTTGCAGGTGGTAAGAGAGAACCAACTGTATGCCAAGCTGAGCAAGTGCTCGTTTTATCAGGAGCGGATCCATTACTTGGGACATATTATCTCGAAGGATGGGATAGCGGTAGACCTTGAGAAGATTGAAGCCATTAGAGAATGGTTAGTGCCAAGGAACGTAACGAAAGTTAGATCCTTCATGGGATTGGTTGGTTATTACAGAAGGTTCATCGCAGGGTTTTCCAAGATAGCTTACCCTATCACTTCCTTTCAAAGAAAGGGGAAGCAGTTTCACTGGACATAGGGATGTGAGGAAAGTTTCTAGCGATTGAAGCAGCTGTTAACTAGTGCTCCAATCCTGAGGATTGCAGATCCAAATACAGATTTCATAGTATGCATTGATGCATGCAAAGAAGGACTGGGAGGGGTCCTCAGTCAAAATGGATTCATAATCTGTTATGAGTCCAGGAAATTAAAAGAGCATGAGAAGAACTATGCAACCCATGACTTGGAGTTGGCAACCATAGTTCATGCTCTAAAGAAATGGAGGCATTACCTCATGGGAAGGAGGTTTGAATTCAAAATAGACCATAACGGTCTGAAATATTTGTTTGATTAGCTAACCTTAAATGCTAGACAAAGTAGGTGGCTAGAATTTATGTTTGAGTACGACTTTGAGATCAAGCATATCAAAGGAAAGGAGAATAATGTGGCTGATGCACTCAGCAAGAGGGTGCATGAATTACATGTTATAGCCATTATCATGTATCAGACTGATATTAAAAGAAGAATTCTAAAGGCTGCAAATGCAAATCTACAGTACAGAGAATTGGTAGCCAAGCTACAGTAGGGTAATATTCCACAGAAGATGGAAATTTATAAATTGGAAATAGATGGAATACTGCTATACAAGAACAGAATTTTTGTACCCAATGTCCAGTGCTTGAAACAAATTATTTTGCAGGAGATGCATAATGTGCCGTATGCAGGGCACCCTGGATATCACAAAATAGTATCAGCAGTTAAGAGCCATTACTTTTGGTTGGGTATGAAGAGATATATCACTGAATACATCGTTAGATGTATGGAGTGCCAGAGTTAAAGCTGAGCATAGGCACCCAGCAGGGTTGCTGCAACCTTTACCCATTTCTGAGTGGAAGTGGGAAGTAGTAACGATGGATTTTATTACGGGATTTCCCCGAACAGTCAAGATGCATGATTCGATCATGGTGGTGGTGGAAAAGCTTACAAAAGATGCCCATTTTATTCCACTAAAAACTACTCACAAGGTAGCATATGTTGTTGATATTTTCATAAAGGAAGTGGCACGATTGCACGGAATTCCTAAAACGATTGTGTCTGACAAAGACCCGAAATTCACCTCGAATTTCTGGAAAGGATTGTTCAAAGGATTCAGAATGAATCTGAACTTTAGTAAATCTTATCATCCTGAGTCTGATGGACAGACAGAGAGGGTGAATAGAGTAATAGAAAACATACTAAGAATGTATGTGATGGACAAACCATCAAGATGGGAAGACCACCTACACTTGGTAGAATTCGCCTCAACAATGGGTATCATGCATCATTAAAGATGAGCCCATTTGAATCACTTTATGGAAGAAAGTGCAATACTCTAGTGAGCTAGGATAATCCAACCGATAGAACAATAGTTGGGCCAAAGTTGCTCAAGGAGATGGAGGACCAAATGATAAAAATAAGCAAAATTTGAAAGCTACCCAGGACAGGAAAAAAATTTATGCTGATAAGAATAGAACCCACAGAGAGTTCAAAGTGGGTGATCATGTTTTCCTGAAAGTGAAAGCTGACAAGAGTTCCCTGAAGCTGGGAAGTTGCGCCAAGTTGGTAGCCAGATTTTGTGGGCCCTTTGAAATCCTAGAAAGGATTGGGCCAGTTGCATATATGCTTGCATTACCTGCATCCATGACTGTACATAATGTGTTTCATGTTTCATTTCTTAAAAAGTATATGCTTGATGCTAATCATGTAACTGATTGGAATGTGATCCAGGTGGAGCAAGAAGGTGTCCCGCAAGTGCATCCTATGCGCATATTGGACAAGAAAAACAAATAGCTCTAGAATCGAGCCATAGGGCTTGTAAAGGTCCAGTGGACTTGGTACGGTCCTGAGGACGCGACATGGGAGCATGAACATGTTATGCGGGCAGAGTACCTGCATATTTTTGAAAATTTTGAAAAGCTTGCAGATGTAGTGTAAAGTTGCACTGAGGATAGTGCAAAAATAAGGGGAGGGGATTGTAATGTCCCCAAGGCCGAGCCCTATTGTAAATCATGTCTATGAAGTATAAATCTTGTTTATGAACTGTAATTCATGTTTATAAGGATGGTGAGCCAAGTTATATAAGCTAGTGGGCTTATGTGTTATTAGGCTAGGGAGCCTAAGTGTTGAAGGCCAGGAGCCTGATTTTTGTACATATAATTATGCACAGTATTAATACAAAACATCTATGTGTGTGGACTAACCACGATGAATGAGTGATGGGGGACTAATCTTCTACAAAACCTGGGTAAGGGATTGGGGGCTGGAAGGTTGGAAAGAGAGGCTAAGTGTGGAGCCTAGGGGCTTAAGTCCTTGGGAATAATATTTTAATATTATCTCAAAAGCCATGTGAAATCTATGTTTTGTCCTAATTTACTGGGGAGGGATGCATGCAGCTTCATGGGCGACATGTGTCGACTCAGGCACATATGATTTAACCCAAGAAATGAGTCATGTTGGGGGTTCTCTTTCCATTCCGTTGACTGTTGCGTAGGAATTGGGGGGGGCATTCCTCCAACCATCACCTGAATCCAAGGTTCAACCTTCTAGTTCCTCCATCCTCCATCCGTACACATTTGGCCTCTGTGATTGAACATAGATTTCACATGGCTTTTGGGATAATATTAAAATATTATTCCCAAGGACTTAAGCCCCTAGGCTTAGCACCTAGGCTTAGCACCTAGGCTCCACACTTAGCCTCTCTTTCCAACCTTCCAACACCCAATCCCTTACCCAGGTTTTGTGGAAGCTTAGTCCCCCGTCACTCATTCATTGTGGTCAGTCCACACATAGAGATGTTTTGTATTAATATTGTGCATAATTACATGTACAAAAATCAGGCTCCTGGCCTTCAACACTTAGGCTCCCTGGCCTAATAACACATAAGCCCACTAGCTTATATAACTTGGCTCACCAGCATTATAAACTTGAATTATAGTTCATAAACAAGCTTTACACTTCACAGACATGATTTACAACAGGGCTCGGCCTTGGGGACATTACAATAAAACCTAAATCCAACCTTAGATATTCATTAGGATATGTTAAACATTGAGTTGCAAGGGAAATAAGGGTTTTCATCCCTATTGTATTGATTTGTTGTTCCATAGGTGAATAGAAAAAAGGAGTGGGATATTTTGAGTAGAATAGAGGAAATAGAAGACCATGTATCAACCATTCGAGTCACAATGTCTAATATAACTCCATAGTGATTCCATGTCTCATTATATCTTTCATTTTATATATGAGAATAAAATATCAAGGCACAATTCTCATCTTCTTGTTGGATTATCTCATATTGGGTTTTTGATGGCACATATTGTGTTCATGGTGTGATGGCCTGCTCATTTTATTGTTGTAACTTCTCTTTATATTTTCCATTCATTTCATTATGTTGATGGTTATCATTATAATGTTACAGTTTTAATTAAAAGTAAACACTGCATAATAGAGGTTAACTTCATAATATTTTGTAGTTACTTGTAAAATCTATTGTGACGAGCTGTCTAATGGATTATCCACAACAATTTACGAATCATATTGGTATTACAACAATTTTCTTTGTGGTATTTTTGGGATAATGCAAGATCCAAAAATTCTCATAAATAAAGAAATCTCAAACCCTAACCATGACAATTGAGTACACTAGCAATCCAAAGGATGACTAGTAGGAGAAATTTGCAAGACTAGAAGCACAAGTCTCAAACATCTCCTACAATATGGGGATACTAATGTCAACTATAGAGAGAAAGTTTAGAAATTTCAAAGAGATTGGAAACTCTAACTTGGGCATTGTCTCTACCAAGAACCTTGAATATAAAGAAGAGCTAGAGAAAGAAGACCAAGTTCCAACATCACATATTCTTAGCCCCTAATTGAAGTGGAAGAAAAAGTGGACTCAAGCCCTATCAAGGTGAGATTGAAGCTATAAAGTTGAATCAAGGGTTGAAAAAGTTATTAGTCTATTTTTAATGTGCATAACATAGGAGAAGAGTAGAATATACCACTAAGGTTAGAGCGTCATGCTCAAACTTCGTGGGAAATTCATATGAAGAGACTTAGAATAGAGGGTGATCCACTAATATCTAAGTGGGAGGTGGTTAACATTTTCATTAAATCCATGTTTTACCATATTGGGTGCAAACAGGACCATGATAGTCTCATGCGATGGCTCATATATGGTATTGTCCACCTCAAGGTTTAGCTATAAAGGACTAATGGGGGGATTTTTTAGTGGGACTTCCTTGGTGGGGGTGGGAAAAGGGGGTTTTCCATCACTAGGGGTCTTTATGGGAATAGAATAATATTGAGACAAAGATAAACACTTAGAGGTATGGTTTTATCTAGTGTCAACCTAGGTGGCACATAGGGCTTGGGAAGTTCAATGCCAAATGATGTCGGTACAAGTCATTAGGGGCTTTGGTCGTAGTTTGATGATAGAAAAGGAGACTTGCGCCCATTCAAAGAAAATAATTTTATTCTTTCTCCCATTCATGAAATCGCAACCATTCACAAGCAGAGATAGTTGAGAGCTCAAGCTCGCGGTTAGAGAGAGCTTGTAGAGTGCACAGGGAGAGAGCTCACAATCTGCATGGTTAGAGAGAGATTGTGGAGGGCACCAGGAGAGAGCTCACAAGCTGTAGGGTTAGAGAGATCTCACAAAGGGCACCAAGAGAGAGAGCTCATAGAGGGAACCGACTAGGAGAGAGAGCTCACGAAGAGAATGGTAAGTTGTTGAAAATACTTCTCTGCATTCTCATAAAATGCCTTAGGGTGATCGGTGATGTCTTGAGCTTGGAATTCATTATGAATGTGGAGGATAATAGTGGCGTCCATGTTGACCTTTCCCAACTTCCGTAGAGCTCCCATTTAATCTTGAACCAGTGAAAAGGGCCCTTGAGTCTACGCCATCCAAAGCTTATCCTCTTGAAGAAAAAATTATAACCCTAATATTATGACGGTGTGTTGGAAGCCCAAATATTTGTTAACTTTTATATCAATTAAATGATCTATATAGTTGCCTAACTGGGGTCATTTATTTTATTACTCTTCGTGAGCAATTTTCGAAATGACAATTGTAAGTTGTCGCTTTTTCATAGTGCTTTTGTCTATGCTTCGTTCATGACTAAAAGCATGAATACGAAGCATGAAAACCCGCGACTGTGTTACCATTCTCTTTTAAAATTTTATTAAAGGCCAATTGTTCATACAATTTATTAATGAAGCTTGGTTCCTTGCCATGAAGAGTTACTCTATTTGTTTCAATCCTTTCAACACCATGCAAGCTTAGAGATTGATGGTTATATAAACAAAGGACCCCCACGATTTGATTTTTTGTATGGTTTTGTTTGATTCTTGGCTATACGTTTCTTTTTGATAATCCTTTGATTTTCGATTTTCAACTTACCCAAACCTTGTGATCAAACCCACGATGCGCGTGCTTATTTTCATTTTTAATGCTTTGGTCCTAGCTTGTACTAAATGCAAAGGTGGCAATACAATTTGTAGTCAGCCATCATTTCCAAGGCTGGCCTTGGGCTTTGCAAACCCTCTTCGCATGCATTTCAATTAAACACCCATCTTATCGTTATGAGTTTTTACACCATTCACTATTGGTGTTTCTCCGGCTCGAGGCATGGCTCTGTTTTGTTCTCACAAACCCTCCCTGCACACTGTGTTTGATTGATTACCCTCCAATCCAGTATGGCTCATGTTGTGAGAGTCGAACCTAATGGCATTCAAACTCTGTTGTTATATGACGATGCCAGAGAAGATCTGGAGAGAAGTGGTTGGCTCGTTTTCATTAGAAAATTTCAAGGTTTCAATTTACAAACTGACCAGGAATTCGCCTTTTCCTTCGATGGGTGTAGGGATAAGGTGGGTGATGTCCAACTTGAGGTTACAAAGGATTTCTTGAGTCAAGATACAGGACTACCTGCAAGCGGTCAAAGGTGGTTCAAAAATGCAAAAGTGGAAGAAGTTCCTTGGAGTCTTCTTTTTACTTCTCGGAAGATAAAAGGATGCGACAAAGGTATGCCCATTTCTTTCCTAAAATCTCGGTGGCACGATATGCTTGTTGTGGTAAAACAATTTGTTACCTATGAGGGACGTTTCGGTCTTGTGTTTTTGTACCATCTACTTCTGCTTATGATTTTTATGGGGTTTCCTTTGAACATGTCATATTATTTATTGAGGAGCCTTTATAAAATGGGCAAACGGTATAGAAAGCAGCGGTCAAACGCGAGCCTCTTCCATCACGGCCTAATCAAAATCTTGCTTGTGCATCAATTAGAATTGCAGAGTGATAATTGGGACTCATTTTTAATGAGAAATGGTTTCTCTAATCCAAATGTTGATGAGATCGATAAAATCATGGTTGAAGAAACCCTAATCTACCCTACAACGCCCCTCTCACCTATCCAGGCCTGTGTCTCAGCCTCCTACAAGAAACCCTTGTTCGATCCAAAGGTTATTGAATGGACCCGTGAGCAGGTTATACATCCTAATGAATGTGTTAAAAATTTAAAGAAATCTACAGGGAAGGCATCTAAGAGAAATGTTGATATAAATTTTAAGAACAAGAGAGCCAGGAGGCTAATTTCGAGGAGGCTTCGTAACAAGTCAAACTCTCATGAGAGTTCAATCAGCATGATCGAATTCCATGAGAGTTCGGACTCTGAAATCGATAGGTTCCTTGCTAAAGAAGACCCTCATTCCTTCGAGCCACACCTTGATTGGCCCTACAACTTTGTTGGCAATTTACCTCCTTGTTTGAAAAACAATCTAGAGTTTCCTGGTGTCAAATTGGGTAATGAATCTATTGTCCATATGGAAGATGCTCCGGTTCACAATCTTGTTTGTTCCCATGCAACCGACACACAGTCAAAGTGTGAAGTCTATCTATCATGGATTGATAGATATTATACTGATATCCCTATCCTACAGTCATGGGTTAAGGCTTTAAAGGATCAAATCGATGTCTTAATGAGAGAAAACCATAGGCTCGAGTCTGTTATTCAAGGGAAAGAAAAATGTATCAATACAACAGGCAATCTAGTATTTAAAAACGTTGAGGGTGCAACAACCATTGTAAATTCCAAGGTTGTCTGATACGATTTGATCTCATAGTCTGAGGTATGATTATTCATCTTAAAATAGGACTGTTTGTTGAAATTAGATTGCTTTGTTCTTTTAATAAATTGGATTTCATTTACTAAAATAACTAGCTACATAATCACAAGATTCTGTAGCCAGTTATGTTATTTCAAATTGTGTAAATTAATGGTTGAAAATGTATCTAAAATCTTTCTATTTTCCTTTTTCTTTCAGGATATTCAGGAATCCATGATTACAAATTGATCTGAGGCACCCTTGAGACCTTCCAGTCATATCTTTGATGCATTTTGTATGAACATAAATGAACTTTTGTTAGTTTTGAAGGATTTAGTAGGATCTGGGTGGTTGCATTCCCCTTTTAATTTTTTAATCAATATTTGATCTCAGAAAGGAAAACAATTATCTTTCTGAGGCCTTTATAAACCCATCATTTTTTGTAATCAAGGGCATCTTGGCCTAGGGCTAGTTGTGAACTACTTATACTCGAATTTGGACATAACAAATATTTACTTTATGATTTAGTCATTTGTGAATGTTGTTATTGTCTATAAGTTGTTTATATTGATAATTTAATGACTGTTGATAGCTTTCGTCTTCGCAGCTTATTTTGTTGACGAGATAGTTTTTCCTTCATAGTTCACGATTTTATGCTTCAGTTTTATCAAAATAGTGAATGATCATTCAATTCATATTATGAGGTTTACCTTAAACATGTTGATTGATTAAATGCAAGTTGTAACTGTAGGATTTATCTCATGTGTTATCACTTGCAGTCTATTATATCACAGTTATCAGTTTGCGTCCTATCGTTTTTATAATTAAATACACCAGTCAATATATAGTTTGGCATTTATCCCAAACAGTGTGAATATGCACAACAGATTTCTCTCATGGATGGAGTGATGTACGATTTACACAAATAGTTGGATGGATACTCTTCAAAGTGATTAATAGATTAGTCTGTTCCTTTTTTCATTTGCTTGTTTATTACAAGAATTCTTACATGTAGTATAATTTTCACTGTCTACATTTTTCTGTTTAAATAGTAGTTTAATATTTGATCTTACGAATGCATATAGATTAAAAACAAACCAAAAAAAACAAATAGTACTTTTTCTTTCTTTATTTACTTTCATTAAAAGAACTATTTTACATTCGATTTTTTATGAGTTTAGATTAAAACTCGTAATTTGTACATATTGTATATATGAATTAGATGAATAGAATTATCATATAATATTATTAAATAAACTGTATGTATATTCAGATGTATATATATATATATATCAGTGATTAGTAATTAGTGAATTATTTCATTTCTTTTATTTATTTTCTTTTTTTGTTTCCGTTAGGACTTTAGATTGGCCAACAGAGCCATTAAACCCGTCAGAGTGAATCAATCCAAATGGCTTGGGTTAATTAGACAACCCCAGACTGGATTCACTCTTCCAGTTGATGAGCGGTCATTTTCGCTCGTCAACAAATGGCGCTAGAAGGAGGGTCTGAATACTATTGATGGCACATGGAGGTCACAAGACTCTTCTCCCACCTACCCGCTCACTTATAGTAACAAGAATTCATTCTGACGACAACATTGTCTCTTAAACAACAACCACATCAAACGACAATCCACGGATTACCATTGAAACAGTAACATCAAACCCCCCAGGGTCTAACCTACAAGAAATTGTTCATCAATCCCTCCTAAGGACACATGGTGCTTTGGCCCATATCAGACAACCAGTTCAGCCTTTGAATCAACCTTTAGACTTCTCTGATATTAGGGAGAAACTTGAAGGAACCAGTCTTACCCTAAACCTTACGGATCCAAATCACATCCTCACTCCTGCAGCAGGAGGATCTGGTATTCCACCATCACCACCCCCTTTGTCTCTTGCTTCTTCAGGAGAAGGATCATCAAATGAAGGCAATTCTTCATCTCAGCCTTCGACACCACCCACGCTAATGGAAAATCCGAATAATCCCGCCAGACCTTGGCTCGATCAAGATGCAGTGGCCATACCTGGTCCCCAACATCCTTTGCCTAAACATCCAGAGAAATGGCTCCCCAAATTTGACCCAGATTCCAAGCAGATCATTGAGGATCATATTAAAAAATTCATGTTAGCCATTAGGCTTCGTAGTGTTGAACACGAAGACATAGTATGTAGACTTTTTCCATACACCTTTGAAGGCAATGCCTCTATCTGGTACTTTTCCCAACAACCCCACACCATTGTGTCGTGGGATAGATTTGAATCCCGTTTCCTTGAGAAATTCGGAGACGAAAAATCTCCTGAAGTCATAGTCATGGAACTCTCTAGTTTAAAGATGAACCCCAAAGAAAATATAAAAGACTTTAATCAAAGGTTCCTAACATTAAAGAATCGAATCCACGTGGATTCAATGCCTGCTGAAAATCTTATCATCGCATACTACACGAAATCCCTACACCAAAACATAGCAATTTGGTTAAAAAGGTATAAGAAAGCCACGTTATTAGAAGCCTTCGAAGAGGCGAGTCAAATCGAGAAAGATATTCTCAGCCTAAAAGACAATATCTGTAACGAGGTAGAAACTACTTCATCCTCCAAGAAGAAAATCAAAATTCTTCCTAGATTTCCCCAAACTAAAACTCAATCAGATGGTTCAGATGTAGAAAGCTTACAGAAGGTCGTTCAGAAGTTGTCAAACCAGGTTATAGATTTGAGAAGATAAGCTGAAGAAGCTTCTTCAAGAAAAGGCCCTTACAAACCCCCTTTCAGAAAGCCTTTTCCCACAAACCGACCTAACTCAAATTCTGAAGGCCTAAATCTAGAAAGCTTACAGTTTGTTATCCAGACAATTCTAGAAGCACATGATAACTTGATTCCTCTCGAGATTCCTGAATATGTGGTTGAACAAGAAATAGTGGAAGATGAAGAATCCTCTCCCAACATTTTCGGGCATTTTTCGGATAACATCTTTCAAGCTAATTTTGAAACAGTGCATCCTTACAATACCAGAAGTAAAACAACGAATAAATCTTCTTCTGAAATTGGTACTAATGCACCTCAAAAATAGTCTAAACCAATTGAAACTAAACAGAATTCAGCAACTCCAAGTTTAGAGTATGATTTGATTGAGGATCTCAAAAAACTTAGAGCTAATATTTATGTTTACAAATTATTGAAATTTCCTTTTCTTCTGCAAAAGATGTTGTAGAATATTGTAGAAAACAACAAAAACAACAATCCGAACAACAACAAATTTGCTGAAAACAGCCCCAAAACACCTCAAAAGGTCTCCGTTAAAACGACGCTAGAGTCCTCTGATAAAAGAGACCTTGCTGTAAAAAGTCTAACAGAGTAGATAAACTAGTTTCAGGGGCTACGACTAAAACACAACAAACTTCTGTTGTTAATACTCGCAGAAATGTCCCACCCTTTTTGTTGACTTTTGAAATTTTCAATAGGAATGTACATAATTGTATGGTAGATTCAGGTATATCATCAAACGTAATGCCTTGGTCTGTCTGCCAAAAAATCAATGCTGAAGTTCAACCTTCCAGTCTGAAAATTATTCAGCTTGATCGGACTAGTGTTAATGTAATAGGTGAATTAAAAAATGTACTTATCAGATTATCATCTATTCCTAAATTCCATCAAGTTATTGATATTATTGTCGTTGATATCCCCAAAGTATATGGCTTGCTTTTAAGTAGAGATTGGTCCAAACAGCTACATGATTATTTTGCGACAGATTGGTCTCACTTGTGGCTGCCCAAAAATGGAAAGCCTAACAGAATCAAGGTCAATCGTGAATGTTATCTTAAGTTCATGGTAACTGATTTAAATGATCCTAATGAACCATTCAATGCTTCTCCCAATTCACCTAACATGCAGCTGATGAACACTTTTTTCGGCAATTTCATGGTTGAAACTTCTACCATAACTGACTCGGAACAACAGTTCGAAATTATGACATGCACACGGTCAACAACCCCCTCTCAGTGGTCACATGCACCTGACGAAAATCAGATCTGGTCTCTTTACTTCGATGGATCTAAATCTAAGGAAGGAGCCGATGCTGAATGTGTGCTCATTGATCCAGCAGGTAACAAAACTTTGATCGCTTTCCAGTTAGAATTTGAATGCACAAACAATACAACCGAATATGAGGCACTCCTGCAAGGTCTCATAAAAGCACTAGATTTGAGGATTCAGAATTTAACAGTCTTTGGTGATTCATAAATTGTGGTTAGACAGGTAAAAAAATCAATTCACTATTTATCTCCACACCTGAAAAGCTATCAAACTGAGGTATGGAATTTAATGAACAAATTTTCTGTGTTTAACATTAATTCTATTCCGAGATTGAATAATTCTGAGGCTGATTTGTTAGCTAATGTCGCCTCTAAACTTTTTCCTGGAGAAGGCCTTTCTCCAAATGTGTTTTCCATCGAGTTGTTGTTCAGACCATCCATCCTAGACAACATCACAAATTGGAGAGTCTTCGATTACGATCAATAGATCATCAGTTTTCTGCACATGGAAGAGACTTTCGAAGGCGCAGTTATCGATGAAGGTACCCACAATGAAGACCTTCACAATTTTACGGTAATACCAGATCCAAGATCCCTGGAGTCCACATCAGATATGGTAAACTCTATCCCAAAATCTGTGGTAAGATTAGAAATATTTTATGATCTTCACGATAAATTCAGGAAATCAATGAATTGTAAAACAAATAGTTCTTCCTTGACACATGAAAAAGTAAATTTAGGAACTAAAGATAACCCACAGTGCATCAATTTGGGGATGGGGTGTTCTGAGCAAGAAAATAAAACATTTATTAAATTGTTTAAGGAATTTAAATATGTCTTTGCTTGGACATACGACGATCTAAAAACCTTCGATCCTAACATCATACAACACATTATTCCCATGAAACCCCAAACCCAACCTTTTCAATAGAAGTTAAGAAAGATGCACCCAAAACTTGAACCAACAGTCAAGAAAGAACTAAACAAACTCTTGAATGCTAAAATAATCTTCCCGGTAAGACATACATAGTGGGTCTCTAATCTTGTCCCTGTAAGGAAGAAGAGTGGTGAAATTCGACTATGTGTCGATTTCCGAAATTTAAATCGAGCATTTGATAAAGACAACTACCCTATTCCTCCCATGGAACAGATCCTCCAACAAGTATCTGGTTTTGAAATATTATCACTGTTGGATGGTTTTTCAGGGTATAACCAAGTCCTTATGTCTCCACCAGACTAGCTGAAGACCACTTTTCGTATACCATGGGGTACCTATGCTTATATAAAAATTCCCTTTGGGCTTATAAATGCCAATGCCACCTTTCAGAGAGCGATGGATATCACTTTCCGTCGTCTAATCAATCAATCTGTAGTAGTTTATCTAGATGATGTCACTGTCTTCTCAAATAATAAAGGAGATCATTTAGCTCATCTAAGAGCTGTTCTACAATGATGTCATAGAACAATGATTTTTTTAAATCCCAAAAAATCTCTCTTTGCAGTAGAACAAGGCAAGCTGCTTGGATTCATTGTATCAAATGAAGGGATGATCATTGACCCTAAAAGGACCCAAGTCATTTAAAAACTAACCCCTCCCTCTTCCAAAAAGTCCATGCAATCTTTCTTAGGTCAGATAAACTTTGTTAGAAGGTTCATCCCCAACTTTTAGAAATGGTCAGACCATTACAAAATTTAATAAGAAAGGATGTACAGTACCATTGGGGACCTCTATAAATTCAAGATTTTGACTCAATAAAAAAGGCTATAGTAGATGCTCCTTCCCTAATGAACCCTGATTTTTCGCGAGATTTCACTCTCTACACGTTTTCCTCTGATCGGTCTTATGCCACTGTGCTAACCCAAAGAATGTTGAAAACAATGAAGTTCTTATTGCCTTTATGAGCTCAGCCTTTAAGGGAGAAGAAATTAACTACCTAGCAGTAGATCAACAGGCTTATGATGTTTTTAAAGTAGTAAAACACTTTCGATCTTATCTACTGAAGTCTAGGACGAAAATCATTGTCCCTTACCCTGCTGTTAGGAATTTGTTAGTGCAGAAAGAAATGGGTGAAAAAAGGGCAAACTGGGTCACCTCCTTACAAAAATATGACCTTGAAATCAGTCCAACACAAATTGTTAGAGGCCAAGGTTTATGTAAATTGGTCGCTGACTTAGCTATAGAATAGCAGAATAAAACTGATATGTTAATTCAAGATCAACACAATCAAAATCAAATCTGCTATACACAAAATCTTACTAGTCCTTGGTATGATGACATCAAATTTTATCTAATTCACGGATCAGCTCCCCATCACCTTGATCCAAAAAAAGAGGAGAGCATTAAGATTAAAATCTTCTTCTTTTCAATTGGTAAATGGCATATTGTTTCGCCAAAATTTGATGGAATAATTATGCGTTGTCTGGAAAAAGATGAAGCAGATAAAGTCTTATTAGAATTACATGCAGGGGAAGCTGGTGGGAATTTCAGTGGAGACACCACCACCCACAAAGTATTAAGGGAAGGATATTAATGGCCTACTCTTTTCAAAGATTCCCATGCGTTATGTCGCAAGTGTGTGATCTGTCAAAAAGCTTCTGGATGAGTACAGAAGTCAGCATTCCCGTTGCAACCTGTTTCGGTAGACTCCCCTTTTTAGCAATGGGGCCTTGATATTATAGGCCCAATCAACCCTACCTCCGCGCAGCAGCATAAATACATCATAATAGCCACATATTATTTCACCAGATGGTCTGAGGCTACACCATTAAAAGTGGTAAACACCAGCCAGGTAATATCTTTCCTGAATTCAAATATTATCACTCGTTTCGGTATTCCTGAATGCCTAGTATTTGATAATGCTTCCTATTTTCCATCTCTCAAAATGAGTGATTTTTCTTTAGAAAAAGGAATAAATTAAAGTATTCTGCCAGCTATTACCCTCAAGGCATTGGCTTGGCTGAATCAACTAATAAAAACCTGACCAAGATCATCAAGAGAATGGTCTTCGAAAATCATAAAAAATGGCATAATGCACTATTTAATGCAATCTGGGCTGATAGGGTAACTCCTAAAATTGTTGTTGGTAATTCCCCCTTTTTTTCTCGTTTACGATAGGGAAGCAATTCTTCCACCACATGTTCTTCTTCCATCTCTGCATTTATCGCAAAAGGTGCAAGAAGAAGACTATCCTCCTTTGGAAATTCGGATTAATGCTTTGCTGAAGTTAGAGGAAGTAAGGGCTCAAGCAAAACAAAAATTGGATCAACATCAACTCATTGTCAAAAACTGGTTCGATTCCAATTCTGCCTCTGACAGAAATTTTGAGGTAGGTGATCTTGTCCTTACGTGGGACAAACCTCATGAGAGGAAAAGTGAACATACTAAGTTTCAAAACCTGTGGTTGGGACCATTTTTAATTGCTAAAAAACTAGGTCCAAGTTCTTTTCGCCTGCAGAATTTAGAGGGATAGCCAGACACCTTCCCGGTGAATGGCCAAGCTCTTAAAAAGTATTTCACCTGACAACTCTCCCATACACCTTTTGTAAATATTTTTCTGTTTTGATTCCCTTACTGTTTGTTTTTCTTTGCTGGTTTGTTTTTTTTTTCATTTTTGTTTATTGGTCTTTTTGAAACAAACATGCATGTACTGTGGTCTAGCTCAGATGAAGAAAACAAAATACTTCATCTCGAAAATAGTTGTCAAAGGCTGTCAGAACATCAATTGTTTTCTTTCTCTGAAATTGTAGGCTAGTTAAAGATGGAATTTTGTTTGAAAGTCGATTTCTCGGTTTCAATTTTCACTTGAAAGTATTCACGATTATCTGTAAAAAATCTCTTTACGTTGTCCCTGCTCTTTAAGAAAGAAACTCAACGATGTCTCCCTGTTCTTGAAAATTAGTTTTATTAATGAGCTATTTTTCAGATCTTGATGAAGGATAGCAAGAAAAATTT
This sequence comes from Picea engelmannii, assembly GCA_009831015.1. NCBI lineage: Eukaryota > Viridiplantae > Streptophyta > Pinopsida > Pinales > Pinaceae > Picea > Picea engelmannii. The sequence continues at coordinate 111,272 of ML788106.1, forward strand.
AAAGGCCTGTGATATATTAAGTTATGATAAAAAACTAGAGTTTTCAATGTCACCCCGCTCTGTTGAATATTTTTAAAAAACTATATCAGAATGTGAATAAACTCTTAGAGAGTTGTGGGAAGTGCTTGTAAACCCACCGGGACATTGAACATGTCTTCTGGAAGTGGGTAAATGCATGCATGACGCCAAGACAACTTCGTCGGGGTATTGAACAGGCCTCCTGGTAGTGAACCGATGTCAGGTAAAAGAAAATTCTCAGATATAAATCTTGTTTTGGCCACAAGTGTCCTTCATTCTCATTTGAAATTTCTTGGAGAGGATACAGACGTCAGAGTGGGTTAATTGACATCCCTGTCGAGGCTATGAATACTTTCTAGTAGCAATGGCCCTATCAACAGTATTGGAGACATTAAGTTAAACGTCGTGGCTTTCTTTTGTGAAGTCTGTCACCAGATTTCGTTCTTTTTAACGAAAGATATATTAAACTGGATTGTGTCATGATTATTAAATATGTTCAAATAACCTTTTAGTTGTTCTCCGATTTGAAGTTTTTCATATTTCTCTAACCTGAACTCGTTCGTATTACATAGATAACTGCTTATCCCAACATGTCGCCATTGTTGGCAACCCAAATATTTGTTAACTTTTATATCAATTAAATGATCTATATAGCTACCTAACTGGGGTCATTTATTTTATTACTCTTCGTGAGCAATTTTCAAAATGACAGTTGTAAGTCGTATCTTTTTCCTATTGCTTTTGTCTATGCTTCGTTCATGACTGAAAACATGAATATGAAGCATGAAAACTTGCGACTGTGTTACCATTCTCTTTTAAAATTTTATTAAAGGCAAATTGTTCATACAGTTTATTAATGAAGCTTGGTTCCTTGCCATGAAGAGTTACTCTCTTTGTTTCAATCCTTTCAACACCATGCATGCTTAGAGATTGATGGTTATATAAACAAAGGACCCCCACAATTTGATTTTTGGTACAGTTTTGTATGATTCTTGGCTATACGTTTCTTTTTGCTAAGCCTTTGATTTTTTTTTTTCAACTTACCCAAACCTTGTGATCAAACCCATGATGCGCGCACTTATTTTCATTTTTAATGCTTTGGTCCTAGCTTGTACTAAATGCAAAGGTGGCAATACGGTTTGCAGTCAGCCATCATTTCCAAGGCTGGCCTTGGGCTTTGCAAACCCTCTTTGCATGCATTTCAATTAAACACCCATCTTATCATTATGAGTTTTTATACTGTTCACTGTTGGTGTTTCTCGAGCTCGAGTTATGGCTCTATTTTGTTCTCACAAACCCTCCCTGCATGTTGTGTTTGATTGATTACCCTCCTGTCCAGTATGGCTCATGTTGTGAGAGTCGAACTTAATGGAATTCAAACTCTGCTCTTATATGACGATGCCAGAGAAGATATGGAGAGAAGTGGTTGGCTCGTTTTCATTAGAAAATTTCAGGGTTTCAATTTACAAACTGCCCAGGAATTTTCCTTTTCCTTCGATGGGTGTAGGGCTAAGGTGGGTGATGTCCAACTTAAGGTTACAGAGGATTTCTTGAGTCAAGCTACAGGACTACCTGCAAGCGGTCAAAGGTGGTTCAAAAATGAAAAAGTGGAAGAAGTTCCTTGGAGTCTGCTTTTTACTTCTCGAAAGATAAAAGGATGCGACAAAGGTATGCCCATTTCCTTCCTAAAAGCTCGGTGGTACGTTCTGCTTGCTGTGGTAAAACAATTTGTTACCTGTGAGGGATGTTTTGGTCTTGTGTTTTTGTACCATCTGCGTCTGCTTATGATTTTTATGGGGTTTCCTTTGAACATGCCGTATTATTTATTTAGGATCCTTTATAAAATGGGAAAAAGGTATAGAAAGCAGTGGTCAGACTCGAGCCTCTTCCATCATGGCCTAATCAAAATCTTACTTGTGCATCAATTAGAGTTGCACAGTGATAATTGGGACTCATTTTTAATGAGAAATGGTTTCTCTAATCCAAATGTTGATGAGATCGATAAACTCGTGATTGAAGAAACCCTAATCTACCCTAAAACGCCCCTCTCACCTATCCATGCCTGTGTCTCAGCCTCCTACAACAAACCCTTGATCGATCCAAAGGTTATTGAATAGACTCATGAGCAAGTTATACATCCTAATGACTATGTTAAATATTTAAAGAAATCTATAGGGAAGGCATCTAAGAGAAATGTTGATATAAATTTTAAGAACAAGAGAGTCGAGAGGCTAATTTCGAGGAGGCTTCGTAACAAGTCGAACTCTCATGTGAGTTCGATCAGCATGATCAAAGTCCATGAGAGTTCAGACTCTGAAATCTATAGGTTCCTCACTGAAGAAGACCCTCATTCATTCGAGCCACACCTTGATTGACCCTACAACTTTGTCGACAATTTACCTCCTTGTTTGAAAAACAATCGAGAGTTTCCTGGTGTCAAATTGGGTAATGAATCTATTGTCCGTATGGAAGATGCTCCTGTTCACAATCTTGTTTGTTCCCATGAAACCGACACACAGTCAAAGTGTGAAGTCTATCTATCATGGATTGATAGATATTATATTGATATCCCTATCCTACAGTCACAGGTTAAGGCTTTAAAGTATTAGATCGATATCTTAATGAGCGAAAACCATAGGCTCGAGTCTGTTATTCAAGGGAAAAAAAAATGTATGAAGACAACAGGAAATGTAGTATTTAAAAACATTGAGGCTACAACAACCATTGTAAATTCCAAGGTTGTCTGATACGATTTGATCTCATAGTTTGAGGTATGATTCTTCGTCTTAAAATAGGACTGTTTGTTGAAATTAGATTTCTTTGTTGTTTTAATAAATTGGATTTCATTTACTAAAATAACTAGCTACATAATCACAAGATTCTGTAGCCAGTTATGTTATTTCAAATTGTGTAAATTAATGGTTGAAAATGTATCTAAAATATTTCTATTTTCCTTTTTCTTTCAGGATATTCAGGAATCCATGATTACAAATTGATCTGAGGCACCCTTGAGACCTTCCAGTCATATCTTTGATGCATTTTGTATGAATAGAAATGGACTTTTGTTAGTTTTGGAGGATTTAGTAGGATCTAGGTAGTTTCATCCCCCTTTTAATTTTGTAATCAATATTTGATCTCAGAAAGGGAAACAATTATCTTTCTGAGGCCTTTATAAACCCATCACTTTTTGTAATCAAGGGCATCTTGGCCTGGGGGTAGTTGTGAACTACTTATACTTGAATTTGGACATAACAAATATTTACTTTATGCTTTAGTCATCTATGAATGTTGTTATTGTCTATAATTTGTTTATCTTGATAATTTAATGACTGTTGATAGCTTTCGTCTTCGCAATTTATTTTGTTGTCAAGATAGTTTTTCCTTCATAGTTCACGATTTTATGCTTCAGTTTTATCAAAACAATGAATGATCATTCAATTCATATTATGAGGTTTGCCTTAAAAATGTTGATTGATTAAATGCAAGCTATAACTATAGGATTTATCTCATGTGTTATCACTTGCAGTCTATTATATCACAGTTATCAATTTGCATCCTATCGTTTTATTAATTAAATACACCAGGCAATATACAGTTTGGCGTTTATCCCAAACAGTGTGAAGATGCACAACAGATTTCTCTCGTGGATGGAATGATGTATGATTTACGCAAACAGTTGGATGCATATTCTTCAAAGTGATTGATAGGTTAGTCTGTTCCTTTTTTCATTTGCTTGTTTATTACAGGAATTCTTACATGTAGTATAATTTTCATTGTCTACATTTTTCTGTTTAAGTAGTAGTTTAATATTTGATCTTATGAATGCATATAGATTAAAAACAAACTGAAAAAAACAAATAGTACTTTTGCTTTCTTTATTTACTTTCATTAAAAGACCTATTTTACATTCGATTTTTTATGAGTTTAGATTAAAACTCGTAATTTGTACATATTGTATATATGAATTAGATGAACAGAATTATCATATAATATTATTAAATAAACTGTATATATATATATATATATATATATATATATATTAGTGATTAGTATTTAGTGAATTATTTCGTTTCTTTTATTTATTTTCTTTTTTTGTTTCCTTTAGGACTTTAGATTGGCCAATGGATCCATTAAACCCATCAGAGTGAGCCAATCCAAACGGCTTGGATTAATTAGACAACCCCGGACCGGATTCACTCTTCCAATTGACGAGCGGTTATTTTCGCCCGTCAACACGGTGCAAGAGACAACGATAAAAGGACAAAACACCAAAAATATCTTAGCCTTCTTTTTAAAAAGATCGTCTTTTGTTGCCTTGAATGTTGTGGGTAAATCTAGAGGAGTGATCAAAAGTTAGAAGAATTATTTCATGGTTCGAAATTTTGAGTTTAGCTTATGGGATTTGGACTAAGATTTTCTCCTTATAATTAGGGATCTATAGTTAAGTCTTCAACGTGTATGGGCCTTATAATGCTTCTGATTTTTTTTTTTATCTTTAGGAACTCAAGTATGAGTTAGTGATTGTTGGAGGTGATTTAAACATAGTGTTGAGACAAAGGGAAGTTTCGGGATAGATCGGTAGAATGTATACCTTGTCTAGTTTTTTTCTTGGAGAAGATGGAAACTCATAAATTGTGCGACCCAAATCCAATTGAGGTGGTCCAAACCTAGAAAAGTCTAGCATAGCAAGGAACAGGGTCATGAAGTGCCTTGATAGATTTATTGTCTCTGATGAAATTATGGAAAATATGGAAAATATCAAAACATGGAATAGGGATGGGAGGGAATCTAATCATGTACCCATCCTCTTCATTAAGAGAAGGATGACAAAAATTCTCCAACCCCTTTCAAATTTAACTCTCATTTGTTAAAAAATGATGAGTTCACAGTGATTGTAAAGTCAAAATGAGAGGGCATGAATCAAATGATGAGGGGTTTCTATGTTTCAAATCTACACAAACCTTCAAATAATAGAAAAGTATCTATATTAGTCAAAGAAAAAATACAACACCTCTAAACAATATATCATAGAAGTGGAAGACAAAATCTCTAAATTGTTTAGTAAAACCCCAACTAGGCTCATGATTGGATGTGAAAAGGCATAATTACATTCTTTAGAATCTAGAAAAGGAGCCGATTTGAATGTGAGGAGGTGAAGTGGAGATTAAAGAGAAGAAAAATTTGGTTATCTCAAGGGGCTGAAATACAAATTTCTTTCAAAACCATGCAAAAGGCACAAAAATAGGGAACACAATTTGGGAAATACCCAAGTTGGATGGGAGCAAAGAAACAAATTCAAAGAAATAACAAAGTTGGGGTTAAATTTATTCAACGATTTATATTCAACTCTAAATAGAACAAACATTGTTAAAATTCTTAAACTTGCATATTAATTCCCAAGATTCATAGATCAAGAAGGAAATGAAGACCTTTATACATAAGTCTCAAAGGAAGAACTAATGGAGGTAGCATTTTACTTTCGAAAGGATAAAAAATCAAGTCTTGATGGGTGGTTAATAGGCATTTTCAACCCTTTTGTGATTGGATGGATGTATTTGGTGAAACCCCTTCCTACTTTTCCTTTTTTCTTCTTTTGAGCAATAGAAGCACTCAAATGCAACTCCATGCCATGCTTATCAAATACACACATTCTCATTGTGGCTTGGAAAGTACTGTAAAACATTTGAAATAATCAATGCAATTATGAATAAATGATGGAAGTGGCATAAGCCTTACCCCTAACATCAAAAATGTGAATTGATTTTTCACACCAGGTATACGAGGATTTATAATTTTGTGTAGCTTGTAAATGTTGATTTCTTTTGAAATTTGCACAATGCATATAATATTCCCCAATGCTTTTGTGGAATTTCCCCTTTTGACATACACATCAACATTGCAAACATCATGGATACTACTAGAGTGTGATTTCATTGGTTATTATGGAGATTTAGGATTTGTTTGCACCACAATATTGGAATTCCTACATTGAATATCCTCCTCATTATCACCCACCTGAAAAGAATATCTATTATTAAATTTGAATCATAATCACACAACAATCCTTGCATTTAATACTTATGATTGCAAATAAAGTTTTCAAAAAAATATCACCTCAAATGATTTCTGGTTGTGGTGATTCCAGGCTTGCACATTGTAGTTGTGGACTCATGCTTTCAACATCTTCTTCGGATGGGAATTGTGTATGGTTTTCCCAATAGTGACCTCTCAAAATCAACATTTGATGGTGTTTTTGGAGAGTTGTATTATGCAAGTAGCAGTTTATGGGGTTGTAGTGATGGAATCATTATAATGTTTTCTTCATTTTCAAGATTTGTTGGATGTGGTTGTCGAGGTGGTGTTAGGAATGTGAACTTAGACATAGGGATTATGCATACATCATCTTGTTGAGTTAAAAATTATCTTTCTCCTTCACATATAATCTTTTGCAATATCACAAATTTGATGTGGTCAGCCTCCATCTAATTCAATCATGGCATTGGAACCCATGTTGAAGTAGGTGGAGGCTCAGATAATGAAATATATAATATTAGATCAATTTTACACTCCTTGGATATGAAGAGATGAGATTTTCCATGTTGATAATATATATGTAGTTGTGTGCACCAGTCTGGTCATTCTTCCATCAAAAATATATATCTTCCAAGTAATATTGTACACTAGACTTGAGTAGATTTTTCCAAGCTATAAATATAGTATGATAAAGGCCAAGACTAGCATAGGAAGCTTCCATCAACAAAAGATTTTTTTCTTCATAAACAATGCTTCCTAAGATTTCCTTTTGTTCTTTAGTGAATGGATGTAAATAAAGCATACTACAACATACATATATTTCTTATTTACCTTTGAGTGTGTTCAATCTTAGCCCTAATTTTCTAAGCCATTTTGTAAATGGATGAGCAATCTTCTGCATGATGTTTGAACACAATAACCACCTTAGAAATTTTTAAACAAAAGCTGAGGTCAGGTTTCCAAAGATTTTATCTGAATCACATTTCAATCGAGATCAACTAAACTTATACATAAGTACTCTACCTCTCTTGCTTCAATGGTGACATACCATTAGGTAATCAATGTTGGGTGTGGGGTGTAAGTACACAAGTACTCTACCTCCCTTTCTTTAATGGTGACAAACCATTAGGTAATCAATGTTGGGTGTGGGGTGTAAATACACATTGTTGAGGAAACATGTGAATGTCTTTAATATGTACTTCGCATATAAACAACTTCTCCATATTTTCTTTGCCTGGAAGGCATCCTGGATATTGATTGTATTTGTTTATTCTCTCTTATGTCCCTTTACCATTGTCAATAAGCTCCTCATTTTTCATACCAAAGGTTTTTTCCTCCTTTTCTTGGATTTCCTAGAGAAATGCTTAATGCAATCATGATGGGGATTTGTGAAATTTATTCATTTCTCCTTTTCCATAGCTGAAAGAAAGCGTCCAACTAAAGAATATAATCCACATAATCCACCTAAGGCTCATCATGTCACCATAATATGGTATTAAGAGATTTATTGGTCACTGAAAAATTGGGCACTGGCAGTGTTGTAGAGAAAAACTGTGATTCTAGACAGGAAGTATACAATCTCCATGAAACTAATAAGCATAATTTTCCTTACAAGGAAAGTCAAAATTGTTATGATAGATTAAACAATAATAATTTTCTGGGGGAGAATCCAATCTCATTAGAAATCCTTCTTGTTCTATTGAAGTAACCCTGGTTGAGTCTATATTATTTTATGAGTAAAGTGCATTGACACCATCCACATTATTTTCAAACATCTTTGGATTACATTCACTCCTTGAAATAATTAATGCATTCAACACCTACAACAATTAAGATTTGTCAATAATAGATAGGAGCAATGCATCCACAATGAATGTGATTTTGACATGTATTACAAATATCCCCAGTATCATTTCTGATTGAGCAGATCATGTTAACACATCGCCTTGATGTTATATCACCTCATCCAACATAGCTTAAAGGTATAACAACAAATCCATCAAGCTCTATAAAATTTGGTTTAAAGTCATTTTCCCTCTCTTTGCCTTTCAATTATGTCCATTGTGTGCTTCCTCTTCATCAATAACTAAGATATAGTTGTATTGTGCTAGTTGTTCCTTCCAAACCTCTTTTGAATATTTAAATCTTCCTAGGACTGAGCCAAAAACCCCATTTCCCTGCATCATGCTCATGGAGTATTGCAATCAAGTGTTTTACATAACCAAATATTATCTAGTGTATCATGACATGCATTTCCCTTCTTTCTTCATATTCAATAGAGTAATATAAATAAAATTGAATGGAAAGATAAAAATCAAGATGAATTTTTGAACACTAAAGTCTCCCTTTCAAAACATCAAAACAATGGTTTCTATCTTGGGCCCATAAAAAGCACCATTTCCTTTATTAATCTACCATGGTTTGATTAAATCTCCTTGAGAAACCATGTAGGTTGAAATTTTTGACTCATTCTTCAAATATTCATTCCAGTCTATGTATGAAAAAATATCTCCATTTCCCACAACCTACAGGTCAATAGGAGTTTGTCTTTCCCACTGGTAGATGTAGTCCCAATATCTAATCTTGCTATAATGTATTTTTCATGTTTTCCCATGTATTGTTATAGATACTACTCTTGATTTATTGATGTTTGAAATAAGTGGGTAGACACAATTCCTTCCTTTAAAATAACATATTTGCATCTTAATTGTCAAAAGTTTTTCCATGACTCTAACAATAACTTTAATTGTATTTCACAGTCTTGAAATTTTTGCAAGAAGAGAAGAACTATCTCTTTCCATGAGATTAATTTTGCACCTTGAATCCATAAGGATTTGGTGGTTGCTACTGTTGGTTTTGGTGGAGAAACTTGTATCATGAACCATATTTTAGGGAATCTAGATAGCTTCAACTTTCTTTTGAGGTTATGTACACTGTCAACAATCTATGTCAGAGTAGCTACCAGGTATCCAAACATAGAAGAAGGTATCGACATTGAATTTGATGTCTTGACTGAAGCAAAGAGCACACAAAGAAGTGAATATGCCAGTCATCGAAGTACATAAGAAATTTCATACTTGTCTATTGGGTAAAATATCAATTGTTAGTTTCATGGATTTCAATCTTTAAAATGTAGACATGGACAATATGGAATTAGACCTAGGACCTAAGGTGACTGAATGAAATTCCATCATGCATGACATGAAATTCATAGCAAAGTGTTTTCCATCTTCCATAGAAACCTTAAAGCAAAGGGCCTGCCATCTAACTAATTGCAAAGGGTCTACCATCTAACTAATTTCCTTGAAGCATTTGTATGTATTACTAAAAAATTAATTAGTACCACCCCAAATAAGGACATGCTAATTATAAAAGTGAAAAGCATTGGTTTTAAATATAAGAACCCTATCATTAATATAAAATTGGGGTGAAAAATAGCATGTTGCCACTTTCTCTCTTTTGGTAGTATCATCTTATGCTGGAACTGGTCTTCTGGGAACATGTGCAAATAGATCCACTCCACTTCAATTGGTTTGACAATTTGATCTGTATTTGAGCAAGGTGGATCTTGATCATGATCTAGTGGATCTTTATCTATATTTGAAACAAGAATATCAACATATTATATTTATTCTCAAACACTTTCAAAATGGAAAAGATGTTATAAGCTTCTATCCCACATCTAGGGACTCTGTTGTTGAAGCTAGCTCTCGATATTTATCTACACTAGTATCTGATATTTTTGATTTAATTACAAACAATAGAAAATTGGGGTGAAATACCTCTGGATAATGACCATTAACAGGAAATTGGGAAAAATACCTCCCAATAATTGCCAATAATAGAAAATGGGGGCGAATGGAAATATATGGTTCGAATTTTAGAAGGTGAAATCCATTTCTCTGCTCTCCTCTCCCAAATACCCGTGGGTGAAGGGTTTTAGAGATAATTTTTTTAAAATAAATTTGGTGCTATGTATAATGAAACCCCTTAGGCCCCTCTATGGAAAAAATTCTCCTAGTCAAAATTTTAAGCCTTCTAATTTCAACCATGGGCAAAATTTCGCCCCTAAAATTTTCTATGTAGATCAATGTGTTGTAAAGGACATGATTGATAGTTTCGAGGTGGTTGCCTCAGGATATTGTGATGAATTTTGTCAAATGTGCATAGTGGGAAATAATCTTTCCTCAAATAGAAACAAGTGTGTTGATATGGTAGCCAATGTCAATGACACCAGCATGTTATGGCATCAACATGTCAATCCCACAAAATATGGATCTTTGTGGAACAAGAGTTGACTACATATGGTTGATGAAATTCCATGGATTGAACCATCCAATGGTGTTTGTGATGGGTGTGTATTGAGGAAGCATAATCAAGAGTCATTTCCTAAAAACAAAGTGAGGAAAGCTTCTCAACCCATTGTACTGATTCATAGTGATATTCATGGGCTTGTGACTTACACCTTCTAATGGGGGAGGTAATTATTTTCTCACCTTCATTGATGATTTTTCCTACTTTCTTTGGGTATACACCATTAAATATAAAGATGAGGTGTTTGGAGATTTTAGGGAATTCCAACTCTTGTGCTTTATATATATAAAGCACAATNATATATATATATATATATATATATATATATATATATATATATATATATATATATATATATATATATATATATATATATTAATATATATATATATTAATGAAGCGTGCCAATGCTAGTGATATGTTTTTAGGGTATTTCTAAAAATTTGGTTTTGGATGTGTTATGGATCTGAAGGATACAATTTCCCATGCTCAGAAAGATGTGATGTTGGGAGGATATTTGTCACAATTATAATTTTGTATTGATGTTAAGTTGATTTTACATTAATATCTTTATAAATATTAATAGTTATTAAAGCTTGTACATTGATAGTTTTATTAATATTAAGGTTAATTTTAATAGTTCAATTTTTATTATGAATAATTAATAGCTTAAATATAAATAACTTACTATTAATAATTTTATCATTAATAGCTTTAATATTAATAACTTAATAATATTGGAAGCACTATTGATGATTTACTATTTAATAGTCTTGTTAATGATTTTATCTTTATCGACTATATTGATCATTAAAGTAATGTAAATTATGACATGCACATTTTACATAATAAAGAATTGCGCAGGTTGCACAACCTCAACATAGTAGACACATTGATTTTGAGTATACTTTTTGTTTCTCAAGTTAGATTCCTTTGAGCCTAGTGTCTCATCAAGGAGTTCCTTGATAAGTTGATAATTGAAAATTTTGAACAAGCTAAGGAATTAAATTAAGTAAAAGAATAATGTTTTTAATGTTCTTTTCAAAAAAAAAAATATGGCGTGAATTCTCAAGCTTATACTATAATTATCTTAACGATTTCCTTACTATTATAAAATGACTACTCTTTTGGTCAGTTTATAATGAGGAATGTTACATATGGTATTAGAGCGGGTTCCACTTTGCGACACAAGACCCATTACGACTTCCAATACTTACAATTAATTGAAGAAGTATCACTAATGTAATTTGAATTTGTTTCATGGCAGGTATCATAGTTAGAGGATGGAGGATGAGAAAACATCGGGGTTCAAGAGGAAGAGGTATGCTTCCTCCAAGTACATCAACACTTGAGGGATCTACTCCACAGGGAGAAGAGAAAACTATCGAGCAAGAGAAAGTTGTAGTGGGCGATGTCATGGGTATGATGAGGTATTTTCAGAGGATGTCAGAGGTGTTGATAAATCACCTTAATTGCGATGAGGGTAGGGAGTCTATACCCAACGAGGGTTCACAACTCCCTCCTGTAGTTAGTGGTAGTGTTCATAGAGAACTCAAGAAGGTAAAATTTCCCGAGTTCTTGTGTTCCATGAATGTTTTAGCCGCCGAAGCTTGGCTGGAGAATATAACAATGTGTTTCACATTGTGTGATTATACTTCCAACATGAAAGTTCGTATGGAAATTTTTCAGCTAAAGGGAAGTGTGCTTCTTTGGTGGAATACACTCTTACCACAACTGAATATGGGCATTGAAGACGTGTCTTGGGAATTGTTTGAGGAACGATTATGAAAGAGGTACCTATCCGAGGAGTTTATTGAGTGCCAAATCAATGAATTCAATGCTTTATGACATGGCAGTCGTACAATACCTAAGTATGAAGATAATTTTATGGAGTTTTTGAGATATGCTCTTCTTTTGAACACTTAAAAGTTAAAGGTGAATAAGTTTGTTTTTGGTCTCAAGTGCAATATTCATGTTAAGGTGAGGATCCTGATGCTTCAGAATTTTCAAGATGTAGTACATAAATATTTTATCGCTAAAGAAGAGTTGAACAGTTGGGGTCAGGATAAGACCCTTTCCAGGCAAACATGACATATGCCACATAGAGCATTGCAGTAGTAGACACCCATTAGACAGACTTTTGGGCATCGTGATACACCCAGAGGGCCTGTATTTTCTATGCCATGCATAAAGGCTACCAATAAGAGGACTCTGTATAGAGAACCACCGCAACAAAAGTTGCATCGTCCTCAACAACAACAACACTATAGATCTATTTCACAAAAAAGATCAAGACCTCAGAACCCTACACCAACAAATTCTTCCTCTGGAAATAGGAGCACCGACTCTAAGAAAGGATGTTGGACTTGTGGAGAACCACACTATCAAAGAGATTTTCCTATCAAAAATGTGAGAACTTATGGATCAACAACAAAAATGATAGTAGAAGATCTAGGAAAGGCCCATAGGATTCATGCAGCGGTGAATAACCACCATACCAAGCATCAATCTACAGTGCTTGAGACTTCAAATATGATAGCAGATCAACAATTTAATATTTTGATAGATCTAGGAGCTACTGAAAATTTGTATCTAGTGCTACGCTTAAAAGAATTATGGTGAAGGTAGTCGAACAATATGATTTTAGATATGTAGAAATGGCATCTGGAGCCAAGAAAAAAGTTGGAGGAAAGGTTAAAGATTGTATTATCGATTTGGGTGAATTCGTCACAAGTGTAAACCTTTTTTTCACCATATTGGGATCCTACGATATTGTGATTGGAATGGATTGGTTAGAATAGCATGACATGATACTTAACTATAAGATGAAAATATGAATCTTAATTGATGATTTTGGACAGAATAGAGTAATTGTAGGAAGAAACCAAGGAATATCATTAAGATTTATTTCTTCCCTACAATTACAGAAAAATATGTGCAAGGGATGTAAGTTAAACACCATATTAGCACTTAATGGAAAAGGTGACGTAAAAATATTGGAAGAATTTCCAATAGTATTGGAGTTTGCCGATGTTTTTCCTGAAGAACTACTAGGTTTACCGCCAAATAGAGAATTGGAATTTACTATAGATATAAAACTTGGAACAAAACCAATTTCTAGAATGCCATATTGGATGTTGATACCTAAATTGCAAGAGTTAAAGATACAATTGAAGGAGTTGTTGAATTTGGGACTTCCAAGTGTATCACCGTGGGGTGCGCTAGTAATTTTTGTAAGAAAGAAGGATAGATCATGGAGGATTTGAATTTCCTATCGGTAATTAAACAAAGCCAAGATCAAGAATAAATACTCATTACCGAGAATTGATGATTTATTTGATAAAATGAAGGGAGCAACCATATTTTCAAATGTTGATTTGAGATCGGGATATCACCAGTTACGAATCAAAGAGGAAGACATTCCTAAAACATCTTTTAAGACAAGATTTGGACATTACAAATTTACTTTATTACCATTTGGTTTGAGAAATGGCCCTGGTGTATTCATGATTTTAATGAATGGGGTGTTCTGGGAGTACTTGGACAAGTTCTTACATGTATTTATTGATGATATTTTAATTTAATCTCGGATGAAGGAGGAGCATGATGAACATCTGAGATTTGTTTTGCAATGCATAAGAGAAAACAAGTTGTACAAAAAGTTGACAAAATTCTCTTTTTATCAAATGAAGATTCACTATTAGGGACACATTATTTCTAGAGAAGGTATCGTTGTGATTCAACAGAGGTAGAGGATATTATGGAATGGACAACACCGATGAACGTACAAGAGGTACGTAGTTTTATTGGGTTAGCATGTTACTATCGATGTTTCATCAAAGGTTTTTCAAAAATAACAAACCCAATTATAGAATTGCAAAAGAAGAATAAGAAATTTGTATGGTCAGAGAAATGTGTTCAAGCAATTTAGAAGCTTAAAGAATTACTAAAAACAACACAAATATTGAAAGTTCTGGATATGTACAAAGAATTCTTGGTATACAGTGACACATCCAAGGAAGGGATGGGTGGAGTACTAATGAAATAAGGTCGAGTTATCGTGTATATTTCAAGGAAACTAAGAAGGCATGAAGAGACTTACACAACACATGATTTAGAATTATTAGCGATTGTTTATGCCTTACGAGTTTGGAGACATTACCTTATTGGACGAAAAATTGAGTTGAGAATTGATCATAGTGGATTACAACACATTTTTACTCAAAGTGATTTGAATGTGCGACAAATATGTTGGTCAGAACTTTTAAGTGAGTACAATTTTTAAATCATGTATATTAAGGGAACAATGAACAGAGTAGCAGATGTGTTGAGTCAGAGACCTCACATTTTCTTAGTAATACCCCTAAGGATGAATATTCGAGAAAATATTTTAGCATTGCATATTGATGATGACTGGTACAAGGAAGTAAAAGACAATATCAGAAAATATACCTTGATGATACCTAGATATGAGAGATATTCTTTGGACAGTGAAGAGCTACTAAGGTATAATGGTAGAATTTATGTACCACCAAATGATGAATTGATAAATTTAATTTTCAATGAAGCTCATCGAGCGGTGTATATGGCTCATCCTGGAGTCACGAAAATTAAGGTAGACCTTAAACCTTTATTATTTTGTAAGGGAATGAAAACTGATATAGTTAGCTATGTGGTGAGATGTATTCAATGTCAACAAGCGAAGGCTGGACATAGACACCCCAGTGGGATTATTACAACCACATGTGATTCCTGAATCGAAATGGGAGGTTATATCGATGGACTTTATTGTTGGATTTCCATTGATTGCAAGTAGACATGATTCTATTTTTGTAGTTGTCAAAACTTTGATGAAGAGTGCAAATTTTATTCCAGTTCATATGACGTATCAAGCACCTAACATAGTTATAATTTTTGTAAATGAAATTGTAAGAATTCATGGTGTATTAAGGAAGATAATATCTGATAGAGGATCGATATTCACTGGACGTTTTTCGACTAGTTTCCAAGAGGCTTTGGGAACACAATTAAATTTTAGTACAACATATCACCCTGAAACCGATGGACAAACAAAAAGAATGAATCAAATTCTAGAGGATATGATTCAAATGTATGTGATGGATCAATAGAAACACTGGGAATTTTTTTTACCATTAGTAGAATTTGCGTATAATAACAATTATCAAAGTTTGATAAAGATGACACCTTTTGAGTTTCTCTACAAGAGACCATGTCAGACACCTCTAAGTTGGGATCGACTAGAGGATAGAGTCCTAGTGGGACCAGAAGTGATTGATGAAATGGAAGATCAGATGCAAACCATAAGGAAAAGGATTAAGGAAGTGCAAGACCGATAAAAGAGTTACGCATATGAACATCGTATTGACTGTAGTTATGATATTGGTGATAAAGTGTTTTTGTGGGTGAAGCCACATAAGAGTTCAATTAAGTTTTGAAAGGGTTCTAAACTCTCTCCAAATTTTGTGGGCCTTTTGAAGTTGTAAAAAAGAAAGGACTTGTGGCTTACCGACTAGCCTTACCTAATTCTTTGAGGCATATGCACGATGTGTTTCATGTTTCAGTTTTATGGAATTATATTTAAGATCCATCAAATGTTATTGACTTGAGTTCATTGCAGGTATTGGACGAGGGTTCTCTCATAGCGGAGCCAATCCACATATTGGACCATCGCACTTGAAAACTACGACATCGAATAGTCGATAAGGTCAAGGTCTAGTGGGACAATTAAAGTCCACATGCTGCTACATGGGAGGATGCATATGAGATGCGTCGACAATTTCCTTATTTATTTTGATAGTTTGATATATAGATTAGTAACAACTATATTTATTGTTTTTATTGTTAGATTGTACAAACTTCAGGACACAGTTTAAAACAAGAGGGGGTGTATGTAACATCTAGTTCTAGTGATCACATTCTCATAACATTGTTTATTCTTTGAGGACACTTGCGTGCAAGTGATCCGGTTAAACATGGTACATTATGATTATTGTTTTTGGTTTATGAGGTTATGCTATGATTGAGTATTGAAATTTATAAGGTTATTCTACGATTGCGCATTGAAATTATGCAACTAGGGATCATACTATGTGACATCAAAGTGGTTGGTAACACAATTGATTTCTGTATTTTTCCTTTCGTACCACTTCATCTTGTAGCATTGACTACTTCCTTAACAACTATGACCTTCCTTATGGAATTCCCATTCTGAAATTCTGACCTTGGAATTGGAAATCAAGCCACCAAATTGACTCCCAGACAGAGAGGTAAGAACCGAGGTATGATTCCAAGAGGAAATATTTCTTAGATGCATGGATAGAGAGTTATATGCTTGGAGAGAGAGAACATAGGCATGATTCTAGGGGGAACGATGGTCCTAGGGGAAGCATGAGCCATATGAATTCAGTGTTGCATCAGAGTGATACCCTTTTTCAAAGGGAAATATATTATTTTGATGAAAAGAGAGAGAGAGTAATCAAAGGCTTAGAAACACAGAGATAGATCAAAGACATTTGTATAGGGGGAGCAACCCCAAGGAGATTTCAGTCAGGGGGAGCAGTCCCAAAGGGAGATACCCTTTTCCATTGATGTCAAAGGGGGAGAGATAGAAACATTTATGAGGACTATGAGCATGAATTTTATCATGACTAAGTGTTTCCATCATTGTTTGTGTTTCCATCAATGCCAAAGGGGGAGGTTGTCAGACAATTGGCTTAGGTTGATGGACAATTGGTTTGGATTGTTAGTTGTCATTGATGTCAACCCTTGGAGAGTGATATTGTAGATTGATGTCAACCCTTGGAGAAGTCCGGTAGTGAATTCCATTACCAAAAAGGTATGGGTAAGGGACCCAAGTTTGTTTGAGGTATAAAGGAATGAAGATCAATGAATATGTAGGTAAGACTTTTCTAGATGGATAGTACATGTAAGAATATTCTATATGGATAGTACATGTCATGCCATTTCCAGTGATATGTGGAATGCCACATAACTCCTCATAACATCTTGATGATTCATAGTTTGATCTATAGTTTTTGCGTGATTGGTACATATTTGGTACATTGTTAGAGGCACTATTATCTTTGCATACTTTTTGTATATTGGACTATTCATATCCAATATTTGTAGATATAATAGGGTCCGACGTACTCCATCAATTCAGTTAATCCATCGTAACAGACCTTTATGCCATCCATAGAAAATAGCCCCAAACCATGTAATGACGATGGAGCAATCCATTATATCCTTTCGTTTACACAAAAATTAATGTTTATTTTAGGAAGATCCTTGGGTACCCATTGTTTCACTATATGTTTGTACCTCAAGGGAACCTCGATGTCGTCTATTCTCTCATGATCATAAGAACATGATCCCCCTTTCATAAGAAACAATTCCATGTGTTTATAGAATTTTCTTCTGATCTTCTCACCTCTTGTTGATCTCTGATTGTTAGACCTACTAGATGTCTCACTTTCTTGTATTCTACCTGAGCTTCCCTCACTCAATGAAGATAGATTTGACAAATACCTATTTGCTTGTACATCCTATAAAACCATTAATGATAGAAACAGTCAGTCAATCAAGATGTAACACTAGTTCATTACTAGTATCCTATTAGTATCACAATAAGCTCATAATGATTACCATAGTGTTACTCTTTCTAGTATCCTATTATGTTGGTGATTTTTCTCATGTAACTTTACCCTAAGAGTTTTTGGACAATTTAAAGACAACCCAAATCATGGTATTTATGGAAAAAATGAACAAGAAAGGTGGAAATTTAACTCAACGAAAACACTACCCTCGTCAGAAATATGAACCCAAGGAGAAGAAATGATATAAAGGTAAAGGTGGCCTATACATGTCAAAAGGGAGCGATCAATTGAGAGTAAAGTACATTGTTAAGTAACAAATACGAGATGTGTTATTGATGCCTTTAGGCATAAAGCACTTAAGAGAGATCAAGAATATCACAAGACGATGATGTACAAATGAGAGTTATGGTGTATTTATACACAACTCAAGTAGGTTGCCACCCCTATGAGGGGTTGATGAGCCTACGTGTACAAGTTTGACTAGGTTGGACTTAACCAATCCATAATATTAGAATAAATGATAATAATTGATTAAAGGATGGTCTTATCTATGATCACAAATAAATTAATGATACATATGTGTGTGTCATGGCCACATGTGAATATTACACCAATAATTCTAACACCTCTTCTTAATTTGAACTAGGGACATAGAGGTAAATCATTATATCACAAGATTTGTATTCTATCCTTAATGAAGAACAAGGGTATTACCCCCCTGAAATCCACATGGCTCCCTAAAAAATCCACCAGATTCCTCAACAATATAAATCATGCTCTAGAGTGACTTGAGGGAAATATCTTGGTATTTTGCAGGAATGTCAACCACCTGAGTAATAATAGTTTGAGGTGGAGTCAGAAAATTCCCTTGATAACTCTTGGGACCAATAAGAAACTTAGTTGCATAAATAATGGTGGAGATATCCCACTTGGGTAGAGGATTTGGGTGAGATAGAGGGAGAGTAACTAGTAGATGGGCCTCCGAAGAAGTCATCATCATCATCACCATCATGGTCATCATCATTGATTTTCTCATTGGATGGAGGATTGAAAGGAGCATTCTAAGAATAAACGATGATTGGTATGAGGCTAGATGAATCATCAATCTCATTAGCCCTAGTTATTTTTCCAGACACTGTAGATGGAGTGCTCAAAGGAGCTTGCTAAGAAGTAGGAACATCACACTATGAAGGTGAGAGATACATGAACACATGGAAGAAATAATACAAAGGAAGACATGCATCATCACATGAGGAGGCACAATCCAGGAAAGCACATCGAGAATCATTTGAAAGGAGTATTGGGAGAGATCCTAGTAGACTATGAGTAGGAAATCATTAAAGGGTGCCTCTCTATATTCACCCACCCTATGAGTGGTGGGATCATAAAGGAATAACACTAAAAAAAATTGTTGCAATGAATCATAGCATTGTAGTATGAGTTTGGATATGTTGATGTGTTTCGCCTTCGTTGGGAGCATCAATCCATGCACTAGATACAAAAAATTTGAAATTTGAAATAGATCGAAGGTTTGTTTCCATACCATATTTCACAAGGAGTTGTACATGTGAAAGCATGAGTATGTGTTGTATTGATTATATGATCTATGCAAACAATTCCCTCTCACTAGAATGTAAGCTTCATTTTCTTGGAGTGAAGCATACAGTGAGCCATCTCCATAATAGCCTTATTCTTATGTTCTATTACATTTTGTTGTGGAGTGTAAAGAATATTTATTTGGTAAGAGATGCCTTGAGTTATGAGAAATGAGTGGAAAGCATTGCTAATATATTCACTTCCATCATCAATCCTTGGATTCAATGCTCCACTTGTCTACCTTGTGTGAGACTAAGAGCTTACTGAGGAATAAGGAATCATCCTTATTGTGTGCCCCTCAAAAATCCTTGTGAGCGACTGTCTCAGACTTCCCTCATGCAATCGTGAACCTATCAAGAACAAGGTAGTCATTAATCTTCAGTTCAGGTCATGACATGAGTGCTAGTAGGTTGTGACAGGGATGTTGCCACACCTCTCCCTCATCCATATGATATATGTGCATGACCCCTCTACTCCATATGTGAGTCAAATTAGCAAACATCACCATGCTCCTTGACTCAATTTAGAGTCCAAGAATTATGTCTATTCCATCAGCATCTTCATCACCCCACGTTTCCTGCACACTCAGAAAACCTCATCATAATAAATGTCAATGTTATACATCAATATAAATAACATATCAAATTTTAATACTCAATCATAGAATAACCTCATAAACCAAAAAATATAATCATAATGTACCATGTTTAACTAGATCACTTGCATGCAAGTGTCCTCAAAGAATAAACATTGTTATGAAAATGTGGTCAGTGGATTTGGATGTTACATTTGAGTACTTCTGCATAACTCTTGATATTTTCTTCATTGTTCTTTTCTGGTAACTCTGTAAGTTTGAAGCTTTGTTGCTTTGAATTTTGAATCTCCTTCATAAATATTTTGAAGTTTGTCCCAAATCTCTTTAATGGATAAACAATGTGCAACTTTGGTGAATATTGTTTCACTAATACAATTTAGAAGTGCATTTTGGCTTTGGAATTATTTTGACTGAGTTTCACTGCTTTGTCATTTGTTGGCATAACTCTTGGTGTTGTGTATCCATCTACAATTGATTGTCAAATTTCAAATCCCTGTGCTTATATATATGTTTTCATCCTTATGCTCCAAAATGAATACTTGTTTCCATTGAACTATGGTATTCCATTTTTATACAAGTTGTTTCTCTCCATGATCTACCTTTTAGTGGTTAAACTGATTTCTGAAGGAACCTCACTCTGATATCAATTGTTGGATTTCTGAGAGGGGGGTGAATCAATAATAGATCAATTTAATCCCTTTTAACCATAAAAAAATACATCCAACCATGTACTAAGTATGTACCAATCATGTGTCAAATACTCATCAACTATGACTCATCAATATGTACCAACATCATCAACTATACACCTCATGTATGTGCCAACTCATCAACTACTTGTCTCAACCATGTACCCAACATGTACCTTAACCAAAAGCCCTCATAAATTTCATCATCCAAATATGATTTGTAACTTTGTAATACACCTGGTGTATATGATCACATACCTACAAACCTTCCTTATCTTTCACAACAAGAAACTAGCATTTTCATCAAACTTTTCTTTAGTCTCACATGACTAGTTTGGGATTAGTCAACAACCCTAACTTGAAATAATCATAACTGTGTACCTGTAATGAATAAAGATATAAAAATATTACACAATTTGCTTCAGTTTTTTTGTGCAATTACTCCAGGTGTCACTACTTGTAACCTCTCATAAAAGGAGTTATGGAAAAAATGGCATACCTTGCTGAATTTTGTCTTATTCTAGAGAGCGACCTTGTAGAGCGTGCCCCGCATGGAATATTTGTTGAATTGATATGAAAATGTTACAAAGAATACTACAAACTATAATATAACAAACACATTTGGTCTTACTGAATTTGGATCTGTTATGAATAAGTTATGACGTTTTTACCTGAAACACTTGTTTTAGACTAGTTTCAGGACTAACCACAAACCCTATTTTCCACGGAGTGTAACTCCAAAAATAAAATGACCCACAAGCTGAAATTTTTACCACAGATACTTGGATATGTTTCCTGAATGTCCTATCAATTTCATGGTCTGAATCATTCTAGAAAAAAATTATTGTGGAAATGGTGAGATGGCCTGTAAATAACATACCTTAGAAAGCATCATCAAAAGAATTTATCCTCCCTTGAATTTCGACCTTATTTTCTTCACCTTCCCTCTAAAATTCAGCTTAGATATCCTTTGGATACCTCAATCACCTATATAAAATGAGAGAGTCTTTCCTCTTATTTATACTCTCCAAGTAGCTTCGTTAGAAGCATCTTCTAGGTCACTTTGCCCACTTTCCTTATTTTAGGGTTAACCCACTTCTAATTTATCCATTAAATTTATTATTTAAATAATTTATTTTGTATTCACTTTGTGTTATAGTATACTCATCACTTCACTTTATTTTTTACCTTCTAAAATCTCTTAAACCACTTTGACTACTTTGACCTTTTGGGGCTTCTAGATGACATATGAGGGTCCTCCAACTTCGTAAGGCCATAACTCTCAAACCGTGAGGATTTATGTGATGTTCCACATACCACAAGAAATGGAATGACATGTAATATTCATATATAATAGTATTACCTGAAAATATATGAAAACTCATACCATTATCCGTCAAACAAACTTGGGCCCATTACCCAAACTTGGGTTCTCCAACTTCTCATGGCTATAACTCTCTAACCATGAGGAGTTATGTGACATTCCACATACCAACGGAAATGGAATGACATGTACTATACATATAGAATAGTATTACCTTAAAATATATTAAAACTCATACCATTATACATGAAATATCCTTGTGTCCATTACCCAAACCTTTGTGCTACTAGAATTCGCTACCGGACTTTATTCAAGGGTTGACATCAATGAAAACCAACCCTAATCAACATGATATTCACCAAGCTCCTTCCTCTAAGCCATATGATGTTAATGATCATTCTTGTGAGCTTAATAAAACCAACGAGCATCGATAGACTGGCCCATTAGGTAGAGGTGTGTCGGGGGTCAGATCAATTGGATGCTTGACTTGGCAGTGTGTCAGTACACCTGTAGGTGAGGCAAATATGTCTCTATATTCTTCCATGATCCCGTCCACTTGCTTCTGCTACAAAGAGAGGTTTTTTGTAGAGGCCATGGATGTGGCAATGAACTTTTGCTTACTGTGAGAATGGATCACAAAGAAGTTGAACTTCCTGGTCTGTGAAATTCCCTTACTGCATTGCTTAGCAGATATTAAAGAAATAGAAGTAGGTAGTGCCACCTCTGGGATCTTGTACAATTGTCTACCCAAAGTAATAATAACATTGTGGGGTCTAGAATCATACATAACATGACACTTCCACAAATATGGTTGTCCTAAAATAACATCACAAACTTCAAGGGGAGAAATATCACATAGTACCACATCTTTGAAAGGCTTGCTGTCGTAGGGCAGATGACATTGTTGGCTGACACGAAGATCTCTTCCTTGATGAAGTGAGCCGATGGTGTAGGGTTGTGGGTGTGGTTTCATTTGCAGTTCCAGCCACTTGATGACCTCTACTGAAATCAGGTTCTTATGACTACCATTGTCAATAATGAAATGAATTGGAGCCCCCTTGACCCACATCTGTGAGTGTAAGAGGCGTTCCCCTTCCTCTGGTTCTTCTGGTTCACTTGGCTGGACTTTGGTGGTACCAATCGTGGCACTGGGTTCAACATCGATAATCTACTTCTCTCCTTTAGGATTTAACTCGAAATCAGAATCGGATCTTGACTCAGAAGCCTTCATCTCGGCCACAAGGGACTGCTTGGAGCAGAATTCGTCGGTGTTGTGACAAGGACTTTTATGGTACTAACATTATTTTCCCGTGTCTTTCTTCGTCTTCTCATTTCCCTTCTTATGTTGTGGCTTGGACGGATTTTCCTAAGGGTGACCATATCGACTTGGTCCCTTGCTGTGTGGGTTAGGGTTTCCTCTACCTTGATTCGATGTGAGGGGTTTGCAGATCCAAACTCTCGTCATTTGTGCTTAAATTTCTTCTTGATCTTGACAACGTATCTATAAGTTGTGCCCAAGGAGGCGATGTCCAGGAACTCCATTTATGTTTGAATGTATATATGAAAACAATCGCGGTATTTTAGCACCAGATGATGCTCAGAATATTTGATACCCAATTTGGTGAGTAGGGTATGGAAGATATTGGTGAATTCTAGTATTGTCTGGTCCCTTTCTTGACATGGGGTGGTCCATCTGGTGTACTAATCCTCGTAGCTTCCAACAGGGTAGTATTGTTCTTTAATGGCATCCCGGAAGGAATCCCATGTAGGGTCCACAAAAAAAATTGCAGATTCATCCACGACCCTTTTCTCATAGTAAGTATCCCACCAGTGTTTAACATGGGGAACGATCTTGAGGAGTGAAAAACTGATCTTTTTCTTATTGAAAAAATTGTGGACCGAAAAATATCCTTCGAGAAAATTCAACCATCTATCTACAACATCTGCGTCTATCAGTCCTTAAAATAATGGAATATCAAAATTTACCTGTACCTTGAAGGGGGTTGCATGGCCACTTGATGAAGATGCTTCTCCCATGGGCAACCGTCGAAGGATCTACACGAAGTTGTCCATCATTTTGTTCCTTTGTCGCGCAAGGTATTCCTCGAACAATATTTTAATAGGATCTCCTACTCCATCATCTTTCTTTTTGTATCCCATGGGTTGTTGTCGGGCTTGGCATGACCGATCTAGTAATGGCTTGATTGGTTCGAGTCCCAACTTCTTGTATCCAGACCTTATCGGGGACATGCATGAAGAAAAATAAATGAATAACATACTACTCTGATACCACTGATCCAGATTTGGGAGCAGAACGAATTGATTAACATACTGAATAAAATAAATAGAGATAAGAAGAATAACACAAATATCCAGTGAACAATATCTTCTATTAAATAATGAAATAGGCTGAAACTGTAAAACTGCAAAACTGAAACTTGCTTGAATGGTGGTAGCTATCTCTAAGAAGAGATGTGGTTGCTATGCGCATTTGTATGAGAAGAATGGATTACAATGAGGCTCCATAGGCCCTTTTCATATTACTCATGAATGTAAAAACCCTAGACATCCAAAAACCTAACCCTAGAAGGTCAAACGCCAAAATTCATGTGGGCCCTATGGGTAAGTTGGTGTAATTTGGTACCTCAACTTCATAGGGTCATAAATTTTGCATACGACCTCTGTTTTAGGCGCGTGATAGCCCGTTGGAAAGTTATTTCAGATAACTACACATTCCACCACTAGAATCTGACTTCTTCTATAGTATGACTTTGGCAAGCCAAAAAAACAACGTTTAGGGCCCCAAGACAGCCCTGAAAGTACAACAAGATGTGCTGACATGAAAACATATAAAATAAGATAGTTTGATTAGGCGACAGGCCACCCATATCCACCTGGAGAATGTCTTAGGATCAAACAACCCCAGAAGTGTAGAACTCACAATTATAAAGCAGTACATAAAGACGTGTTGAACAAAAACAAACACGAAGAGCTAGTTGGAATAGGTGGGTGGCCACCAATATCCACCTAGATCAATTAATTATTCATAATAAAGTTATTAATATTGAACTATTAAAATTAACGATTAATATTAATAAAACTATTAATGTACAATATTTAATAGCTATTAAATAAGCTATTAATATTAATAAAGATATTAATGTACAATCAACTTAATATCAAGACAAAATTATAACTATGACAAATATCCTCCCAACATCGCATCTTTCTGAGCATGGGAAATTGTATCCTTCAGATCCATAACACATCCAGAAGCCAATTTTCAAAATACCCTAAAAACATATCACTGGCATTGACACGCTTCATTAATATCATATATATATTTCATGTTGTCTTTTATGGTTTAGTTGTTGGAACCCCAAGCGACATTAATAAGTTAGTGTGATAAAGGTAAATTTGATCATAGATTTCAATAATCTTGGATTACTAATATATATATATATATATATATAATCCAATTTCGTATTATTAGTTGATGCAAAAGTGAGGCACTTTTGGAATCTGTTAACCTTTATCTTCTTTCAAAGTTCATTGGCCAATTACAATGAGACGAATTTACACTAGAGAGAAAATTTAGATAAATTAATTCGTTACTCTAACTTGGCTAATAAATTAATTTGTTATTTTAAATTCTTTAGCTTCGCAGCGAAAAGACCAAAACACAATAGTTAGACAAGGTCGAAATAAAACTTATTTTAAATTGGTTTGCATGTCGACTTTAAGGTCTATAGAAATCGACCCAAGTAACCCTTAACCACCCCGATCTAAACTTTATGAGGTAAATCCTTCAAATTTTGAATGATAGATCATCCTTGTTAACACCATTATAGTAATGTTGTTGAATGCATGCCCAATTTTCTTTAATTTCATTCATTGCAGTTATTATATAATAGAAATTATTTCTCTATTGTTCCTTCCTATAAGTTTGAATGTTTATTTTCAGAATCACAATCAACAAAAGAAACATCATCGAAAATTGAAATAAATTGGTTTTTCTTTAAACTCCAATTTAAGCCAAACAATAATTTTGTTTTTAAGGATGATCCCTAGTTGCAGAATTTTGTTCTTAAGGATGATCGGGCAAGGCCTCAATATAGGTTAAGATACATGATAATGTTCTCTCATATTTTATAATGCAACGATATTTAACGGGTTCCGGTTATGACCCTTGTGCTATTCACACAGAAATTAATTATCTATTTTGAAAATGTTCTTACATATAACACAACCAACAATATCACAACAATCTCTTCTTCTTTTTTAAATAAATCACATGTAGTTTATCTAACTAGTGACATGCACAAATACTTATTTTGAAAGTAACTTGTATGCGACATTAACCAACAATATACATCATTTTTGTTGGAGTTACAAAAACTAATCAATTTCTTGCTACAATTCTGGAAATGAAATTCAATCTTATATTAATGTCCCGACAATAGTTCCACATACGTACTCATTACAAAATATAAAATTTATCCTCCATTCTAATTTAATAACAGTACAAATGATATCTATCGAATAAATAAATAGGTAAATATATAAGAACTAGAAGCTTTGTGGATATTCGAAGTCAATATTCAGCTTGGAGGTTTGAGCAACGTCTGTCTACCTTCGCATGTTAATGCAATGACTTCACCTGTACATCTTAGCCAATTCTAGTGGTACTCTTATTCCCCCTTATCCCCCCGAGTAGCAAAGGGGTCACACACAAAAATTCAGATCCAAAACTAGCTCAAGATTTCCCTCGCAAGGAGAGGCTTCCACCTCTTTGCAAATATTGTAGCCCAACTCACACAAGTAAACTTAGTCACAAAACAATTTGACAAAATTTCAGTCATCCAGCAATAGGGTGGCTTCCCTCTTCCTCGCCATTCTTTTTATAAGAAATTTTACCTTGACACTTGTCATCTCATGCACAATTAGCTATTTTTTTTTAAATAATCAATTTAGAGATTATTCACCCCCAACACATGTCACACTTTCCCCAAGTTGCACATGTTTAATCCTTTTTAATTTAAATAATTTTGCATTTTCCCTCACACTCCTCAATTAGTTCCTAGATTTTCTCTTAGTTGTCTCTTAGTTCCTCAATTTCTCTTTTATTGTGTCCCCTAACTAATTTACAGTGGGAGTTTGATTATGAATCTTATCTTAGTAGGATTTAGAGTCTAGATTGACTTAGGCTTCTAACTCTATGTTGACTACCCATTCTCTCATGAATTGATTTATTTCAATTTGAAAATTTATTTTTATTTATTTCATGCACACACTGTGCACATGTCATAATATTTTATTCTTATTCTCCCTTTAATAGTTTTTATTTTAGTCTAAATTTCCCTTAACTCATTTTTATAACTTGTTTAGGAATAAACATTTAGACTTAAGTTTTTATTATGTTCCCTTTCAAAATTTAATAAAATTATATAAATTCACATTCTCTTTTCTATCTGTTTTAAGTAATTGTTTTATTCTCTAAGGTATTTTATATTTCTATTAACTCATTAATTTATTTATGCAATGTTCCCTTAAAGACACACCTATGTTCTCCAAGGGTACCACTCACTTAATGATATAGTTTGGAAGCTGTAATATGCTTGGATTCGATACTCCACTTGTCAACCTTGTGTGAGACTAAGGGCTTACTAAGGAATAAGAAATCATCCTTATTGTGTGCCCCTCAAAAATCCTTGTGAGTGATTGTCTCAGTCTGCCCTCATGCAATCGTGAACCTATCAAGAACAAGGTAGTCATTAACCTTCAGTTCAGGTCACGACGTAAGTGCTAGTAGGTTGTGACAGGGATGTTACCACACCTCTCCATCATCCATATGATATCTGTGTATGACCCCTCTACTCCATATGTGAGTCGGATTAAAAAGAATCACCATGTTCCCTAAATCATTTTGGAGTCCAAGAATTATGTCGATTCCATCAACATCCTCACCACGCCACATTTCCTACACACTCAGGAAACCTCATCATAATACATGTCAATGTTATATATCAATATAAATAACATATCAAATTTTAATACTCAATCATAGAATAACTTCATAAACCAAAAAATATAATCATAATTTACCATGTTTAACTAGATAACTTGCATGCAAGTGTCCTCAAAGAACAAACACTGTTATGAAAATGTGATCAGTGGAATTGGATGTTACATTTGAGTACTTCTGCATAACTCTTGATATTTTCTTCATTTTTATTTTCTGGAAACCTAGAATGTTTCTCTTTATTCTCTACTGTTGATGTGGATGTATCTATCTCTTCAATGTTCTTGTTGAGTTTGACGAATTTGACTCTAAGTGTGACAAGTTCTTCTTCAATCTTCTCAACCTCTTCTTCTTTCTTCATTATCTGAAACTTCATGACTTCTTTTGTTATCTTTGCTTCTTCAAGTTGTATTTTCAATGTAATTATTTCTTCTTCGAGTCTTCTCTCTTCTTGACCAAACTCTTCCTCAAGCTGGTTTAAGTCATCGGTTGTTTCCTTGAGATGATCTGTCAGTATCTTTTTTCTCTTTTTTGCTTATTCCTTTTGTGCTACTATGTTGGCTTCTAAACATTGCTTTTGATATTCTAGAGTTTCTTCAATTCTTATGGCCTCTTCTAAATGACCTCTTAAATTCTTGATGATATGTTGAGCTTCTTCAGAACCTTGAACACTTTCCTTTTGCTTCATCAATTCTTTCTTGAGTGACTTGTTTTCTTCTCTTTCTTTCTTTAGTTCATTTAAAGAACTGATCATTTTTTCTTCATAATTATCTTCTATTTCCATTGGATTTTCTATCTCATTACCTTCAGGGAATTCAATTTCAAGATGTCTGGGTTTTTCACAATTAAAGAAAAAAAACATACTTTTGTTGATTACGCACTCTTCTTCTTCTTTTTAATCTATCTGACATGATAAACATATTTATTCATGTTTTGTACCTTCATATTCTTTGGAATTCTCTAACTCTTTGATGGGTGAAGAGTAGATATCATGTAACTTATCCCAAATTTATTTAGCTGATGAACATTTATTCACCTTGTTCTTAACTAAATCATATAGTCCTTCCAAAATAAATTCCATTGCAATTTTGTTATTCTTCTTCAATTTATTCTTAGTTGTAGCATTTGCTTTCTTCATAGCATTATATCCTGTCACAACTGAATACCAAATATCATATCCATGTGCCTCTAAAAAGGTTATCGTTCTTATTGTCCACATCTCATACTTTAGACCACTTTGACCATCAAACACTGGTACTCCATTCTCAGTAAATTCCATGATCTCCTTCAAGTGGTTAAACTATCTCTTGAAGAAACTTGCTCTGATTCCAATTGTCGGGTTACTGAGAGGGGGGGTGAATTAATAATGAGAAATTTATACCACTTATTAATCCTTTTAACCACAATGTATATTCCTTTTAACTTATTCAACAATGTTCATCAGTTCATCATTAATATATTATTGCATCATAAAATATTAACATCCATGAGTGCATAATAAACAATAATAGACACATCCACACAATGAAAAATACACCAATATTTTACTTGGAAACCCAATGGACGAGAAAACCATAGAATTATTTTCTTATATGTCTTTAAGAATTACATTCAAGAAAACACCAACTTCCAATTCTCCAGCTCCAACTAGAAGGAGGCTCCAACCCCCTAGTTTCTTAGGATACATCCTGAGGGAAGCTCCAACTCCCCAATTCTCTAGCTACAACCAGAAGGATGATACAACCACCAATTTCTCAAGCTCCAACCTGAAGGAGGCTCCAACTCCCTGATTTTCCAACACCAACTGAAAAGTAGCTACAACCCCCTTTCCTTTCCCCATCCAACTGCTCTGAAATATAAATGTCAAATGTAGACAACCTATCAATTTCACTTAATCAAACACTACCACTATCAACATGTACCAACAAAATGTACCAACACAAGTGCATCGACTATGCACAACATAACCTGTCACAACAACCTATCACATCAACTTGTCTCATCAATCTCATCAACCAAATCAAATCTAATCACCAAGACAAATATCAACCATATGCACAATATCAACAAGATGTGCATCAAACACGACTACTTACAAAAATCAACAAGATGTATCACAATCAATATGTTCTTCTAAAAGTATACCAAGTCATATACGCCACATCATCCATAAACCATCTGTCAACAATACTACTAGGAAGTGCATCTAACAATGTACCAAATATGTACCAATCACGCATCAACTATAGATCAAACTATGACTCATCAAGATGTACCAACATCACCATACCATACACCTCATGTATGTGCCACTCATCAACTATCTATCCCAACATGTATCTCAATCATATACCAATATAACCATCAAAAGTTCTATAGAAATACATCACACTATCCATAACCAAATACCATAAACCCTCACATCAAATCATGTGCCAAAACCTCACTGTTATGTAGCGTCAAGTTTGTGCCACTCATATATCAAGACCACTAGAAAAAGCTTCTCACAATGTACCATAATATATACCAATAATACTCAGACATGCACCAACAATATACTTCAATAGATCTTCCTCAAAACCATTCACTATAGAAAGTACTATACATCCAATAGTCCCTCTAGGATAAATCATCAATATCCCATAACCATGTCTCACACATGCACCAACATCCAACTACACATATCTTGTATATAGATTTGTTGTACCTGACCTCTTCCAACTTTCATGTAGCTTCCAAATCACCCACGGCTACTGAAAATGCTCTTTCTATAGCTACCGAAACCTACGGCTATAGAAACACATGCGGCTACAGAATTGTCATTTTCTGTAACTACCAAAACCTACGGCTACAGAAACACTTGTGACTATAGAATTGTCATTTTCTGCAGCTACTCAAACTTGTGGCTACAAAAACACCTGCGGCTACAGATTTTTTTTTTCTGTAGCTACCAAAAATTTTTTTAGCCACTGAAACATTATGTGGCTACTGAAACCCGCGGCTACAGAATTATTGCTTTCTACAACAACCGAAACTTCTATCGTCAACACTCCTTTGCTACCTCATACTTGCACAATGGTAGATGTATCAATGAGCACCTGCAATAAAATTTTCACAATAGAATATTTTCAATGTTCTCAATAGGTGCTAATGGGAGACCTTGCTCTCTTATTTATACTCTCCAAGTAGCTTCCTCTAGGGTTTACCTTCTAACCAACTTAACCCAACTTCCTTCTTTTAGGGCTAGCCCACTTGTAACCACTTGTCCACTTACAACCACTTTATCCACAAATAGTAATCTCTCCACTTCTACTTGCAACTAACTTTATTATTTAATTAATTTCTTTTGCAACCACTTTGACTTATCCATAAATAGTAAACTCGCCACTTCTTGTTTCAACCACTTTATTATTTAAATAATTTCTCTTTGCAACCACTTTGACTACTTTATTATTTAAATAATTTCTCTTTACTCACAACTTCTTGCAACTAAATTTTCTATAATTAGTCAATTCATAACTTATTTTCCCTTAATTAACTTCTTTTTGCGACAACTTTATTATTTAATTTATTTCTTGGTCAACCACTTTGACTATTCAATCTTCTCATCACAACTACTTTACCATAATTACGAAACTCACAACTTATTGTTGCAACTAATTTATTTTTAATTATTTTCTTAATGCAACAACTATACCCATCATTAACTCCTAGTTACCATCAATTTGACTAGTACACTTCTTCTAGGAGATTCTAGAATAATTCACTTCTTTGACCTTCTAGGGGATTCTAGATAACACATGAGGGTTCTCCAACTTCACATGGCCATAACTCTCTAACCGTGAGGAGTTATGTGACGTTCCACATATCACCGGAAATAGAATGGTATGTACTATCCATCAAGAATAGTCTAAAGTGAATATTCATTGATCTGTGTTTCTTTATACCTCAATCAAACTCGGGTCCCTTACCCATACCTTTGTGCTACTGGACTTCACTACTAGACTTCTCCAATGGTTGACATCAATATCTAAGGGTTAACATCAATCTACGATATCACTCTCCAAGGGTTGACATCAATGAAAACCAACAATCCAAACAAATTGTCCATCAACCTAAGCCAATTGTCTAACAAAATCAATAAACAATAAAAGGACATTTAGATTGATATTGATAAAAGGTTTAGCTTGCTTTATTCATGCATTAGTGTAACTTTACTTCCATTACAGTTTTTCTGTCATAGTTTATATCTTTACTTCTATCACAGTGTTATATCAAATTGGATTAATTTTTTTAATTCAGTTTAACTTTCCTAATTCAGTAATCTTTAATGTAGTAGAATAAGTTATTTTCATGCAGTCTAGATTAGTTGTACTTTCATATTGGTTTGTTTCCTTTAAGCAATTAGTTCAGGGTTGCTTTCTGTCACTTGATTTTCCTGCACATTTTTAGCCTTTGATCATTCTCAAAACTTTGCTACCGACAATTGCATATTGCACATACAGTTCATAGCACCTCTTAATTTTGTACGAACCTCGGGTTGACAAGTAAAGTAGGAGACCAAGGGCATAGTAAATTATTGTTGATATTATTGGGACCATCACGTTTTGGCACCGTTGTGAGGGAGGTGTTGAAGTTTTCATGTTATTTTCCTTTTGTTTTCTTTTATGTGACTCGGAGAAGTAAAAAGGATACCTCAGTCACAATGCCAAACTCAATATCGAATTTTTGTAGTGTAACAACCCAAGTGCTTTCACTTCATGTGAGTATTCATAGATCCTTGTCAAACTCTCTTTCTGCATTAGATATAAAAGAAAAAAAATAGTTTTTACTTGCTTTTTATTTCATGAATGACTAGACCTAGAGATAGGAAAGAAAAGTTTTTACCAAAAACCCCCACCACAAAAACAGGTCCAAGAAATCCTTAGATTTATCCTGAAACACTAGAAAAATTCTTGGAGAGGGAAGCCAAATAAGATGAAATTATTTCAGAATAAAGTTAGTCCTCAACTTATGTCATGGCTGGTGAAGAAGAAATATTTGAGTTCCCTATTCGGGAATCTGATGGAAAATCCAAGATGAAAAATATTATCCTTCTGCTTTACCTCATTTTCATGGGCTTGTCTCTGAAGATCCTGACACTTTCTTGTTTGGGTTTGTAGTTATATGTAGTACATATGATTATACCATTGATGAAAAAAAGCTCAAACTTTTTCCTTCTACCTTGAAGGATTTTTTTACGAGGAAAATATCTCTATGGATAATGGTAAACCACAATAGACGGAAATGACTGCATAAATCAACTCTAATCTCAGATATTCTACATAAGAAAATATTCTAACGAGACAAGATAAAGAGCCTACCTCATCCATACATTCGATGAAGTCCACCATTGAGCACTTGACTCAAAGAAATACACCTAAAACTTTTCCTCAACAAACCAAGAAACACAAGCATATGGTGATAATATATAAAGTTATCACATTCAATAGCATAATCCATCAACATTCATAACAAATATGCCTATGGAATAACGATTCAAATATTTGCAAGATATTAATTGGACAATAAAAGAGTATTTCTATTAAAATGTAATCAGTAGAAGTGAATGAATTACAAACTTTTGTGTCGGAACGGTTCGAAACCGAGAAACTAAGTCCCTTCCAGTAGGGCTCTCAAAGTTGAATTCTTATCCTCATTTCCACAGCTTGTATAAGGCCCATTTATATCCTTCTAGTGGAACTGAAGGGCCCATTCAGAACGCTTCCAGTATATGGAAGGTCAAGGATCGTGGACCCCGTGATGTGACATGGAAATCTGACACAATCTTTTAATTTTGGGCACAAAACCCAATGTACACGAGCTATAGTGGTGCAACCCGCGTATACACATGTTGTATAATAGCTAGGGCACGTATATGTGGAAACATATTGTTTTTAGCTCTGGGATTTGAAAAACACGACTTCAAGTCTGCATAGGGAAATGGAAAAAGGCCTTCTAAGCAAATTTGCATAAGGTGAGGAAAATATTGCTATAACAGATGCCCCCTAATGTGTGAGGTCATAGGAGTATCTACAATGGCTGAAATAAATTATAATACCCATAAGTGGAGTAATGGAGACCTATATGGAAGAACTGGTTGCTCATGAGGATATTACGATCTGTACTGACTTTGCGCACATGGATTCCAATTTGAATTACACTACAGATACATGTGAAAATATACCAAACAGTTGTTCCCAGAAGTGGAGTAATGGAGACCTAGATGGAAGAACTGGTTGCTCATGAGGATATTACAATCTGTACTGACTTTGCACACATGGATTCCAATTTTAATTACACTGTAGATACATGTGAAAATATACCAAACAGTTTTTCGTGGCCATGAGTAGGCAATACAAAGGTGGCTATATGAAAAAAGATGTCATAGTCATGAACACGGCCTAGTAACACTAGTCTCAAAATCAATATGAAGATATATGTATATAATGGAGTACAATATGATCTCCCATGTTCATTGAAGTCACATAGGTACTGGTCCTGTCACACACCCACTACCATAATAATTTTTTTGTGTTGCTTCTTACCGAATCAGAGCCCCCAAAATATCTACGGAGGCCTAGCGTAAACTAGTTCTCTCTCTCTCTCTGCTCCCATGTGATCATGGATCATCATCACAGGTCAAATAACCATGGAGGCCCTCAATAATTCATGACTCGGTGCTACAGAGATGTCGAATCGTTCGACTCTGCAACTGTCAAACTCCAACAAGGCTAGCGACTGGCCAATATGGACAAATCCCAACAGGGTTAGCGAATGGCCAATAGGAACGACCCCTATCGCATGATTGAGTGGAGTACAGGTGGAAATAGAGAAGCATGACATGGTGGGCAACGTGACAGGAGATGGGTCCCACTTCACACGCCACACCATTCCGGACCCCCCCCCCCATTAAAGGTAGAATGGCAAGGGTGGTCTGGAATTTGCCTGAGCACCGTTGATCAAGGCGAATTAATCCCGATCGTTCAAGAGTTGTGCGTTCGATTCCGGACCCCCCCCCCCTTAAAGGAATAATGCCATGGGGGCTCCGGAATGAAGCCTCAGCCGTCGATCTGGGCGGGTGGACTCTGGTCGTCCAGATCTACTCGCTACTTACTCTAATGTGCATTCATGCCCCAGCCTAAGCTAACATCTCTTCCTCACATCTGACGGTCGTATAGACCCTGAGATCCTCCGAAAGAATCTCGTCCGTTCATCGGGACTTATCATCACGAGAGTCCGAACTCTCGACCACAGGGCTCCCGAATTTCTTGATCCCCAGTTTCCCGATGTGGTTAATATCTTGACACGTAGCCTCCTTAAATCGGATGGTCCACAACTACTTTAGGGTTTCCACCATGGAAAGTCCCGATCTCTCGTCACCAAGACTTCCGAATTTGCGATTCCTGTTTTCCCGAAATGGGTAATCTCATGACATGTGGCCTCCTTAAATCGGATGGTCTATGACTCCTTCGGGGTTTCCACCATGGAAAGTCCCTATCTCTCGTCATCAGGACTTCCAAATTCATGATTCCCATTTTCCCGAAACGGGTAATCTCGCGACACGTGGCCTCCTTAAATCGGATGGTCCACGACTGCTTTGGGCTTTCCACCATGGAAAGTCCCGATCTCTCATCATAGGGACTTCCAAATTTCAAGATTCCCATTTTCCCGAAATGGGTAATCTCGCGACACGTGGCCTCCTTAAATTGTACAGTCCACGACTACTTCGGGGTTTCCACCATGGAAAGTCCCGATCTCTCATCATCAGGACTTCCGAATTTGCGATTCCCATTTTCCCGAAACGGGTAATATCGCGACACGTGGCCTCCTTAAATCGAAAGGTCCACGACTGCTTCGGGGTGTTCACCCCTATTCACTGGGGGTTTGACCCTCGGGTATTTCCTGATAGATCCAACGGCTGTTGGGTTTTCCAGTCGAGATCTGATGGCTCGGACAGGTTCTTAACTTGTGCATTCTCACACGACTCCCTGGACGTGGAACAATCAACGGTCCAGATGTTCTCCTGGACCTTGGGGATCTACGATCCCGATCTCTTCGCTACCCATGAAGACACAGAAAGACAAAGTGGTAAGGCCTTAATATCCCACTTTCTCCTACCAATCTAATGCTCATGGGTGACCACAGATTTCTCGATGGGATATTATTCGTCAATCAACACCTATTCCAGGTTAAGGCACTTAACACTCCAATTTCTCCTTCCGATTTGACGGTCGTGAGTGACCACCAATCTCCCGATGGGATTTCGTCCATCGATTCGATACTTATCAGGGATTTCTTAAGGCCTTGCACCTTCACGTCCTTTCTCCAGGTTCTTAATGGGCATTTGATAAGGGTATCTCTATGGGTAAATTTACCTAGGGTACTATCTAAGGTAGATAAGGGTATCTCTCTCCCGAGAACCCGACGTGAAGTCTGAATTAGATCAGTATGCACATAAATAACAACTTATGAAATAATAATCCATACGTAGTTCTTCCATTATAAACATAACACTACCAGTGTTGATCAAAATATCATACAGACATTCTTATAATGAAGTCATTCACCATTTCACATCTTATGATCATAGATATCAACATACATATATTTCAAGATGTCAAAGGCAAAACACTTATCAGAAAGTAACACCAGGAACTTATGCAACTGTTGAGAGGGGTGCTCATTTCCACCCAACCGTAGGCTCAACGACTCCCAACAGATTTACCACTAGCCACCCCCGAGCTGAGACCATGATGCTGTGAGACTGCGTCTTTGTTTTCCAGTGACTAGGAGCGAAGGTTACTCTCTTCCCTCTCTTCTATCACCCACTATGCATATCACCCGAGTTCTCCCCTCGCGTCTGCCCCTTCAAATAACTTCTTCCCCACGCCTTATCCTCTTGTGAGGTTGTGTGTGGCGCAATTTCCCTCGTGATCGTCAGGTCTGACGGCTCTACGGATGGGCAGTTCACCTCCCCATCCCTCATTAATTTCTGAGGAGCCATCTACCTACCAGCCTACGAGGCATTTAATTCAGGGCCAATGAGTTGCTTCAGGTTCTTCGGGCCAGTGGAGTCCGAATACGGTATTGATTGTCAGTGGAAGTTAACGCCACCTTTCCAGGTGCCCTCCACCACCTTTCTGCAGCCATCGTGGTCTCTTTTTCATCATATCCCCTCTCAGCAGTCCTGCAATATAAATTCATAATATTATTCACATTCATCGAACTTTTCCACAAGGTCCATTCACATCACATGTTCACATTTCTGAGTTTGCAACAGTTCTTGGCCAATCCAGTTATTTTTACAAACTGGGGGAAACAAGGTGTTACAATTCCCTCCCCCTTAAAAAGGAACATCGTCCTCGATGTTCTGATCTATTAACATGAATTTCATGTACAGAAGTAAACAAAATCAAATATGTTTGTTTCATGGCATCCTCCATTTCCCATGTAGCCTCATCTGGGCCAAAATGTGTCCACTGCACCTTGACCTGCGCAATGGTTTGGTTCCGGAGCGGGGTTTCCTTCCTGTCCAATATACATTGGGGTTCTAGTAGAAATTCTCCCTCCGGTTCCACCTGGATCATAGACCAGTCAATTATATGATTAGCATCATGTACATATTTCTTCAATAATGAAACATGGAAAACATTATGTGCTTTTACTGTAGGAGGAAGTGCTAGCCGATAGGCTACAGGCCCACTCTATCTAGAACCTCAAAGGGTCCACAATACCGGGGTGCCAACTTGGCAAAAGCTCCCATTTTCAGGGAGCTCCTTCTGGGCTTAATTATGAGATATACATGATCTCCCATTTTGAACTCTCTTGGAGTTCTCTTTTGATCAGCATAACTTTTCTGTCAATTCTGAGCGACCTTCAGATTTTGTTTTATCTGAGTCACTTGTTGTTCCATTTCTTTCAACATGTCCAGTCCAAAAAAAATCCTATTTACAAGATTACTCCGGCTAACTAGAGTATTACACGGCCTACCATAGAGGACCTCGAAGGGACTCATCTTTAAAGATGTTTGGTAGCCGTTGTTGTAGGCGAATTCTATTAATGGCAGGTAATCTTCACATTTCCTGGGTTGATGCATTGCATGCATCCTTAACATATCCTGTAATATTTGATTTAGTCTTTCTGTCTGTCCGTTGGTTTGAGGGTGATAGGCAGTGCTAAACAACAATTTGGTCTATAAACTAGCCATCAATGATTTCCAAAAATTGGAAGTAAATTTGGTGTCTCTGTCAGACACTATCTCTTTCGGCATACCGTGCAGTCTTAACACCTCTTTCATGAATACTTGGGCGATATCTATCGCCTTGCAGGTTGATTTGTCAGGGATGAAATGAGCATACTTTCTCAATTTATCCACCACTACCATAATGGCATCATTCTTTTTGGTTGAAGTTGGAAATCCAGTGATAAATTCCATGGAGATGGTTTCCCATTTCCATTCTGGGATGGGTAAAGGGTGTAATAGTCCTGCTGGGTGTCGATGTTCTACTTTAACCTGTTGGCACTCTATGCATTGGGCCAAATATTTGGCTATGTATTTCTTCAATCCAGGCCAATAAAATTGTTTCCGGGTGGCAGTGATCATTTTCTGGTATCTTGGGTGACCAGTGTATGGTCTTTTATGTAGTTCATCCATAATGAACCTATTCAAGTCGTCACAATTTGGAATGTAAAATCTATCTCTGTAAGTGAGAAGACCTCCTTTGGTCATCTGGTAGCCTTCACATTTTACTCCAATGGGTTCTTGCTGTAGGTACAGGGTCACAGTCTGAACAAAAGGATCTGTCTCCTGTGCATTTCTGACTCTCTCCTTGACATCTGTCTCGCAGGTACTCACCACTTCCAGGTGAATTGTTTTCATGCTTCTACTAAGGGAAACAACCACCCTATTTTCTTTCCCTTTGATGTGTTTGATTTCAAAATCAAATTCACTAAGGAGGGCCATCCATCTAGATTGTCTGGCATTGAGATTTGGTTGGTCAAACAAATATCGCAATCCATAGTGATCCGTCATAAGTACAAATTTTCTTCCCAAGAGGTAATGCCTCCTCATTTTCAAAGCATGCACTATGGAAGCCAGTTCTAGATCATGAGTCACATAGTTGACTTCATGTTCGTTCAATTTTCAGGATTCATAGTAGATCACGCTTCCTTTCTGCATAAGGACTCCTCCGAGCCCTTCCTTATAGGCATCTGTGCACACAAGGAAGTCAGCTTCTGGGTCAACCATTTTCAACATGGGTGCATGGGTTAGTAGATGTTTCAGGTTTTGGAATCTTTCTTCACATTTCCGTGTCCACAGGAATTTTGTCCCCTTCTTCTGGAGGGCAAGGATTGGACAACCAATCTTGGAGAATCCTTTTATAAATCTCCTATTGTATCCCTCTAATCCCATAAAGGATCTAATGTCTGAGACATCCTTTGGGGTAGGCCATTCCATGATAGACCTAATCTTGTCAAGATCTACTGCTACCCCTTCCTCGGACAAAACATGTCCCAAGTAATGTATTTGCTTCTGAAAGAAGTCACATTTGTTGAATTTAGCATAGAGTTGATGCTCTCTTAGCACTTGGAGCACAAGTCTAAGATGTTCTTCATGTTCTTCTCTATTCTTAGAGTAGATTAATATGTCATCAATAAAAACTAGTACAAATTTATCTAAACATTTACTGAGTACATTGTTCATTAAGCACATGAAAGTTGCAGGGACATTGGTTAACCCAAATGGCACTACCAAAAACTCATAGTGACCATACCGTGTCCAGAAAGCGGTTTTATGGATGTCTTCACCCTTGATTTGGAATTGATGGTATCCTGACCTCAAGTGAATCTTTGAGAAAATAGACACACCTCCCAACTGATCAAATAGATCATCGATCCTGGGAAAGGGGTACTTGTTCTTTATGGTTACTTTATTGAGTTGTCTATAATCTATGCACAGTCTAAGTGTTCCATCCTTCTTTTTCAAAAACAGGACTGGTGCTCCCCATAGGGACACGCTGGGTCGAATATAACCCTTATCCATCATTTATTTCAATTGCAATTTGAGTTCCACTAACTCAGGTGTGCTCATCTGGTAGGGCGTCCTAGACACCGACACCACTCCTAAAGCAAGTTCTATCGAGAAGTCAATGTCTCTTCTCTGGGATAGACCCGGTACCTCTTCTGGAAACACATCTATGTATTCTCTCAGGATAGGGTGATCATCAGGGCTTGGTTTATCACCTTCGATTGTTTTCAACACCTGTATTGCATATAGGGGACATCCTTTTCGACAATACTTTCTCATTTGCAGGGCTGATATTTGCCTCATAGAGATAGGTTTTCGGATCCCTTGAAGGGTTATCCTTTTTCCTTCTTTTCTCACACATTCTAAGTTTTTATGGTAAGAGTCCAGTCTGGCTTTATGGGTGGCTATCCAGTCCATACGAATCAATAGATCGTATGATCCCAGGGGTAATATGTTAAGGGTTGCTTGGGTGGGGAATTCACCCAACATTAATTGGCAGGCTGGTATGGCCTCTGCTACTCTTCTTTTAGTGCTAGTAGATAATTGTACTAACCATGGCTTGGTGTGTTTTGTGGCTATAGTTTACACTTATCAACAACTCTAGGGGCTATATAACTCAAATTTCAACCAGGGTCAATCAAGATAGACCATAGATGGTTGAAAATCATACCTTCTATTTCCACCACTGAAGCGTGGTGGTCAGCTTGGTTATTATGCAATGCTGCATAAATATGCAGCACACTCCTTGCCACATCATTGACTGTGGTAGCTTCCTGAATGTTATAAACTTTCCAACTGTTCTGTTGTCAGTGTGGACAGTCTCTGAGGAGATGCTCTTCTCCACAACCCCAACATTTCAGAGGTTCTCTCTTTGGGTTATTAGTCTTTACTGGTATAGGTGCAAAAGTTTTATTTCAGTTTGATGAGGGAAAGTTCTACTGGAGTACACTCCGGGCTGGAAAGCTCATTCTGGGGTTCTTCTTGTAGTTCTTAAATCCTGAGGATTTGATCCCCTTTTTCTGAAATCTCTAACTACTCTTCTGTTTCCAGTCTCCACGAGACTCTGCCCGATGTCCATATTGTTCATGACAATATGTTGCCTTTCGAATAGTGTCTTCTAAGGTCTTTGGCTCGTCAAATTCAATTCGGTTCCGATATTCCTTGGGTAGCCCACTGATGAAGCATTGCGCCTTTGCCTTCTCTTCCTTGATGTAGGGTACATATCTCAATAAGTCGAGGAATTTGTTGACATATTCCTCTATAGTGAGTTGGCCCAGTTTGAGTTCATAAAACTC
Organism: Picea engelmannii; assembly: GCA_009831015.1. NCBI lineage: Eukaryota > Viridiplantae > Streptophyta > Pinopsida > Pinales > Pinaceae > Picea > Picea engelmannii. Next base: position 152,844 of record ML788106.1, read on the forward strand.
TTTAGCCTTCTTGTCAAAATATTTTTCCGACAAATACTTCTTTCAGAAGTACTTCTCAAACTGTTTCTAGGACAGGTCCTCCTCGCGGACCCCTTTCATATTCTTAAGATCTTCCCACCAGATGGAATCTTTTCCATTTAGATTGAAAGTGGCCACTCGGGCCTTCAAATTCTCTGAAAAATCATGGACTCTGAAATATTTCTTCAGTCCAAGTAGCTAGGCCTTGGCTTCCTCTCCCTTCTTTATCTCACCGTCGAAGGAGGGAGGTTTGGCCTTTTTGAATTCCTTAAATTTAAGACCCTCGGAAGTCTTTTGCTTCTTTTTTTTCTTTGAGAATAGGAACTGGTCCTACTGCTGGAAGAGCCTTCTGAATCGCCAGCTTCCTTCTCAGAGGAATCATCTGGAACTGATCCTTTACCTTTGGGGTGGACCTTCCTTGAGGTGCTCCTCTCAGTATGGCCACTGATATGACCATGTTTCTGCATCTCGGGTTCATGTTTCATTTTTCGCTGTAGGTCGGATAAGCTCTGCAGTAAAAATGCATTAATTTCAGTTTGCTTTTCTTGTTCTTTCATCATCCTTTCATTGTCGACCTTGCAGCTTTGCAATCCAACCATGAGACTCCTCACAGTCTCGGCTAGATCTGGAGGGGTTCCTATTGCTCTTCTTTCTTCAGACTCTTATTCTCTATTGTGGGAGCCTTCTCCCACCTCTTGGTGAGTCACCATTTTCTACGTCTGTAAATTCCCGTGGATGATCATCCGCTTGGTAGAAAAGACAAATGCTGGTTGTTAGTCAAGAGTTAGATACATTTTTATAACCGACGCTTAAATTCATATTTTCACATGTATACCCATATAAAAGGAGTTTTTTTTTTCATTTGGGTCTTAATCCTTATCTATCCAGCCATCTCAATTGCAAGAGACTCTACCTACTTCAGTAGGTAGCCATCGTAACACTAAAACAAGACAACGTAATTCATGTCCCAGATTACAGTTTCATTCTGTAATCCTTTTTCTTAAGGAGAAAATGCAGATGACAATATCTTCTTACATGGATCGTGCCTAGGCCCAAGCAAGCCACGTGTTGTAACCATGCTCTGATACCAATTTTCCACACACCCACTACCATAATAATTTTTTTTTGTTGCTTCTTGTCGAATCAGAGCCCCCAAAATATCTACGGAGACCTAGTGTAAACTAGTTATCTCTCTCTCTCTGCTCCCATGTGATCGTGGATCATGATCATAGGTCAAATAACCATGGTTCCCCTCAATAATTCGTGACTCAGTGCTACAGAGATGTCAAATCATTCGACTCTGCAACCACCAAACTCCGACAAGGCTAGCGATTGGCCAATAGGGACAAATCCCAATAGGGTTAGCGAATGGCCAATAGGAATGGGCCCTGTCACACGATTGAGTGGAGTACAGGTGGCAATAGGTAAGCACGACACGGTGGGCGACGTGACAGGAGATGGGTCCCACTTCACACACCACACCATTCTAGACCCCCCCCCCATTAAAGGCAGAATGGAAAGGGGGGTCCAGAATTCACCTTATCACCGTTGATCAAGGCGAATTAATCCCAACCGTTCAAGAGTTGCGCGTTTGATTCCAGACCCCCCCCCCCTTAAAGGCAGAATGGCAGGGGGGCTCCGGAATCTACTCGCTACTTACTCTAATGTGCATTCGTGCCCCAACTTAAGCTGGCATCTCTTCCTCATATCTAACGGTCGTATAGACCCTGAGATCCTCCAAAAGAATCTCGTCCATTCATCAGGACTTATCATCACGAGAGTCCGAACTCTCGACCACGGGGCTCCCGAATTTCTTGATCCCCGGTTTCCCAATGTGGTTAATCTCTTGACATGTAGCCTCCTTAAATTAGACAGTCCATGACTTCTTTGGGGTTTCCACCATGGAAAGTCCCGATCTCTCGTCACCAGGACTTTCGAATTTGTGATTCCCATTTTCCCGAAATGGGTAATCTCGTGACACGTGGCCTCCTTAAATTGGACGATCCACGACTGCCTCGGGGTTTCCACCATGGAAAGTCCCGGTCTCTCATCATCAGGACTTCCAAATTCGTGATTCCTGTTTTCCAGAAACGGGTAATATCATGACACGTGGCCTCCTTAAATTGGATGGTCCACGACTGCTTCGGGGTTTCCACCATGGAAAGTCCCGATCTCTCATCATCAGGACTTCCGAATTTCACGATTCCCGTTTTCCAAAAATGGGTAATCTCACAACACGTGGCCTCCTTAAATCGGACGGTCCACGATTGCTTCGGGGTTTCCACCATGGAAAGTCCCGATCTCTCATCATTAGGACTTCCGAATTTGCAATTCTCATTTTCCCGAAACGGGTAATCTCGCGACACGTGGCCTCTTTAAATCGGATGATCCACGACTGCTTTGGGGTGTTCACCCCTGTTCACTGGGGGTTTGACCCTTGGGTATTTCTTGACGGATCCAACGGCTGTTGGGTTTTCCAGTTGAGATATGACGACTTAGACAGGTTCCTAACTTGTGCATTCTCCCACGACTCCCTGGACGTGGAAAAATCAACGGTCCAAATGTTCACCTGGACCTTGGGGATCTACGATCTCGATCTCTTCGCTACCCACGAAGACACAGAAAGATAAATTGGTAAGGCCTTAACATCCCACTTTCTCCTACCAATCTAACGGTCATGGGTGACCACAGATTTCCTGACGGGATGTTGTCCGTCGATCAACACCTATTCCGGGTTAAGGCGCTTAACACTTCAATTTCTCCTTCCGATTTGACGGTCGTGAGTGACCATCGATCTCCTGATGGGATTCCGTCCGTTGATTCAATACTTATCAGGGATTTCTTAAGGCCTTGCACCTTCACGTTCTTTCACCAGGTTCTTGATGGGCGTTTGAGAAGGGTATCTCTATGGGGAAATTTACCCAGGGTACTATCTAAGGCAGATAAGGGTATCGCTCTCCCAAGAACACGACGTGAAGTCTGAATTAGATCAGTACACATATAAATAACAACTTATGAAATAAGAACCCATACGTAGTTCTTCCATTATAAACATACAACTACCAGTGCTAATCAAAATATCATACAGACATTCTTATAATGAAGTCATTCACCATTTCATAGCTTATGATCATAGATATCAGCATACATATATTTCAATATGTCAAAGGCAAAACACTTATCATAAAGTAACACCGGGGGCTTATGCAACTTTTGAGAGGGGTGCTCGTTTCCACCCAACCGTAGGCTCAGCGACTCCCAGCAGATTTACCACTAGCCACCCCCAAGCTGAGACCACGATGCTATGAGACTGCGTCTTTGTTTTCCAGTGACCAGGAGTGAAGGTTACTCTCCTCCCTCTCTGCTATCACCCACTCTTCATATCGCCTGAGTTCTCCCCTCACATCTGCCCCTTCAAATCGCTTCTTCCCCATGCCTTATCCTCTTGCGAGGTTGTGTGTGGCGCGATTTCCCTCATGCTGGTCAAGTCTGAGGGCTCTACGGATGGGCGGTTCACCTCCCCATCCCTCATTAATTTCTGAGGAGCCATCTACCTACCATCATGCGAGGCATTTAATTCAGGGCCAGCGAGCCGGTTTTGGTTCTCCGAGCCAATGGAGTCCAAATACGGTATTGATTATTGGTGGAAGTTAACGCCACCTTTCTAGGTGCCCTCCATCGCCTTTCTGTAGCCATCGTGGTCTCTTTTTCAGCATATCCCCTCTCAGCAGTCCTGCAATATAAATTCATAATATTATTCACATTCATCGACCTTTTCCACAAGGTCCATTCACATCACATATTCACATTTCTGAGTTTGCCACAGTTATTGGCCAGTCCAGTTATTTTTACAAACTGGGGGAAACAGGATGTTACAATTCCCTCCCCCTTAAAAAGGAACATCATCCTCGATGTTCTGATCTATTAACATGAATTGCATGTACTGAAGTAAACAAAATCGGATATGCCTATTTCATGGCATCCTCCATTTCCCATGTAGCCTCATCTGGGCCAAAATGTTTCCACTGCACCTTGACCTGCGCAATGGTTCGGTTCCAGAGTGGGGTTTCCTTCCTGTCCAATATATATTTGGGTTCTGGTAGAAATTCTCCCTCCGGTTCCACCTAGATCACAGACCAATCAATTATATTATTAGCATCATGTACATATTTCTTCAATAATGAAACATGGAAAACATTATGTGCTTTTACTGTAGGAGGAAGTGATAGCCGATAGGCTACATGCCCCACTCTATCTAGAACCTCAAAGGGTCCACAATACCAGGGTGCCAACTTGGCACAAGCTCCCATTTTCAGGGAGCTCCTTCTGGGCTTAATTCTGAGATATACATGATCTCCCATTTTGAACTCTCTTGGAGTTCTCTTTTGATCAGCATAACTTTTCTGTCGGTTCTAGGCGACCTTCAGATTTTGTTTTATCTGAGTCACTTGTTGTTCCATTTCTTTCAACATGTCGGGTCCAAAATAAATCCTATTTACAGGATTACTCCAGCTGATTGGAGTATTACACGGCCTACCATAGAGGACCTCGAAGGGACTCATATTTAAATATGTTTGGTAGCTGTTTTTGTAGGCGAATTCTACCAATGGCAGGTAATCTTCCCATTTCCTGGGTTGATGGATTACATGCATCCTTAACATATCCTCTAATATTTGATTCACTCTTTCTGTCTGTCCGTCGCTTTGAGGGTGATAGGCGGTGCTAAACAACAATTTGGTCTCTAAACCAGCCATCAATGATTTCAAAAAATTGGAAGTAAATTTGGTTTCTCTGTCAGACACTATCTCTTTCGGCATACCCTGCAGTTGGAACACCTCTTTCATGAATATCTGGGCGATATCTATCGCCTTGCAAGTTGAATTGAAGGGGATGAAATGACAAGACTTGCTCAGTTTATCAACCAATACCATAATGGCATCATTCTGTTTGGTTGAAGATGGTTTCCCCTTTCCATTCTGGGATGGGTAAAGGGTGTAATAGTCCTTTTCGTGTTATTGGATAAATCCGTAAGTGCGGACACAAACCGATCTCCCTAGATCCACCTGGTATCTAGAAAAAAACAGGACAGGATAATACACTTTCCCTAGATCTAGCCTATTGAATGAACTGAGAGATAAGGGCTATGGACATACCTTATGAATGCTTCCCTTAGATATCTGTTGTTCCAAGCTTCGCTTCAATGCTCTCGTCCCGTCCATATCACAACAAAACGAACCAATCGAAGTAAAGACAAGTTAAGATATTCAATGACTAGTCTATACATATGATCAAGGAATTATGTAATAAAATGACATCATCTTTATGGGAAAGGGACATATTACTGTATTGCATTAATTGAAAGTGAAACTTACAACCTGAGCCTTGATTTCATAGGTCTCCTTTCGATGGATTCTAGCTCTGACACACACACTTGCTCATGTATGAAGAAAATCTACCACATGTGTTGACCTTCCTGTTGTCTCTTGCTGCTGTAGCATCAATCCTTCATACTGTCTTGCACTAATTCTCTAATCAAACTCTTGCTATCTTTTTTCTAACTGAACTTAATCCTTTCCATGAGAAATCTCCTCAATATATAGGAAGAGATAGATTAGTTACTTGGATAGGGAATGATCCCAAGGTATCTGGAATGACAGTACTTGAATAACCACTCGAAAGCCAACTCACCCTTCTAGAAGGTTAGAGATCTTTATATTTTTCCCTTTTAAGAGCATGTTCACACCCTAACCATTAGTACAGTGTGAGAAGTTTGCACCCCAGCTTAAGGTAGCTTGCGGGAAACAGGCATTCCCGCAGGTGAATATATAAGTAGCCTGCGAACATGTTTCAAAGAGTGAATTCTGGAAGAAGACAACTGTAACTTTTCTCAGGAAAGTATTCTTGGTAAAGAGCTTGATTTTCAATCATCATGACATCATCATGACTCTATCACAATGACCAAATTTGTGGATAACAGAATGCCCCCCAAAGTCTGAGAGCGGAACCAGTGACAGTCGATAGACTTTGTAAGCTGCATGTGTGTGTCAAGAACCAAAATCACATCTAATCAGAGACCTGCAAACATCCAAGC
>ML788106.1:172508-189846 GCA_009831015.1 Picea engelmannii
TTAACCCTTTCCATGAGAAATCTCCTCAATATATAGGAAGAGATAGATTAGTTACTTGGATAGGGAATGATCCCAAGATATCTGGAATGACAGTACTTGAATAACCACTCGAAAGCCAACTCACCCTTCTAGAAGATTCCCTTATATAAGGTTAGAGATCTTTATCTTTTTCCCTTTTAATAGCATGTTTGCACCCTAACCATGAGTACAGTGCGAGAAGTTTGTACCCCATCTTAAGGTAGCCCGCGGGAAACAGGCATTCCTGCAGGTGAATATATAAGTAGCCTACGACCATGTTTCAAAGAGTGAATTCTGGAAGAAGACAACTGTAACTTTTCTCAGGAAAGTATTCTTGGTAAAGAGCTTGATTTTCAATCATCATGACATCATCATGACACTATCACAATGACCAAATTTATGGATAACAGTTGGGTGTCGATGTTATACTTTAATCTGTTGGCACTCTATGCATTCGGCCAAATATTTGGCTATGTCTTTCTTCAATCCAGGCCAATAAAATTGTTTCCGGGTGGCAGTGATCATTTTCTGGTATCCTGGGTGATCAGTGTATGGTCTTTTATGTAGTTCATCCATAATGAACCTCTTCAATTCGTCACAATTTGGAATGTATAGTCTATCTCTGTAAGTGATCAGACCTCCTTTGGTCATCTGGTAGCCTTCACATTTTACTCCAACGGGTTCTTGCTGTAGATACAGGGTCACAGTCTGAACGAAAGGATCTGTCTCCTGTGCATTTTTTACTCTGTCCTTGACATCTGTCTCGCAGGTACTCACCGCTGCCAGGTGAATTGTTTTCATGCTTCTGCTAAGGGAATCAACGACCCTATTTTCTTTCCCTTTGATGTGTTTGATTTCAAAATCAAATTTTCTAAGGAGGGCCATCCATCTAGCTTGTCTGGCATTGAGCTTTGGTTAGTCAAACAAATATCGCAATCCACAGTGATCTGTTATAAGTAAAAAATTTCTTCTCAAGAGGTAATGCCTCCAAATTTTCAAAGAATGCACTATGGTAGCCAGTTCTAGATCATGAGTCACATAGTTGACTTCATGTTCGTTCAATTTTCAGGATTCATAGAAGATCACACTTCCTTTCTGCATAAGGACTCCTCCAAGTCCTTCCTTACAGGCATCTGTTCACACAAGGAAGTCAGCTTCTGGGTCAACGATTTTCAACACGGGTGCATGGGATAGTAGATGTTTCAGGGTTTGGAATCTTTCTTCACATTTCTGTGTCCAGAGAAATTTTGTCCCCTTCTTCTGGAGGGCAGTGATTGGACAACCAATCTTGGAGAATCCTTTTATAAATCTCCTATAGTATCCCGCTAATCCCATAAAGGATCTGATGTTTGAGACATCCTTTAGGGTAGGCCATTCCATGATAGACCTGATCTTGTCAGGATCTACTGCTACCCCTTCCTCGGATAGAACATGTCCCAAGTAATGTATTTGCTTCTGAAAGAAGTCACATTTGCTGAATTAAGCATAGAGCTGATGCTCTCTTAGCACTTGGAGCACAAGTCTAAGATGCTCTTCATGTTCTTCTCTATTCTTAGAGTAGATTAATATGTCATCAATAAAAACTAATACAAATTTATCTAAAAATTTACTGAGTACATTGTTCATTAAGCACATGAAAGTTGCAGGGGCATTGGTTAACCCAAATGGCAATACCACAAACTCATAGTGACCATACCGTGTCTGGAAAGCAGTTTTATGGATGTCTTCACCCTTGATTCAGACTTGATGGTATCCCGACCTCAAGTCAATATTTGTGAAAATAGACGCACCTCCCAATTGATCGAATAGATCATCGATCCTAGGCAAGGGGTACTTGTTATTTATGGTTACTTTATTGAGTTGTCTATAATCTATGCACAGTCTAAGGGTGCCATCCTTCTTTTTCACAAATAGGACTGGTGCTCCCCATGGGGACATGCTGGGTCAAATATAACCCTTATCCATAATTTCTTTCAATTACAATTTGAGTTCCACTAACTCAGGTGTGCTCATACGGTAGGGCATCCTAAACACCGACACCGCTCCTGGTGCAAGTTCTATAGAGAAGTCAATGTCTCTTCTCGGGAGTAGACCCAGTACCTCTTCTGGAAACACATATCTCTATTATCTCAGGATAGGTTGATCATCAGGGCTTGGTTTATCACCTGCGATTTTTTTCAACACCTGTATTGCATATAGGGGACATCCTTTTCGGAAATACTTTCTCATTTGCAGGGCTGATATATGCCTCACCGAGACAGGTTTTTGGATCCCTTGAAGGGTTATCCTTTTTCCTTCTTAGCTCACACATTCTAAGATTTTATGGTAATAGTCCAGTCTGGCTTTATGGGCGGCTATCCAGTCCATACCAATCAACAGATCAAATGATCCTAGGGGTAATATGTTAAGGGTTGCTTGGGTGGGGAATTCACCCAACATTAATTGGCAGGCTGATATGGCCTCTGCTACTCTTCTTTTAGTGCCAGTAGCTAACTGTACTAACCATGGCTTGGTGTGTGTTTTTGGCTATAGTTTACACTTATCAATAGATCTGGGGCCTATATAACTCAAATTTGAACCACTGAAGCTTGGTGGTCAGCTTGGTTATTATCCAATGCAGTATAAATCTGCGGCACACTCCTTGCCACATCATTGACTATGGTAGCTTCCTGAATGTTATAAACTTTTCGACTGTTCTGTTGTCGGTATGGATAGTCTCTCAGGAGATGCTCTTCTCCGCAACCCCAACATTTCAGAGGTTCTCTCTTTGGGTTATTAGTCTTTATTGGTATAGGTCCAGAAGTTTTATTTTAGTCCGATGAGAGAAATTTCTGCTGGAGTACACTCCGGGCTGGAAAGTTCATTCTGGGGTTCTTCTTGTAGTTCTTAAATCCTGAGGATTTGATCCCCTTTTTATGAAATCTCGAACCAATCTTCTGTTTCCAGTCTCCATGAGACTCTGCCCGATGTCCATATTGTTCATGACAATATGTTGCCTTTCAAATAGTGTCTTCTAAGGTCTTTGGCTCGTCAAATTGAATTCGGTTCCTGTATTCCTTGTGTAGCCCACTGATGAAGCATTGCACCTTTTCCTTCTCTGCCTTGATGTAGGGTACATATCTCAATAAGTCAAGGAATTTGTTGACATATTCCTCTATAGTGAGTTTCCCCAGTTTGAGTTCATAAAACTCTTTAGCCTTCTCGTCGAAATATTTTTCCATCAAATACTTCTTCCAAAAGTACTTCTCAAACTGTTTCCAGGACAGGTCCTCCTCACAGACCCCTTCCATATTCTTAAGATATTCCCACCAGATCGAAGATTTTCCGTTTAGATTGAAAGTGGCCACTTGGGCCTTCAAATTCTCTAAAAAATCATGGACTCTGAAATATTTCTTTAGTCCAAGTAGCCAGGCCTTGGCTTCCTCTCCCTTCTTTATCTCACCGTCGAAGGAGGGAGGTTTGGCCTTTTTGAATTCCTCAAATTTATGACCCTTGGAATTCATTTGCTTCTTCTATTTTCTTCGAGAATAGGAACTGGTCCTGCTGCTGGAAGAGTCTTCTGAATCGCCAGCTTCCTTCTCATAGGAATCGTCTGGCACTGATCCTTTACCTCTGGGGTGGACCTTCCTTGAGGTGCTCCTCTCAGTATGGCCACTGATATGACCATGTTTCTGCATCTCGGGTTCATGTTGCATTTGTCACTGTAGGTCAGATAAGCTCTACAATAAAACTGCATTAATTTCAGTTTGCTTTTCTTGTTCTTTCATCATCCTTTCATTGTCGGCCTTGCAGCTTTGCAATCCAACCATGAGAATCCTCACAGTCTCGCTAGATCTGGAGAGGTTCCTATTGCTCTTCTTTCATTAGACTCTTCATCTCTATTGTGGGAGCCTTCTCCCACCTCTTGGTGAGTCACCATTTTTTGCGTCTATAAATTACCGCGACTGATCGTCCGCTTGGCAGAAAAGACAAACGACTGTTGTTAGTCAAGAGTTAGATACATTTTTATAACTGACGCATAAATTCATATTTTCACATGTATACCCATATAACAGGGTTTGTTTTTTCATTTGGGTCTTAATCCTTATCTATCCAGCCATATCAATTGCAAGAGACTCTACCTACTTTAGTAGGTAGCCATCGTAACACTAAAACAGGATAACGTAGTTCATGTTCCAGATTACAGTTTCATTTTGCAATCCTTCTTCTAAAGGAGAAAACGCAGATGACAATATCTTCTTACGCGGATCGTGCCTGGGCCCAAGCAGGCCAAGTGTTGTAACCATGCTCTGATACCAATTTGTCACACACCCACTACCATAATAAAAAAAAATTGTTTCTTTCTGCCGAATCAGAGCCCCCAAAATATCTACGGAGGCCTAGCGTAAACTAGTTCTCTCTCTCTCTCTGCTCCCATGTCAAATAACCATGGCGCCCCTCAATAATTCGTGACTCGGCGCTACAGAGATGTCGAATCGTTCGACTCTGCAACCACCAAACTCCGACAAGGCTAGCGGCTGGCCAATAGGGACAAATCCCAACAGGGTTAGTGAATGGCCAATAGGAACGAGCCCTGTCACGCAATTGAGTGGAGTACAGGTGGCAATAGGGAAGCACGACATGGTGGGTGACATGACAGGAGACGGGTCCCACTTCACACGCCACACCATTCCGAACCCCCCCCATTAAAGGCAGAGTGGCAAGGGGGGTCTGGAATTCACCTGAGCACCATTGATCAAGTCAAATTAATCCCGACCGTTCAAGAGTTGTGCGTTCGATTCCAGACTCCCCCCCCACCTTAAAGGCAGAATGGCAGGGGGGCTCTGGAATGAAGCCTCAACCGTCGATCTGGGCAGGTGGACTCTGGCCGTCCAGATCTACTCGCTACTTACTCTAATGTGCATTTGTGCCCCAGATGAAGCCAGCATCTCTTCCTCACATCTGACAGTCGTATAGACCCTGATATCCTTCAAAATAATCTTGTCTATTCATTGGGACTTATCATCACAAGAGTCCGAACTCTCGACCACGGGGCTCCCGAATTTCTTGATCCCCGGTTTCCTGATGTGGTTAATATCTTGACATGTAGCATCCTTAAATCAGACGGTCCACGACTGCTTCGAGGTTTCCACCATGGAAATTCCCGATCTCTCGTCACCAGGACTTCCAATTTCGTGATTCCCATTTTCCCAAAATGAGTAATCTCGCGACACGTGGCCTCCTCAAATTGGACGGTCCACGACTGCTTTGGAGTTTCCAGCATAGAAAGTCCCGATCTCTCATCATCAGGACTTATGAATTTGTGATTCCCATTTTCCCAAAATGGGTAATCTCGCGACACGTGGCCTCCTTAAATTGGACGGTCCACGACTGCTTCGAGGTTTCCACCATGGAAAGTCCAGATCTCTCGTCATCAGGACTTCCAAATTTCGTGATTCCCATTTTCCAGAAACGGGTAATCTCACGACACATGGCCTCCTTAAATCAGACGGTCCACGACTGCTTTGGGGTTTCCACCATGGAAAGTCCCGATCTCTCGTCATCAGGACTTCCAAATTCGCGATTCCCATTTTCTCGAAATGGGTAATCTCGCGACACGTGGCCTCCTTAAATCGGACGGTCCACGACTACTTCGGGGTGTTCTCCCCTATTCAGTGGGTGTTTGACCCTCAGGTATTTCTTGACAGATCCAATGGCTATCGGGTTTTCCAGCCGAGATCTGATGGCTCAGACAGGTTCCTAACTTGTGCATTATCCCACGTCTCCCTGGACGTGGAAAAATCAACGGTCCATATGTTCTCCTGTACCTTGGGGATATACGATATCGATCTCTTCACTAACCACGAAGACACATAAAGACAAAGTGGTAAGGCCTTAACATACCACTTTCTCCTACCAATCTAATGGTCATGGGTGAGCACAGATTTCCTGACGGGATCTTGTCCGTCGATCAACACCTATTCTGGGTTAAGGCGCTTAACACTCCAATTTCTCCTTCTAATTTGACGGTCATGAGTGACCACCGATCTCCCGATGGGATTTCATCCTTCGATTCGATACTTATTAGGGATTTCTTAAGGCCTTGCGCCTTCACGTCCTTTCTCCAGGTTCTTGATGGGCGTTTGACAAGGGTATCTCTATGGGGAAATTTACCTAGGGTACTATCTGAGGTAGATAAGGGTATCGCTCTCCCGAGAACCTGACGTGAAGTCTGAATTAGATCAATATGCATATAAATAACAACTTATGAAATAAGAAGCCATATGTAGTTCTTCCATTATAAACATACAACTACCAGTGCTGATCAAAATATCATACAGACATTCTTATAATGAAGTCATTCACCATTTCACATCGTATGATCATAGATATCAGCATACATATATTTCAAGATGTCAAAGGCAAAAAACTTATCAGAAAGTAGCACCAGGGGCTTATGTAACTACTAAGAGGGGTGCTCATTTCCACCCAACCGTAGGCTCAGTGACTCCTAGTGGATTTACCACTAGCCACCCCTGAGTTGAGACCACGATGTTGTGAGACTGCGTCTTTGTTTGCCAGTGACCAGGAGCGAAGGTTACTCTCCTCCCTCTCTGCTATCACCCACTCTGCATATCGCCCGAGTTCTCCCCTCCCGTCTACCCCTTCAAATCGCTTCTTCCCCACGCCTTATCCTCTTGCGAGGTTGTGTGTGGCGCGATTTCCCTCGCATTGGTCAGGTCTAACGGCTCTACAGATGTGCGGTTCACCTCCCCATCCCTCATTAATTTCTGAGGAGCCATCTACCTACCAGCCTGCGAGGCATTTAATTTGGGGCCAGCGAGCTGCTTTTGGTTCTTCGGGCCAGTGGAGTCCAAATATAGTCTTGATTGTCGGTGGAAGTTAATGCCACCTTTCCAGGTGCCCTCCACCACCTTTCTGCAACCATCGTGGTCTCTTTTTCAGCATATCCCCTCTCAGCAATCCTACAATATAAATTCATAATATTATTCACATTCATCGACCTTTTCCACAAGGTCCATTCACATCACATATTCACATTTCTAACTTTGCCACAGTTCTTGGCCAGTCCAGTTATTTTTACAAACTGAGGGAAACAGGGTGTTACAATTCCCTCCCCTTTAAAAAGGAACATCTTCCATGATGCTCTTATCTATTAACATGAATTACATGTACAGAAGTAAACAAAATCGGATATGTCTGTTTCATGGCATCCTCCATTTCCCATGTAGCCTCATCTGGGCCAAAATGTTTCCACTGCACCTTGACCTGCGCAATGGTTCGGTTTCGGAGCCGGGTTTCCTTCCTATCCAATATACATTGGGGTTCTGGTAGAAATTCTCCCTTTGGTTTCACCTAGATCACAGACCAGCCAATTATATGATTAACATCATGTACATATTTCTTCAATAATGAAACATGGAAAACATTATGTGCTTTTATTGTAGGAGGAAGTGCTAGTCGATAGGCTACAAGCCCCACTCTATCTAGAACCTCAAAGGGTCCACAATACGGGGGTGCCAACCTGGCACAAGCTCCCATTTTCAGGGAACTCCTTCTGGGCTTAATTCTGAGATATACATGATCTTCTGTTTTGAACTCTCTTGGAGTTCTCTTTTGATCAGCATAACGTTTCTGTCAGTTTTGAGCGACCTTCAGATTTTGTTTTATCTGAGTCACTTGTTGTTCCATTTCTTTCAACATGTCGGGTCCAAAAGAAATCATATTTACAGGATTACTCCAGCTGACTGGAGTATTACACGACCTACCATAGAGGACCTCGAAGGGACTCATCTTTAAAGATGTTTGGTAGCCGTTGTTGTAGGCGAATTCTACCAAGGGCAGGTAATCTTCACATTTCTTGGGTTGATGCATTACATGCATCCTTAACATATCCTCTAATATTTGATTCACTCTTTCTGTCTATCCGTCGGTTTGAGGGTGATAGGCGGAGCTAAACAACAATTTGGTCTCTAAACCAGCCATCAGTGATTTGCAAAAATTGGAAGTAAATTTGGTGTCTCGGTCAGAAACTATCTCTTTCGGCATACCGTGCAGTCTAAACACCTCTTTCATGAATACCTGGGCGATATCTATCATCTTGCAGGTTGAATTGATGGGGATGAAATGAGCAGACTTGCTCAGTTTATCCACCACTACAATAATGGCGTCATTCTGTTTGGTTGAAGTTGGCAATCCAGTGATAAATTCCATGGAGATGGTTTCCCATTTCCATTCTGGGATGGGTAAAGGGTGTAATAGTCCTGCTGGGTGTTGATGTTATACTTTAACCTGTTGGCACTGTATGCATTGGGCCAAATATTTGGCTATGTCTTTCTTCAATAGAGGCCAATAAAATTGTTTCTGGGTGGCAGTGATCATTTTCTAGTATCCTGGGTGACCAGTGTATGGTCTTTTATGTAGTTCATCCATAATGAACCTCTTCAATTCGTCACAATTTGGAATGTACATTCTATCTCTGTAAGTGAGCAGACCTCCTTTGGTCATTTGGTAGCCTTCACATTTTACTCCAATGGGTTCATGTTGTAGGTACAGGGTCACAGTCTGAACGAAAGGATCTGTCTCCTGTGCATTTCTGACTTTCTCCTTGATATCTGTGTCCCAGGTACTCACCGCTGCCAGGTGAATTGTTTTCATGCTTCTGCTAAGGGCATCAGCCACCCTATTTTCTTTCCCTTTGATGTGTTTGATTTCAAAATCAAATTCTCTAAGGAGGGCCATCCATCTAGCTTGTCTGGCATTGAGCTTTGGTTGGTCAAACAAATATTGCAATCTACAGTGATCCATCATAAGTACAAATTTTCTTCCCAACAGGTAATGCCTCCACATTTTCAAAGCATGCACTATGGCATCCAGTTCTAGATCATGAGTCACATAGTTGACTTCATGTTCATTCAATTTTTGGGATTCATAGTAGATCACACTTCCTTTTTGCATAAGGACTCCTCCGAGCCCTTCCTTACAGGCATCTGTGCACACAAGGAAGTCATCTTCTGGGTCAATGATTTTCAACATGGGTGCATGGGTTAGTAGATGTTTCAGGGTTTGGAATATTTCTTCACATTTCTATGTCCACAGGAATTTTGTCTCCTTCTTCTGGAGGGCAATGATTGGACAACCAATCTTGGAGAATCCTTTTATAAATCTCCTATAGTATCCCGCTAATCCCATAAAGGATCTTATGTCTGAGACATCCTTTGGGGTAGGCCATTCCATGATAGACATGATCTTGTCAGGATCTACTGCTACCCCTTCCTCGGAAAGAACATGTCCCAAGTAATGTATTTGCTTCTCAAAAGAAGTCACATTTGTTGAATTTAGCATAGATTTGATGCTCTCTTAGCACTTGGAGCGCAAGTCTAAGATGCTCTTCATGTTCTTCTCTATTCTTAGAATAGATTAATATTTCATCAATAAAAACTAGTACAAATTTATCTAAAAATTTACTGAGTACATTGAAAGTTGTAGGGGCATTGTTTAACCCAAATGGCACTACCACAAACTCATAGTGAACATACCGTGTCCGGAAAGCAGTTTTATGGATGTCTTCACCCTTGATTTGGAATTGATGGTATCCTGACCTCAAGTGAATCTTTGAGAAAATAGACGCACCTCCCAACTGATCGAATAGATCATCGATCCTGGGCAAGGGGTACTTGTTCTTTATGGTTACTTTATTGAGTTGTCTATAATCTATGCACAGTCTAAGGGTGCCATCCTTCTTTTTCACAAACAGGACTGGTGCTCTCCATGGGGACACGCTGGGTCGAATATAACCCTTATCCATCATTTCTTTCAATTGCAATTTGAGTTCCACTAACTCAGGTGTGCTCATCCGGTAGGGCGTCCTAGACACCGACACCGCTCCTAGTGCAAGTTCTATCGAGAAGTCAATGTATCTTCTCAGGGGTAGACCCGATACCTCTTCTAGAAACACATCTCTGTATTCTCTTAGGATAGGGTGATCATCAGGGCTTGGCTTATCACATTTGATTGTTTTCAACACCTGTATTGCATATAGGGGACATCCTTTTCGGCAATACTTTCTCATTTGCAGGGATGATATTTGCATCACCGAGACAGTTTTTCGGATCCCTTGAAGGGTTATCCTTTTTCCTTCTTTGCTCACACATTCTAAGTTTTTATGGTAACAGTCCAGTCTGGATTTATGGGCGGCTAGCCAGTCCATACCAATCAAAAGATTGTATGATCCCAGGGGTAATATGTTAAGGGTTTCTTGGGTGGGGAATTCACCCAACATTAATTGGCAAGCTGGTATGGCCTCTACTACTCTTCTTTTAGTGCCAGTAGCTAACTGTACTAACCATGTCTTGGTGTGTTTTTGTGGCTTTAGTTTACACTTATCAATAGCTCTAGGGGATATATAACTCAAATTTGAACCAGGGTCAATCAAAACAGACAATAGATGGTTGAAAATCATACCTTCTATTTCCACCACTAAATCTTGGTGGTCAGCTTGGTTATTATCCAATGCTGCATAAATCTATGACACACTCCTTGCCACATCATTGACTGTGGTAGCTTCCTGAATGTTATAAAATTTTCGACTGTTCTGTTGTCGGTGTGGACAGTCTCTAAGGAGATGCTCTTCTCCACAACCCCAACATTTCAGAGGTTCTCTCTTTGGGTTATTAGTCTTTACTGGTATAGGTCCAGAAGTTTTATTTCTGTTCGATGAGGGAAAGTTTTGCTGGAGTACACTCCAGGCTGGAAAGTTCATTTTGGGGTTCTTCTTGTAGTTCTTAAATCCTGAGGATTTGATCCCCTTTTTCTGAAATCTCAAACCACTCTTTTGTTTCCAGTTTCCATGAGACTCTGTCCGATGTCCATATTGTTCATGACAATATGTTGCCTTTCGAATAGTGTCTTCTAAGGTCTTTGGCTCGTCAAATTCAATTTGGTTCCTGTATTCCTTGGGTAGCCCACTGATGAAGCATTGTGCCTTCACCTTCTCTTCCTTGATGTAGGGTACATATCTCAATAAGTCGAGGAATTTGTTGACATATTCCTCTATGGTGAGTTGCCCCAGTTTGAGTTCATAAAACTCTTTAGCCTTCTCATCGAAATATTTTTCCGACAAATACTTCTTTCGGAAGTACTTCTCAAACTGTTTCCAGGAGAGGTCCTCCTCACAGACCCCTTTCATATTCTTAAGATCTTCCCACCAGATGGAAGCTTTTCCGTTTAGATTGAAAGTGGCCACTCGGGCCTTCAAATTCTCTGAAAAATCATGGACTCTGAAATATTTCTTCAGTCCAAGTAGCCAGGCCTTGGCTTCCTCTCCCTTCTTTATCTCATCGTCGAAGGAGGGAGGTTTGGCCTTTTTGAATTCCTCAAATTTATGACCCTTGGAAGTCTTTTGGTTCTTCTGTTTTCTTCGAGAATAGGAACTGGTCCTACTGCTGGAAGAGGCTTCTGAATCGCCAGCTTCCTTCTCAGAGGAATCGTTTGGCACTGATCCTTTACCTTTTGGGTGGACCTTCCTTGAGGTGCTCCTCTCAGTATAGCCACTGATATGACCATGTTTTTGCATCTCGGGTTCAAGCTACATTTGTCGTTGTAGGTCGGATAAGCTCTGCAGTAAAACTACATTAATTTTGGTTTGCTTTTCTTTTTCTTTCATCATCCTTTCATTGTCGACCTTGCAACTTTACAATCCAACCATGAGACTCCTCATAGTCTCAGCTAGATCTGGAGGGGTTCCTATTGCTCTTCTTTCATGAGAATCTTCGTCTCTATTGTGGGAGCCTTCTCCCACCTCTTGGTGAGTCACCATTTTCTGCGTCTGTAAATTCCCGTGGCTGATCATCCACTTGGTAGAAAAGACAAACGTTGGTTGTTAGTCAAGAGTTAGATACATTTTTATAACCGACACATAAAATCATATTTTCACATGTATACCCATATAATAGGGTTTTTTTTTTCATTTGGGTCTTAATCCTTATCTGTCCATCCATCTCAATTGCAAGAGACTCTACCTACTTTAGTAGGTAGCCATCGTAACACTAAAATAGGACAATGCAGTTCATGTCCCAGATTACAGTTTCATTCTGCAATCCTTCTTCTTAAGGAGAAAACACAGATTACAATATATTCTTACGTGGTTCGTGCCTAGGCCCAAGCAGGCCAAGTGTTGTAACCATGCTCTGATACCAATTTGTGACACACCCACTACCATAATAATTTTTTTTTGTTGCTTCCTACCGAATCAGAGCCCCTGAAATATCTACGGAGGCCTAGCGTAAACTAGTTCTCTCTCTCTCTCTGCTCCCATGTGATCGTGGATCATCATCACAGGTCAAATAACCATGGCGCCCCTCAATAATTCGTGACTTGGTGCTACAGAGATGTCAAATTGTTCGACTCTGCAACCGCTGAACTCCGACAAGGCTAGCAATTGGCCAATAGGGACAAATCCCAATAGGGTTAGTGAATGGCCAATAGGAACGAACCCTGTCACGCGATTGAGTGGAGTACATGTGGCAATAGGGAAGCACGACATGGTGGGAGATGTGACAGGAGATGGGTCCTACTTCACATGCCACACCATTCCGGACCCCCCCCCCCCCATTAAAGGCAGAATGGCAAGGGGGGTCCAAAATTTGCCTGAGCATCATTGATCAAGGAAAATTAATCCTGACCGTTCAAGAGTTGCGCATTCGATTCCAGACCCCCCCCCTTAAAGGCAGAATGGAAAGGGGGCTCTGGAATGAAGCCTCAACCGTCGATCTGGGTGGGTGGAATCTAGCCATCTAGATCTACTCGCTACTTACTCTAATGCGCATTCATGCCCCAGCTTAAGCCGACATCTCTTCCTCACATATGACGGTCGTATAGACCCTAAGATCCTCCAAAATAATCTCTTTCGTTCATCAGGACTTATCATCATGAGAGTCTAAACTCTCGACCACGGGGCTCTCGAATTTCTTGATCCTCGGTTTCCCGATGTGGTTAATCTCTTGACATGTAACCTCTTTAAATCGGACGGTCCATGACTGCTTTGGGGTTTCCACCAGGGAAAGTCTCGATCTCTCATCACCAGGACTTCCGAATTCATGATTCCCATTTTCCCAAAATGGGTAATCTCGCGACACGTGGCCTCCTTAAATCGGACGGTCCATGACTACTTCAGGGTTTCCACCGTGGAAAGTCCCGATCTCTCGTCATCAGGACTTCCGAATTCGTGATTCTTGTTTTCCTGAAATGGGTAATCTTGCGACACGTGGCCTCCTTAAATCGGATGGTCCACGATTGTGTTGTAGGAAAATCTCCCTGCGGACAGGTAGATTGCCTCAAAGAGATAGACCCTAAACTCTAAGACAGAAAGTGCTTAATGTGGACACTGACTTCCTTTCAAATCTATACAAGCTAATGCATGAACAGGAAGGAGAATAGAAGTACCTTTCAATCGACGTTTTTCCTTGCACGCTCCGAGTCGAGCTCCAAACTTTCGCTCCTCGATGAGTCCTGTAGACAAATGAAGTACGACCACTTCCTACTCTATTGATATTAGCTTGAAAACATATCTATCTATCAACGATAAGTTCATGTAAAATCAGACATAAACTAGAAAGAAACAAGCCAAGCGTGTCATATTAATGAGAATAATGACAGCAGTACTGACAATCATAGATGCGAATGTGACAGCTTCATCAAGTCCCCTTCGTCTAACCCTTGCTCGAAAGATCCACGACCTGGGTGATAACAACTTCACTGATCACTCTCCTTTAGCTGACTGTGTGTTTCCTATGAGATAATAGGTTTCATGCTAGCAATTCTTCCCCCTTCTCACCATCATAGGGCCTGCTTATATAGGTTAAGAGAGGCTTAACCTCTTGAGGTATCTTTAGGGTAAGTTGAGGAATTCCCTCCTTATATCAAGGATCTTCTGATTGAACCAAGAATTTGAATGCAACTGCCTTCCAAACTTGAAAGATCTTTCCCTTATTCTCCTCAACGGGCCAACCACTGCCCAGATAAGACAATGCTCCCTCAAAAGGGGCATCAGGGTGCTATAGCGCTCCCTAGGAAGCTTGAGGGGAGTGTCAGTGCTCCAAGGATGGATAGCACTCCTTCAGAGGGTAAGATGAGCGTTATAATGCTCCCTAAGACCTTATAAGGGAGCTCCAGTTCTCCTAAGGCTGATACAGAGGAGCGCTCACCTTCAAAACCCTTGTTTAAGAGCTCCTTTCAGGTGATAAGAGTTCCTTGACTTCAATTAATCATTCATATTCCTCCAAATCAAGTGTCTGAGTTATTCTAGATGTCTCCTTGGTGTCATCATCTTGAAAGTATGCTTTGTTTGATGTTTGTGACACTCTTGAATGACATGCGACACTTGCGACAGTTGAGAGGATCACGTGACACTTACGACACTTATCGAAGTGAACAATATTGAGGTGTAACAGATTGCCCCCCAAAGTATGAAGTTAGAAGATGCGAACTGATAACTGAAATACTTTGTAGACTTTCAAGAAAGGGTATAGACTCGGAGAACCTGGCGGAAGCTGCACACAAACATCCAACGAATATCATGACATATTTCAAAACCCAAGGCAGGCATACCTATGCTTGGGTGATCAAGGCTTGCAAGATATGGATGCCATAAATACACTATGGATCCATAATTATATTGATAAAAAGGTATAGCCACCAGGAATACAATGTGGATCTATACTCTGATGACTTGGACTGATCGTAGCCATGAAGAATACACAGTGGATCTATGAGGTGACAAGACATAGCCATGACCAATACAAAGTGGATATATGTAACAGTGTATGCATCATTCATCCAAGAGAAACTCCTTCGCAACCTGGGAAAAGTATATACTAAAGTGATCACTCAACCCAGGGTCTTCTTACCAATCCCAATATGGTACGATTCTAACCATGTGAATGGATGTTCTGATGTCGAACATGGCAGAAACCACTTGATTACCGGTCAATGGTGTGAACTGTTAACAAGTACGAAGGAGATCACCATTAATGTCAATGATTCCCAAGGTACCCTAGTACATCCAAACAAATGAGAATGGATGAGCTGGAGTCAAACATCCGTGGAATCATTCGATCAGAAGTCAATGATGTAAACCTAGTGTCGAATGTGAGGAGGCATGCCATTGAGGCATGCATGTCCCAAAGTACTAACTGGTTTCTAAGCTTGATTCTCGGATAATGTGCTGAGGTCGACAGGAATAAGCTCGTCAAGGGAGGGCCTTGATGTATCCCCCATCAATGACATGAAACGGACATAGAGATGTAATTGGTGGATCAAAAGGACATGGACTAACATAGGTTCTGAGGCAAGATATTTTGGATGGCTGACTCTAGAGGTGGATACTTCCCTTGAACACTAAGACACAGCAGCAGAAACATGACATGGACCAAAACTTGATGATGCAGTGAATGCTGTGACTTGCGTCGGGTGACCCAAAGGAGTGAAAGAAACTCAAATAATTGGCTCAGTGTAGAGGTTCAGCGGGTTATAATGCATGCATATGACAAAGTGTCGTGTTCAAGGGCAACTCTAAGAATTGCTTGATAATGTTCTCAAGATACTTCTTGTCTTGCTTCTTTCAATTTTTCCCCCATCCAGATAGACGAGTACCTCTTTTTGATTTAATGAGCTCAAGGAGGATAACACATGCTCGATATAACTCACCTTTGCTAAGTTCCTCTTCCTTTGTTTAACGAACTGGAAGAAGTAAGGGTTCGATCCTGTATGGGTCTGTCGATGTGTGCTTTAATGAGTCCAAAGATAGAAAACTCGAAGGTTTTTCAGGATTATAGAGTTTGGAAAAACACTTAAAAGAGAACTCTCTCAGTTCCTTTTTCGTACAGTAGTCTAATGAGACCGAAAAAGAGATAAACTATCGCTCGAAAGACGCCCTTTCTAACCTTTTAACGAGTGTGAAAGGAAGAAAGGTCACTCGACAATATTTTCATATTTAGAGAGTCTGAAAAGGGTTTAAAGATGACTCTAGGGGGGTTCCTTTTTCGTGTGTCCATGCGGGTCCAAAAAAGAGATAAAATTTTACCCGACGCGTTCTCATATTCTCGAGCTTGAGAACGAACTAAGACTATGCTCATGAGTGCGACAAGGTAAATAACCCATCAGAACTGCCAGGAAATCTGCGATGTCAGAACTACAAACCAGGGGTTTAGTGAAGCCATTATATTGTTAGAGAAACCCACAAATGACTATACCTTATAAAAAATGGAAATTTATAAATAGCAATACAATGAAAATTCCATTTACCATTTCATTTTACACAAGGATTTTGGAGTAGTGGAGATTCTCATTTCGGAGGTGGATCTTGTTTCGCTTGATACTGGAGCTACGGTTAACCATTTCTCTTGCCATTTGGACCAGGTAGATCTTCATCTCTCCTTCTTTCAATTACATGGTTTAATATTCATTTTCATAGCAGCATTTAATTCAAAAATGAAGCCCTAAGTTGCCCCAAAAAGGACCAAATCGGCCTCTATTAAAAACGATGGAAAAGGGGATTCTTTTTGCAAAAACGTTTTAGAAGGTGATGGCTAATATGCCAATGCCTCAATACCTAAGTGGATGGGTCGTTTTTAGCAAAGAACCCATGAAAAATCCCAACATATGCCCACGCATCCATAAAGAAGTCGTTTTCATTTTAAAACATTTTTATTGTTGTATGATGAACATTGAATGGCTAAGAGAGGGCATGATGATTGTAAAAGAGGGTGTGGTCTCTTTAAATAATGTGGGCATTAGCTTTCATGTTTTTTAGATTGCTTTTGAAAATTGTTGAAATTGCCAAAACGTTGAAATAATGAAATTCGTTATTCTTTTTGTTTTGTAGGTGACTTCGGTGACCATGATCGAGTGGAAAGAACGAGAACGTGAGATTGATGACTTGGATGCCTTACGGAGTCCTCGCACACGGGACGCATTGCTGTTGGTCACTATAATTGCTTAATTAATTTTAAACAACCAAGTGAAACATAAATTATCAACCCAGGGAAGTCTTTTGTTTCAAAGATAGCCACGCACTATATATGCTCAATTCCAAAAGCACTTAGTGTTGTAGTAAAGAAATTCACACTATTTATTCTTGCTTGAATGAACTGAAGCTCTGAATTAAATCACAGGAAATAAATTCCCCTATTGCAATTCTTTAAATCTTAATTAAGAATCCTGGATTACATTAAAAATAATACTGCAATGGGAAAGAACAACTATCTTGCAATCAGAGAACAGGACCCTTACTCTCAAACAGAGACTCAGTACTAACACTCTT
>ML788106.1:199419-221930 GCA_009831015.1 Picea engelmannii
CTTCTCTGAATTTCTTCAATACATCAAAACTTGGACTCCCTCGAATGGTGATTTCTCCTGAATTTAAAGGGGAAATCCCTTCGATACAATCATTACAAAGCATATCTGAATCCTACACTAAATCGGATCTTCTTTCTAAATCATCATAGGATGTCCTATTCTCACACAACCGGATGCTAATACAGGAGTTGAACGAGGTATTGCTATTACGGCTGGTGTAACAGCTCCTTCTCATAGCTGCTGATGCTGTTTCAGCATCGCAATTCACGGGTTGTTTCAGCATCGCAATTCACAGGCTGTTTCAGCCACATGAATTGCGCCCTTGACTGTGTCAGCCTTGACTACTAACTGTCACGGCTCGTGTTTCATCATCGTGGCGGTCTCCTCTGTGTTTCAGCATCTGCACTTCTGAACTGAGTGACAGCTTCGTGTTTCAACATCTGCATCCTCGAACTATGTAGTTGTTCCATGTTTCGGCATATGCGACCTTAGATTGTGTAGCAGCTCCGTGTTTCAGCATATGTGTCCTCGGACTGTGTAGCATCTTCCGTGTTTCAGCATCAGTTCAACAATGACTCTGGACAGTTCTGTGTTTCAGCATTGGCCTTGAATACTATTATGCAAATATGGACACTTATGCACTTCTAATCAATGGTTAAGTACGAGAGTGATGTAAAATATCATGCAAAACAGATTAGACATGTAGTGATGAGAAAGGACGTTGTATACCTTGGAATGATCAGATGAAATGATAGTATAAGTCTAAATACAGGTGATCTAGGGTATAATAATGGCAAAAAGTATGGGCAAAAAGGTACAATATGTGGTCCTAACAATTGCGAGCTTGTGGCTTACTAAAATTCTTCAAATTGCAAAAAATGAAGAAGGAGATTTTGTTGCTTGAGCACATGATCGGCCTATGGGATGTTGCAGAGCAAGGATTCCAGATTGGCACACAACTTCTAACAATCGAGTTAGAAGACATGTATTTCCTGACTGGCCTCTTGAAAAGAGGGGTTCCCATATCTTTTTCTGAGCAGAGGGAACTACCTGAACAAGTGGGCGTGTATCTGGCACGTCACTGCGTTCCAGGAGCAAGACTGGTAAGGGGTAGAATCCCTATCAAGGATATCCAAGAGCTACCCCTCTGGTCTATTTTGTTTTCCATCACGATCGTGACGGGAAATACTAGCATGCATCTGGCATCAAGATCGCAGGTGGCTTATGGTGTTCAGTGTTTGGAACCAACACTGTTCAACTGGAGTGCAGGGTTCCTTCGAAATGTGAAGGAACAGGTTTCACAGTGTAGGATGGGACAAAAACAGTTTGGTTACGGCTCTTTTTTGGTCTCATTTTTCTTAGAGCGCATCCCCCAGATGCAACCTTAGATAGCACTGGCAGTGCGACCAGTGGATGAACCAAGGATGGAGAGGTGGACTAGTCTGTCTCCGAGGCTAGTAGTGGAGTCAGAGTTTTGTTTCACTGGCGATTTCTTTGCTTGGCTGAGACGACAGTATCTCTGGATAGAAGACTTCCCGTATGCTGAGGTAGATTTTTGTGGGATCATGGATTTGATTTTACCCACGGGGGAAGACTGGGATGTGTTAGGTAAGAGACTGAGCCATACCTTGTCTAGTTTTTGTTCTTTAATTTTTTAATGTATATGTATTTTTTTGGGTATATAGAAGAGTTCTTAAAAGATGTATTGTTTTCAACATGCAGACATGGGAGAAATGCGCCCAACCGATCTACTGATACCAGGACGTCGTGGGGGTGCTCCGGTTGTAGTGGATCCGGGAGTACCTGTGATAGGTCTCCGGGAGGTTGAAAGAAACCTCCAAGGCCTCACGATGGGCATTACTCCTCTACGGAGGGGAGAAGTTCCTTTACATATACAGAGGCACACTGTGGGACTGCCAGAGAATGTCAATTCTCTATTGAGATGCGTAGTGCATGCAGTGATGTGCTACTCACAACACAATGTAGTGCAGGGAGATTAGAGTCTCTCTGGCGATCATATTTTTGTATGCCTTGTCAGGTGATGTTGTACGGGTTTAAAGACCCAACATTTTTCTCTTCTACATACTTTTTTTATGTAATCAAAACATTCCAGTCACGCCATATATATATATATATATATACAGTTCTGAGTTTTTTACAGTGCCAAATTATTTGTACATGATGATGTCTGTGATGTGTTTTAATTTACATGTGATGTACAATTTTTCTTTCCTTAAATCTTATATGTGGGAAAGATACCGATCCATGATGTAATTAGCTAACGAATCTGAAACACTGTTGAGTTCTCTTGGAATGTGTCTATATTCAATGTAATCAAACATTCGTTCAAGACAACGAACTTGCAGGTGGAGACGTAGCAGGATAGGACTACGGATAGCGTAGATACGGTTGAGTTGATAGACCACGAGTTGGGAGTCTAAGTAAACAATGATGCGAGAGATACCTAGGGAGGAGACTTGGGTCAATAGTCCAATGACAGCATGATATTCTGCCATGTTGTTGGTTGCTAGTCCTAAGAAGATACCTCATGAACTCACCACCTCGTCAAATTGGTAAATAACCCATGTTGTCGAAGCAATGTTTCGGGTATGTCGACTAGCGCCATCCGCAAACCCGAAAAATATAGGAAAGGAAGATGTCATCTACGCATGAAAACACAAGCACAGTCATGAGTGGCAACGGTAAAGACTCGAGCACGTGAAAGAAATAGACACACCAAACTAAAATACAATAATGTACAAAGTACACATGCTGGGTAATCTAAGTGTAGTACTTTTTAAGGTAGAGCCCATTTAGGGGCTCTCCTATGGAAATTCCATCATAATCTACCAATTCGTAGGCACCTCTGTGTAGAACACGCTTCACGATGTAAGGACCATGCCACAGAGGTTCTAACTTACCTGTCCCCAATTTATCGTGAGCTTGGTCATAAACGAGGACTAAGTCCCCTTCTGCAAAAGTCTAAGGGAGGACGGATTTGTCGTACTGACTCTTAATTCGTTTATGACCTGCCTCATTAGCGAGAGAAGCATCACGACGTGTTTCATAAATCTTGGATAGATACAAGAATCGTTCTTCCTCGGCAGAAGTATGGGGTAGGATTTCTACTTTGAGCTTCAGTGATGGAATCTCACACTCGATCGGTAGAACGGCTTCAATGCCATACACCAACTGGAAAGGATTAAATCCAGTTGAGGTTTTCAAAGAAGTGCGATAAGCCTAGAGAGCGGAGAAAATTTGTAGATGCCACGATGTCTTGTTTACCCCTACCATGCGTTGGATCATGGTTTTTAGGAATTTTTTGATAGCCTCAACTTGTCCGTTGGCCTGTGGATAGTAAGGGGATGAGTTTTCATGGCAAAAACCCAATTTGACATGCAGTTCACTCATCATCTGGTTCTTGAAGTGTGCACCATGATCAGTGACAATGGTGCGTGGTACACCGAAACGAGTTATGATATGGTTGAAAAGGAACAGAGATGCGGTACGACCATCGTTCAGGAAGGTAGGCATAGCCTCAGACCATTTGGTGAAGTAGTCGACGACGATGATTATATAACCATGCCCCCCGACTGAGGTAGGCTTACACTACATGAAATCGATACCCCACTTGGCAAAGGGGTCGATGGTGATAATGGGGTGCAACTTAGTAGGGTGGGTGCGTGCCTTCTTGTTAAAGACTTAGCAGGGTGGGCATTTTTTGACTGCCTCGATACAATCTTTGAAAATCGAGGGCCAAAAGTAGACGAGACGTAGGATTTTTTGGGCTGTGGCCAGTCCAGAAAGGTGACCGCCACAGGTGCCAAGGTGACAATCGTTCAGAACATGTTCAGCCTCCTCGTGAACCAGACATCGTTGAAGGAAGGTGTGAATCCCATGGAGATACAGAGTGTCACCGACGATAATATAATGACGAGAGTGGCAATGAATACGTCGACGCTCTTCATGAGAAATGTTAGGCTGAAAACGTTGGGTTTGAAGGTAAAGGAGAATGTCTCTGTACCAAGGATCAAAGGAGCTGATGAGGAAGAGAAGTTCATCGAGGAGATAATCTCTAGGTTCAATGTCTTCATCGGCATGAGGGAGAGCACAAATAAGCTCTGCAAACACCAGGGACTTTTTGGCTTTGGACTTCATAAATTCAAGATTGAATTCCTGAAGGATGACGATCCATTTAGAATATTTTCCCCCAAGTACTTGACGTGTCAATACGTGGTACATGGGGTTGGAGTCCGCGATCACCGTGGTGGTGCGTAATAAGATGTAATGGCAGAATCTCTAGACAGCGATAACGGCTGCCAGAGCCAGTTTCTCTACATGTGAATATCGGAGTTTGGGTCCAGATAGAATCTTGCTCAGGTAATAAATCACATGTTCTTCACCATTGGGAGCCTCCTGAACTAACACCATTGCAATAGTGGAAGTAGAGGCAGCCAAGTAAAGGATGTAATCCTTTGTATACTCCAGAGGGTGCAACAAAGGTGTGTGGGTCAAGGCGTGCTTGAGAGCATCAAATGACCATTGGGCGGTGTCATCCCAGATGAAAGGGGTGTTTTTTTGTAGTAACCGCATGAATCCTTTAGTTATTTTGGCATAGTTGCAGATGAAACGGTGAAGGAAGTTTGCTTTGCCTTGCAAACTTTGGATTTGGGTTAAATTGGTAGGTGGGGGTAACGCTAGAATGGCCTTAATCTTTAAGGGATCCACCCTGATCCCGTCTTTGGAGACAATGAAACTAAGGAGTCGACCGGATTCGACAACAAAAATGAACTTATGTGGGTTCAAGCGAATACGGTAGAACCGACATCGAAGAAAAATTGCCCGTAAGTGATCAATGTGATTAGATCGATTGGATGAGTTGGCGAGTAAATCGTCGAGGTAAGGCTCTGCAATATGCTTGATATCGTAGAAAGCGTATGACATGGCCCGCTGGAAAGTAGCACCAACATTTTTAAGGCCAAAAGGTAGATTTCGATAGGAGAAAGTACCCCATGGGCAGATAAAGGTTGTCTTATGTTGATCAACAGGTAAGATTTCAATCTGGTTATACCCAGAAAAGCCATCCATGAAAGAGAAGATTACGCTCCCTGCGCAATTATCGATGATTTGGTCGATGAAGGGTGTAGGGTAGTTGTCTTTGGGACAAGCTTTGTTGAGAAACCGATAGTCAACACAAACACGGATGGTCCCTTGTTTTTTGGCAACCAGAACAAGGTTGGAGACCCATTCTGTCAAAGGGATGGGATAGATAAAGCCAGATTTTAGAAGTTTCTCAACTTTCACCTTTATAGCTGCAATTTTCTTGGGATGAACCGGGTGAAGCTTTTGTCGAACAGGTTTCACGTCAGAGTAAGTCTTGATTTCATGCACGACTATCGAAGGGTTGATCCCTGGCATTTCCTTATAGATCCATGTGAAGACATCGCAAAATTATTTAAACAAAGAGGTGTAAGAGACCACTTCTTCAGGTGTGCAATTAGCACCAAGGTTAATTTTTTCCGCAACACCTTCTTGGATCGAAATATCAATAACGATCATAGTAGAGATGTTACCCATATTCCCCTCAGAAAGAGTATCTTGTGTGAGGATAGGAGATTGTGGAGCATTGGTAACATCGGGAGGGAAGACAGAGTGTATGTATTGGTGAATTTCTTCCAAAGGCGGAAGAAAAGAGGATCGATGATGATTATCATCCCAAGGTAGATCATCAATGCTAAGCATTTCCATAATATATTCGTTAGAAGGGAAAATTTGGGAAATGTAATCGACGATAGACGATAGGGAATCCAACCATGAGGGAATCAAGTAGGCATCAGGTGCCAATAAATGTGGGTTGTTTGGAGAGGGAGAGGCATATTAAATAGCTATGTATGCGGCCTCGGCTAGGTTGAGTGGCATAGTGTCATTGATCACATCGAATTCCATAGGACTAGGTACAATCCAAGGATCAGATGATTCCAAGGACTGATAAGGCATAGTCAAGATCATATTGACGGCAGCAATATGATGCGCGGTAGGTGGAAGTGGTGTAGGGAAAGTACCCATAAGGCTAGAATCTTTTAACAAGCCAACACCAATGCTTTCATACATAACTGGGTGGTCTCCCAAAAAAGGAATGTTGTTGGTGACAGGGACGTGAGCGTCGGGTGTACAAAAATCGAGTTGATCGAAAGTGACAATTTTGCCTTGATGGGGAAATTGTACACATCGAAACACCAACGAGGCGACAACAGTCATAACGTAGAACCAACTTCTTCCGAGTAGTAGGTTGTAATCAAGGGGTGCATCGACCACCTCGACATCAACGGTAACAGTTTTTCCGCCCAACTGAATGGCCAAGGATTGTAATAATCCATGAGGATGAAAACCTCGTCCATAGAAAGCGTGTAACATCATAGGGGATTTGTTAAGGGCAGGTGATTTTAAGCCTTTCCAACAAGCTAAATACATGACACAGGTAGAGGCTCCCTCATCCAATATAGTTCGGTGGATTTGTTGATTGTGAACAACAACATCGATTTGGAAAGCTAGTTGGTGGGAGAGTCGTGGTTGGTGATCATCCAGGTTAAACATGAGGTTATTTGATGACTCGGTATCAAAAGCACCGATAGCAGCTAAGAGCGTTCTACATTGGCTGGGACAGTGTTGTAGAACTTCCAAGGCAGACATAGCACATGGTGCTGGAGCCAAATATTCTACAATGTTGTAGTTTTGGGCAGCCCGTGAATTAGGATTGAAGGTCGATTTCTGGATGGTTCTCTTAGGAGGGCATAAGATGGAGTCAAATGAAGGTTTCTCAATCTGAAGTGGCCTGGATGGAGGGCTGGCAGACAGAGGACTAACGGAAGATGGTAACGGGTCCGGTACGGAACCATTAGTAGCCTTCGACTTATCAGGTTTAACTGGCGTGTCATATGTTGTAGTGCGAGTGGTTAGATTAACCCCGTTAAACATGTATATGTGGGAACTTTTTGAGGCCTCATCATGGGGTTGGTTGGAATTGCCCCCTGCGGTGGGGGTTTGGGCAACCAAAGATTGTTGCTGTGGAAAAGGCTGAGTAAGCACAGCGGGTTGTGAATTTCCCTTGAAAATTTTGGCCACTTCTTCGCGATGTGGGTAGTCTCGAGTGTAGTGAACATCACCACAAATGAGACACGAGAATTTCGATTTTCGTTGTGGTTGTTTTCCGGCAGCAAGAGTTTGCGGTTGATTTTTTGTTTGTTCATTGTTATTGTTTTTCATTGGTTTGTTTCTCGCTTTCTTCTTGCCCCCAATTTGTTGTTAAGGAGTCGATTGGACTGCATTCACCTCAGAGACCTGAGTTTGAGGGGGGGTAGAGGAGGGTGCAGTCGGGCTGGGAGCAGTCGTCGAAGTGGGCCGCTGAGTTGTTCCAGTCGACTGGGAAGTAGATTGGGTTTTGACGGAGCCAATAACTCCATCCGCGTGGGAAGCAGATGATGGTTTGGATGGATCATTAGTGGCACGGGTAGCATTCAGTATCAACTCATACAGAGTACCAGATTGTGAATAAACTAAGTCTAAGTACTGAGCTCGGGCAATAGCTTCTTCCTCGGTGACCACACCACCCATGGAAACATCACGAGCGATCTGGGGTAACAATGATTTAGTGAATCATTCCACTAACAATTGGTCAGTCATGACCACTTTGATTAGCCTTCATATTCATCTCCATTCATGAATATGATCGGAGATATGTACGGAGGTTGTCTAACAAAGGGAGGTCAATAGTTCAGTACTCGTCTCGTATCGAATGGGTAGTTGGAAGTGCATGAGGAAGGACATGGTGAGGGAGTTGAAGTTGTGAAAAGAGGCACGTGGTAGTTCAATATACCATTTTGCTGTGGAGCCCGTAAGCATTCGTTGGAAAAGACGCAAATGTATAGAATCATCCATGAGGGAGTTGGATGAACACCACAAATGGAAATTCATCATGTGGTTGTTTGGGTCTTCTCCAGACTTTCCGTCGAATTTTGGGATATCAGAAGGAAGTTTAGCTGGAATAGCTGACCAAACCGAAGAGTGATAAATAGGATCATTCGTTAACCGAGACAAGTCTGGAAGGTGCAAGGTTGCTAGAAAAGGTAGTTGTTGATTAACCTGTGGGTAATGTTGGTGTGGCATGGGGACACCAGTAGGGCCGTACACTGGGTTATGTGGATAATTGTAACTAGTGGGCCCTCTTGTATGGGGTTGGTGTTGACCAGGGTACACAGGATTTGAGGTGTTTTGTGAATTATGTGCAAGCGGAGGATAACCGGATGGGTTTTGAGGATTATAAGTTGGATTTGGGGTTTGTCCAAAAGGGGGTTGTTGTGGAGCTTGAGAATTGTGTCCCGCCGAGAATTGTGGGTTTCCTGGGAAAGGGATATTCCACGGATTAGGTGTGGCAGATGCATTTTGTCCATATGGTTGATGGTAGGCTCTGGATTGAGGTTTCCCCCTAGCATGAGGGTGCTCCCCAAATGGAATTTGTCCTCCAGTGGGAAGATGCCCCCCAACTTGAGGTAGAGTTCCTGGAATTTGAGAACCAGACAAAAATGACTGACCGGTACTGTTGAATGGTTTAAGACCACCAAGATCGGTCCCTCCAGGTTGTTGGATAGGTATGGAACTTTCCGACATAACTTAGGTAGTAGTGGCAGTGGAAAAATGCAGTGCTCTGTACCCAAAAGGGAGTGATTATGTAGGTCTTGGTGTTACAGGTGTGCCAATAGAAGTTTGCCTAACCACCGTGTTACCGGCGGGAATGGTCAGAATGTGAGGGACCATTGTAGAATGGGGCGTCCGGAGAGGGAAAGTAGACCTTGGGCCAATGGACAACGTGTTCAAACCAACAGATGGTGTGGCCATAAAGGTGGTATCACTGGTAAAATGTTTTAGGGGTACGATGTAGGTGATAGGTGTGTCAGCACACATCCCTGTTCCATAAAGATCCCACACCATGCGCGGTGGACTTCAAACAATGTCTATGATCCAAAATGGGTCATTGGCTAAAGGGTTTTGACGAGACCCAGCCGGATTGTCAGAAGGATTGACGACGACAAATTCACCAACTGAATTCAGTTGGAGGACACGACGTTCATATCCCTCCGGAATGCGGAAAGCTTCTGGAGACTCTGAAACAATTCAAAAATTCTCCAGAGGAATGGGAACTTATTCTTGGGAAGTTGTGGTATCTTGAACCTCGCTCTGTTGAGGATATTCCTCCATAGAATGAGGGGGTAAAGGGGTGTTCCCTTCCATATTTTCTGGAGGAAGTCCCTGTAGCCTCCGCGAACGGTGTGGAGGGTCGATGTTGGTGAAAAAGAGTCAGCGAAAAAGATCTATGGCCAACTACCAAAAAGAAACAACATATGCTAATAAAATCTAAGAATCACAACCAAGCAAACATGACCTTCTCTCGATGACCGTACTATTTGGTGATGAAATCCAACGTCGCATGATCAAGTCAAGAAGGGGAAGGGATATGGTTGAACAGTTACAATGGAAACCTGCTTAACGGACTTATGCCTTGATGCAAGCTTCCATGCAGTAATTGTGAATTTACCCTCCAAGGAGCCCGAGTGAGTTTGACCAATGTCTGCTTCAGGTACAGTGAGACTTCCCTTCACCATCACCTTGTGTAAGACCCTAAAGATTATGGCCAGTAAGGTTACCAATTCGTAGTCAACCCCTAGGCGGTACAGTCGACAGTCCGATCCGAACGTATGGGCAGGGTATCTAGCCCGAAATCAACTAAAAGGCTTCCACGCAGTAATTGTGGATTTACCTTTAAGCGATCCCCATAATTCGATCTGACCACCACAATTAGTTAAACCAAGGAGGGATAATCTCTATAGCTCACTCGAATGCGACCTCGTGCGTAACCCCTGTGTGAGAGGGGGATCCCAGGAAGACTTATGCGATAATTGGATTTGACTCTCCCTAACTCAGGATTCTAATGTTTTTTTTGAAAACTTTGGAGAGTTATGCTCACAGCCTAATCCAAAGTACTAAGCCTAGTCTACTGTTGGTGGAGGATCCTAAAAAAGAAAATGTTCTAAATAATTTTTAATTAGCTCTGATTTTATAGTTGTTCTTTACTCAAAAGGGGTGCATGGAAGTGAAAATGGATGGAATTATGACTCAATCCCAAAAATGCATCAAAGATGATAAGAAATCATTTATTTTCGATGAACATCTATCTAAGGGAGAGAGAGAGTTCTTTTCACTAACAAGCACTAATAAGGAATGTCCTCAAACAAAATTTTCTTCAAATCAAATCCGATGTGGTGCTAAGACTTTTGAGATATCTTCTAATATGCAAAATCAATCATGAAAATGTCTCTTTATTGTTTGTATATGAATAATGATTAATTCAAAACAATGCTCGTCTTGCTAATTATCTTTTTGGATCAATGAAAATCATACCAACACAAGCAAGAATCGTACAAACAATACACCCTCTCATTGTGATCAAAACAAGAAGTGAAAGGAAAGAAACAATTAAAGAAAAAAACAAGAACTTCACACCAAAAGAAATGTCAAAGAACAATGATCTTAACTAACACCAAATGAAAAGATCCATAGGCCTTTGATGACCTTCACCAGAGTTTCTCGCTCAGTCAAAAAAGAGAGAAAGACAATGCATGGGTTTCAAAACTCCAAACGATAGAAAAAATCAGCAACAATGGTGAAGAAGGCTACAAAATCCAAACAACAAGATGTTTGTTCTTCAAAAAGACAGATTTCAAAGCTGGAAAGGAAGAAGCATTGACTCAGCAAGAAAAACAAGAGGCAAAAACCCTGAAAAGAGCAAATCTGGAAAGTTTTTTGGCCAAAAGAGGGCTGACGCTCTGTTATCAAAGGCAAGGAGTGTTATCGCGTTCTGTGTAAGGCACTCAGGAAGTGATGGTGCTCTGTTAACATAGAGACAGGGGTGCCAAGTTCAAAAAGCTCCAAAAAATGTCAAAAATCCAAAAATTGCAGTCCAGTCTCGACAATCGAGTTGAGTGCAATGGGGTAGGGAGTCAATCAGCTCATGGAATCAATAAAAAGGGGGTGAACCAATTCTGAAAACAATAAAGGAATAATACAAGGTCTATGAGGAGAAATCAAAACAAATAGTTTCGATTTGAGGACTCCCCAGTGGAGTTGCCAGTTTCTGTTGTAGGAAAATCTCCCTGTGGACAGGTAGATTTCCTCAAAGAGCTAGACCCTAAACTCTAAGACAGAAAGTGCTTAACGTGGACATTGAATTCCTTTCAAATATATACAAACTAATGCATGAGGATGAAGGAGAACAGAAGTACCTTTTAATCGACATTTGTCCCTGCACGCTCCAAGTCGAGCTCCAAAATTTCGCTCCTCGATGAGTCCTGTAGAAAAATGAAGTACAACCACTTCCTACTCTATTGATATTAGCTTGAAACCAGATCTATCTATCAACGATAAGTTCATGTAAAATCACACATAAACTAGAAAGAAACAGGCCAAGCGTGTCATATTAATGAGAATAACGACAACAGTACTTACAATCGTAGATGCGAATGTGAAAGCTTCGTCAAGTCCCCTTCGTCTAACCCTTGCTCGAAAGATCCACGACCTGGATGATAACATCTTCACTGATCACTCTCCTTTAGATGACTATGTGTTTCCTATGAGATCATAGGTTTCATGCTAGCAATTCTTCCCCCTTCTCACCATCATAGGGCCTGCTTATATAGGTTAAGAGAGGCTTAACCTCTTGAGGTATCTTTAGGGTAAGTTGAGGAATTCCCTCCTTAGATCAAGGATCTTCTGATTGAACCAAGAATTCGAATGCAACTGCCTTCCAAACTTGAAATATCTTTCCCTTATTCTCCTCAATAGGCCAACCACTGCCCAGATTAGACAACGCTCCCTAAAAAGGGGCATCAAGGCGCTATAGAGCTCCCTAGGAAGCTTGAGGGGAGTGTCAATGCTCCAAGGATGGATAGCACTCCTTCAGAGGGGAAGATGAGCGTTATAATGCTCCCTAAGACCTTATAGGGGAGCGCCAATGCTCCTAAGGCTGATACAAAGGAGCGCTCACCTTCAAAACCCTTGTTTAAGAGCTCCTTTCAGGTGATAAGAGTTCCTTGACTTCAGTTAATCATTCTCCTTCCTCCAAATCAAGTGTCTGAGTTATTCTATATGTCTCCTTGGTGTCATCATCATGGTAGTATGCTTTGTTTGATGGTTCCGACACTCGTGAATGACATGCGACACTTGCGACAGTTGAGAGGATCACGCGACACTTACGACACTTATCGAAGTGAGAAATATTGAGGTGTAACAGACTGCTTCGGGGTTTACACCATGGAAGGTCACGATCTCTCGTCATCAGGACTTCCGAATTTTGTGATTCCCGTTTTCCCGAAACGGGTAATATCGTGACACGTGGCCTCCATAAATCGGACAGTCCACGACTGCTTCGGGGTTTCCACCATGGAAAGTCCCGATCTCTCGTCATCGGGACTTCCAAATTTGCGATTCCTGTTTTCCTGAAATGGGTAATCTCGCGACACGTGGCCTCCTTAAATCGGACGGTCCATGACTGGTTTGGGGTGTTCCCCCCTATTCACTGGGGGTTTGACCCTCAGGTATTTCCTGACAGATCCAATGACTATCGGGTTTTCCAGCTGAGATCTGACGGCTCAGACAAGTTCCTAACTTGTGCATTCTCCCACAACTCCCTTGACATGGAAAAATCAATGGTCTAGATGTTCTCCTGCACCTTGGGGATCTACGATCCCGATCTCTTCGCTACCCACGAAGACATAGAAAGAAAAAGTGGTAAGGCCTTAACATCCCACTTTCTCCTACCCATCTAATAGTCATGGGTGACCACAGATTTCCCGATGAGATCTTGTCCATCGATCAACACCTATTCCGGGTTAAGGCGCTTAACACTCCAATTTCTCCTTCCGATTTGAAGGTCGTGAGTGACCACCGATCTCCCGATGGGATTTCGTCCATCGATTCGATACTTATCAGGGATTTCTTAAGGCCTTGTGCGTTCACGTCCTTTCTCTAGGTTCTTGATGGGCATTTGAGAAGGGTGTCTCTATGGGTAAATTGACCAAGGGTACTATCTGAGGCAGATAAAGGTATCGCTCTCCCAAGAACCCGACGTGAAGTCTGAACTAGATCAGTACACATATAAATAACAACTTATGAAATAAGAAGCCATACATAGTTCTTCCATTATAAACATACAACTACCAGTGTTGATCAAAATATCATACATACATTCTTATAATGAAGTCATTCACCATTTCACAGCCTATGATCATAGATATCAGCATACATATATTTCAATATGTCAAAGGAAAAACACTTATCAGAAAGTAACTCCAGGGGCTTATGAAACTGTTGAGAGGGGTGCTTGTTTCCACCCAACTGTAGGCTCAGCGACTCCCAGCAGATTTACCACTAGCCACCCCCGAGATGAGACCACGATGCTATGAGACTGTGTCTTTGTTTTCCAGTGACCAGGAGTGAAGGTTACTCTCCTCCCTCTCTGCTATCACCCACTCTGCATATCGCCCGAGTTCTCCCCTCGCGTCTGCCCCTTCAAATCACTTCTTCCCCATGCCTTATCCTCTTGCGAGGTTGCGTGTGGTGTGATTTCCCTCACGCTGGTCAGGTCTGACAACTCTACAGATGGGCGGTTCACCTTCCCATCCCTCATTAATTTCTGAGGATCCATCTACCTACCAGCCTGGGAGGCATTTAATTTGGGGCCAGCGATCCTCTTTTGGTTCTCCGGGCCAGTGGAGTCGAAATACGATATTGATTGTTGGTGGAAGTTAACACCACCTTTCCAAGTGCCCTCCACCGCCTTTCTGTAGCCATCGTGGTCTCTTTTTCAGCATATCCCCTCTCAGCAGTCCTGCAATATAAATTCATAATATTATTCACATTCATCGACCTTTTCCACAAGATCCATTCACATCACATATTCACATTTCTGAGTTTGCCACAGTTCTTGGCCAGTTCAGTTATTTTTACAAACTGGGGGAAATAGGGTGTTACAGGTCCAATGAAATATAGAAAAAACTCAGGAAAGTTGCGACTATGAAATGATGTCTTCAAGTCTTGTACACAACACCAAAGGTGCAATTATACATCATGTGAATAAAGGAGTTGAGGTCAAACACAATGAGACTTTGTTTGATTATCGGTCATTAAGGTATATCGTTAACAAATGTGAGATGTCCTATCGATAATGAAACTAGGTATCAAGGCATTGAATACATCCTTACAAGTGTGAATAAAGGTGTCAGGGTCGAATACTTGAAGAATCCATTGATCGGGAGACATTGATGTATTCCCAACTATCTATGGTGGAAGAACCTTCCACTAATGATTGCAAGCCTCTAGGTACTCATAAGACTCTAAGTCTCATTTCCAGAATAGATGGGTTGAAGTCAATGGAAGGAGACCCGCTAAAAGGAGAGAATTGAGACATCACTCATCATTCGGAATGAGGTACAAAGCAAGATTTTGATTATTTGGAGGAAATCGAACGAAGAACATGTTCATGAACCAATGACCTTGTGCGTCTTTCGTGTGTACCAGATGCAAGCAGGACATGAAAAATACCCTCTAAATAGCAACCAATAAGGAAAATTGTTGACAAAGGTGTGGAAACCACCAATAAGGCTAATGGCATCCAATACACTGCACTAATCCCAATGTGTGAATATATTTATTGTCATCAAACAGAAGGAAAACCCCCTAGTTAGCGACCAATTATGAAATGTCGATTGTTAGGTTCAAGGTTACCTACCAATGATGAAAGTAGGACCAGGGTGCATAAAAGAACTACAAATTCATGTAACTCTAAGAAATAGTGAGTGTATGGTCGACATGCAAAGTCAAGAGTTATGAGGAATGGCCGACACATGTTGATAGACATCCTTTGAACAAGAGCATGAGACATATGGATGACTCTAGCAGCAAAGAATCGATGATGAAACTTTGTGATGCGAGAGGCATCAATCAAACTCTCCATAGGGACTGGAAGAGTAACTAGTTGGGGGAGTAAACTCTTTGTAATGAGGTCAGCTTCCTAAGGTCATGCTAAAACCAAAATTTTGATGACATGTGGACTCAAAAATTTTGTGCTCTATTCAAAGGCGACACGGTTGCTGCCAATATAAGATAATATTATTTTCTCGTCTGTCTTTTTTTGTTTTTTCATAGTCAAATGAATGTTATTATATAGAGTAGGAAACGAGTGTTAGAATTAAGAAACTACTTCCAGCAGTGGAACATACCTATGATCAATGCAAGGAGGTGCATGCGGGAGATGTGTTAGCACCATGATTTTCATAGTTAAGGTTAGAGGTTTGTCAACAGTTTGCAAAGTCATGTTTGTTAACACCAATATTGTTTTTTATGTCTGGAATCATATAACATATCCAAGGGTGGGTTTAAAAAGTAATCCTTATCATTTATTATTCCATTTCCATTTGCAACTGTGAGATGAAAAATTCATTGTGCACTGCAAAATTTGTTGTGCATCGCGCAACGGATGTTGTCACGCGCGGAGGATGTTGTCGCGCAGAGGATTTCATTGTGCAAAGGATGATGTTGCGCAAAGGATGTTGTCGCATAAAGGATGTTTTCGCGCATAGTATTTTCTCACAAAAATGTCGTTGTCACACAGAGGATGTTGAGGATGTTGTCGCTCAAAGGATGTTGTTGCGCAGAGGATTTTGTCGCACAGAGTTTGTTGAGGATGTTGTCATGCAGGGGATGTTGTCATGAGAGGATTTCATCGCACAAAGGATGATGTCATGTGAAGTATGTTGTCGCATAAAGGACATTTTCACGAAAATTATTTTGTCGTGTAAAGGACGTCATCACGCAGAGGATTTTCCTACACATAGGAGACAGGGCGTGCTGCCTAAATGACTGGTTTAGTGTTCAACTTCAAGATCACTTTCTGACCAATTGGAGAGGAATTTTGAAAATCCCCGAGATTTTTTTGTCGAGGACAATCCAAATAATAAAAACCTCTCTCATATTTTCAAAAGGTGTCACGTATTGGGAGATTCGAAGGAATCTTTGAGCCCTATTTTTCAGTTTTCATGATTTCCTGTTTGAGACATGTTTTTCCAAAACGTATTCCGACCAGCTGGAGATTCATTTCAAGAAACCGAGAGAGGTTTTTATTTGAAACAATATTAACTACAAAAACCATTCTCATATTTTAGACAACTGTTAAATTTTGAGAATTACAAGTGGCATTTTGAAGCCTATTTTAATAATCTCACCTCCTGAAAACCACGAAATCAATTAAATGTGTCATTATTGTCTGTAATGGTTTCTATTTTCGGAAATGGGTTGGAGTTAGAAATGGTGAGTTATAAAGGACCTATAGTTCTATATATTTTATGGTACGAGAGTAGATAAGGTTTGGACCCTTGGGGGATTGGACTGTGTATCTTTTTCTTGAATATCTTTATGAGCTAAATGCAGAAGTATCGTGCTTTCATGAAGCAGAGATTCATTACGGTGTTGTTTTAAGTATGTATTTTCTTTGTAATGA
This sequence comes from Picea engelmannii, assembly GCA_009831015.1. NCBI lineage: Eukaryota > Viridiplantae > Streptophyta > Pinopsida > Pinales > Pinaceae > Picea > Picea engelmannii. Next base: position 216,023 of record ML788106.1, read on the forward strand.
TCATATCCATAATTGTTTTTTTCTTTCCATTATTTAGCTAAGAGTAAATGTTTGGAATTCATCCATCTTCGATGCTCCATTCATACAGTAAATACATATTATGTGTTTAAATATTGTGGGTTCATAATTCATCCATGCTTGATGCTCTACTCATAGTAATCTATCTTTTTGTATTTCATCTAAAGTTACATTGAGAACTCATCCTTTGCTACATGCTCTCAGTGTGATGGGCTTCCCCTTTCTCTTTTCTACTGTCATCCAAAATATTCCATGTTGTTAAAGAATAACACTTACTTTGTCTTTGTTCTCTGTGAGTACACCACAAGTCATTAGCTAAATATTTTAATTTTAGAATTTGACTCCATTTCCCAATGGTACTTTCTATCTTTCTTGTCCTACCATCTCTTTAAAGAAAAAAACAAACCTGTCCTATTGCAGATTCTGAACTCTATGCATTTATTGATGAATCCTTTGAGTTATTACCAGTCATTAGACATCTGAGAGAGCCCTCTCTGGTTGTATAGGTTAGAATACAATATAAATTTGGTTGAAATAGTTACCTTAGGGTTTTCTTTGATACAACCCAAATAAATTTCTAAGTGATAACATTTTGGCATCGTTGTCGGGGAATGAAGGTGAAATTTTCCTTGGGATAAAATGACAAAGATCATATTTGAATTTTGATGGTGAACAGAGGTCAAACAAAAGGTGGTTGTACCATTCACCTGGAAACTCCAATCAAGCTTCAAATGTGATTCAAAGACTCCACTAGAGAATGAGACCTGTGGACAGAGATATGGAAGAGCAATACGGAAAAATCAGGTACTTGAGCTTAAGTTTAGTTCAAGAAGTACTTTTATGTTTTATAAATATCTTCTTGTCCTTTCCTGATTTTTTCAAAAGAATATTTCTTCACGTACTACATTCAAATGAAGTCGAGATATATACCCTTGTATATCCTTCATTGCAAACTGTAGGTATACATCCTTCTTGTATAATCGATATGTTGGATTACTGAGAGGGGGGGTGAATCAGTAAAAGAGAAATTTAATCCTTTTTAACCATATAATCCAAGTCTTATATCAATGTAGCATTATCATCCAATAATTGTAGAGTAAATAAGCAATGAAAAAATGAACAATCATACACATACACAATACACTAGTGTTTTACGTGGAAACCCAAGGCATCAAAAAACCACAGAAGGCTTTTTCTTATATGTCTTGAAGAATTACATTCATTGGAAGCACAAACTTCCTTTGTTTTCCAGCTGCAACTGGGAGGAGGCTCCAACCCCCTTCTTTCTTAGGCTACAACCTAAGGGAAGCTCCTACTCCCCTATTCTCTGGCTACAACCAGAAGGAGGCTACAACCCCCTATGTTATCCAGCTACAACCAGAAGGTGGCTACAACCACTTGTCCTTGCCCCGTCCAAATTCCCTGAAGTAGAAGAAGAATGATGGAACCACTGTGAGATATACCATTGTAAACTTGTACCAATAAACCTGAACCATGCATCAACCATGCATCAACCTATACCTCAACCTGTAATCAACCTATATCATAAAAAAGTGCATCAACCATGCACCAACCTATACCAAACAACCTGTAATCAACATGTACCATAAACAAGTGCATCCAACCATGTACCAAGTATGTACCAATCATGTGTCAACTACTCATCAATATGTACCAACATAATCAACTATACACCTCATGTATGTGCCAACTCATCAACTACTTGTCTCAACCATGTACCCAACATGTACCTTAACCAAAATCCCTCATCAATTTAATCATCTAAATATGATTTGTAGCTTTATAATAGACCGGGTGTATATGATCACATACTTGCAAACCTTTCTTAACTTTCACAACAAGAGACTGGCATTTTCATCAAATTTTTCTTTAGTCTCACATGACTAGTTTGGGATTTGACAACAATCCTAACTTGAAATAATCATAACCGTGTACCTGTAATGAATAAATATCTGAAAATAGTACACAATGTTCTTCATTTTTTTTATGCAACTCCTCCAGGTCTCACTACTTGGAACCTCTCAGAAAAGGATTTATAGAAAAAATGGCATACCTTGCTGAATTATGGCTTATTCTAGAGAGTGACCTTGTAGAGCGTGCCCCGCACGGAATATTTTTTGAATCGATCTGAAAATGTTAAAAATAATACTAAATATTGTTCTATAACCAACACATTTTGTCTTACTCAATTTGGATATGCTATAAATAATTTATGACGTTTTTACCTGAAACACTTGTTTTAGACTAGTTTCAAAACTAGCCACAAACCCCATTTTCCATGAAGTGTAACTCCAAAAATACAACGACCCACAAGCTGAAATTTTTACCACATATACTTGGATATGTTTCCTCAATTTAATATAAATTTCATGGTATGAATCATTCTAGAAAAATAATTATTGTGAAAATGGTGAGATGGCCTTTAAATAACATACATTAGAAAGCATCATCAAAAGAATTTATCCTTCGTTGAATTCCGTCCTTCTTTTCTTTACCTTCCCTATGAAATTTGGCTTAGATATATTTTTGTTACCTCTGTCACCTATATATATTCAATATTCTCAAGTGTGATATAAAATGATAAAGCCTTGCCTTGCCTCTTATTTATACTCTCCAACTAGCTTCCTTAGAAGCATCTTCTAGGTCACTTTGCCCACTTTCATTATTTTAGGGTTAACCCACTTCTAATTTCTCCATAGTACACTCATCACTTAAATTTATTATTTACCTTCTAAAATATCTTAAACCACTTTAACTACTTTGACAATTTGGGGCTTCTAGATGACATATGAGGGTCCTCCAACTTCGTAAGGCCATAACGCTCAAACTGTGAGGAGTTATGTGACGTTCTACATACCACTAGAAATGGCATGACATGTAATATCCATATAGAATAGTCTTACCTAAAAATATATCAAAAATCATACCATTATCCATCAAACAAACTTGGTTCCATTACCCAAACTTGGGTTCTCCAACTTCTCATGGCCATAACTCTCTAACTGTGAGGAGTTATGTGATATTCCACATACCACCGGAAATGGAATGACATGTACTATCCATATAGAATAGTATTACCTTCAAATATATTAAAACACATACCATTATACATGAAACATCCTTGGGTCCATTACCCAAACCTTTGTGCTACCGGAATTCGCTACTGTACTTTCTTCAAGGGTTGACATCAATGAAAAACAACCTTAATCAACAATCGCCCCCTTTGGCATTGATAGAAACACTCTGATGAAATACTGAAATAATGTCATGCAATATTGAAGTCATATCACGCATGATCCCCCTAGAACCATGCCTCTTTCCTATGCATATTTGTGACCATTGTTCCCCCTAGAGTCATGCCTTTGTCCTATGCATATAATAATCTCTCCCCCTTTGTCATCAATGGTGAAGATATATTTCCATCCAAGGTTGCTTCCCCTAACTAAACTGGCTAATCTCCTAGCCCGAATTTTCCTCTTTATGGTGCTTCGTCATGTAAATCTAAGACATATAAGATAATCATTCATTTTGGATAAGAAATAACTTCAAGTCTCTGATGAAGATACTCAAAGGCTTCCCATGGAAGAGGTTTTGTAAAGATGTTTGCCACTTGTTCTATTGTGCCCACATACTCAACTCTGATGTTTTTTTCTGCAACCTGTTCCCGTAGAAAGTGATACTTGATTGAAATGTTTTGTGCTTCATATTGGAGTGCATCACCGGGTTCTTTGAGATACTGATGACACTTGTATTATCAAAATATATTGGAATGGGCTCATCATACTCAACCTATATATCTATCAGATCTTGTTTCATCCATAGAACCTGTATACAACATGTTGTTGTTGCAATATACTCTGCCTCAGTTGTAGATAGAGATAGTGATGATTGTTTCTTTCTTAGCCATGATGCTAAACACTCACCCAAGTAGAATGCTACTCCACTAGTGCTTTGTCGGTAATCAATAAAACCTGCCCAATCTGTATCTGTGTAGGCAATAAGTGATAGATCCTTTCCTTTTGGACACCATAATCCAAACTCTTTTGTTCCTTTGAGATATCTGAAAATCCTCTTCATTGTTAATACATGTGATTCCTTTGGTGCTTCTTGAAATCGTGCCACCTGTCCAAATGCCTGCCTTACATGTGGATTGGATTCTCTCACATATAATAGGCTACCAATCATTGACTTGTATTGCCTCTGATCTATAGACTTTGAATCATCATCTTTTCTTAACTTGCAACTGGTTTGCATGGGAGTGATAACTGGTTTGCAATCTTCCATTCCGAACCTCTTTAGCATTTCTCTTATATACTTGGTTTGAGAAATAAAAATTCTTTGGTGGATTTGACGTATCTGAAGTCCCAGAAAGAAGGATAGTTCTCCAATTAATGACATTTCAAATTCATTCTGCATATCCTTTGAAAATTTCCATCTTAACCTGTCATCATCACTACCAAAAATAATATCATCAACATAAACTTCAATTAATAAAATACTATATTGACTTACCTTGATGTAGAGGTTGTTGTCTGCACTTCCTTTTTTGAATCCTGCATGTTGTAGATATTTATCCAGTCTAGAGTACCATGCTCTAGGAGCCTATTTTAGACCATACAAGGCCTTCTTTAATTTACACACAGAATCTACGTTCTCTGACAATTGAAATCCTTCTATTTGTTCAATGTAGACTTATTCTTCAAGTTCCCCATTCAGAAAAGATGTTTTTATGTTCAGCTGATACACTTTAATATTTTTGGAGCATGTATAAGCTAAAAGGAATCGGATTGCTTCCATTCTGGAAACTGGGGCAAATGTCTCTTCAAAGTCGATTATTTCAACATGTGCATATCCTTTACATACCAATCTAGCTTTGTTCCTTGTAACCTGTCCATATTCATTCAATTTTTTCTTGTATACCCACTTTGTGTCGATCACATTCTTATCCTTTGGTCTTGGAACCAATTCCTGTTAGATAATCCAAAATACATTTATCTTAGTTTATAAAGTTAGAATAAAAAGATTATTAATTTAGAATATTAAATTAATAATCTAGAATATTTGTTAAATAAATATAGAACTTTAGAGATACATTATTGTTGTAAAAGATATGACTCTAGAAAAGTGTCGTATCTTAGGCTCTAATTTAGGAGATTTGTTTTAAGATGGTTAAGATAGCATTTATTGTAAATGGATGCATGTATTGTAATTTCTGTGGATGCATGTATATCAGTGTTGATCAGGTTTCGCATGCCTGTTTTAAATTATCAGTAAATTGATCCAGATCCAGATTCGCGTGCAGAGATTTGCCCATACAAAATCGGTGTGCAGCTGGTGCTAACTATTGTATTTTTTATTCTGCTGGTGCAAGATCCGAGAAACTGGTGCAAGATAAGACTTTGGCCATTTCAATCTGGAGATCAGAAAACGTATGCAAGATCAAACTCTACAATCTGGAGATCCGTGTTTAGTGTTTGCTGCAAATAAGGAGATTATTCACTGTTTTATTGTTAATCCGGTGGTCGAATCTGCTGAGCGTGAGCATTTCCTCCTTCGGCAAACGAGACCCCTTCTATATGCGCGAATCAATGTGGTATCAATCAATGTGCCAGCTACATACGGTGCGATAAATGAAAAATATATGGAAATCATCCATTTACACCTCCATCCCATCAATCATTGCCAGCTTCAGCAGGAGTATCTTTGTTAACTAAAATTGCCATTATCAAGTGATACATTGTAACTCAAAGAAATTTTACTTTGAGGGGGGGCGATTTGTTTTTGTTTTTTTGCAAGAGTTTCGAAGATTTCTTTTGTAAAAGAGAATTGCCAGATTGCCAGATTGTAAAATTTTGAAAGTTTTTTTTTT
>ML788106.1:226139-377738 GCA_009831015.1 Picea engelmannii
AGTTTGTTAGGACTTTTAGCCTATATATTGCTCATTGCAAGAGTATTGAGTGTTGTGATGTAAACTCTTGCAATGTCTCCTATGTAATTTCTTTTCCTATTAATAAAATTGTGTGTCTGAGGACACTTCGGCCATTAATTCCAAAGTGTCATTTTTCTCTATTTGATCCAATTCTTCATCCATGGCCTTATTCCAAAATTCATCCTTGCTGGCCTCTTCAAAATAGGTTGGTTCAATTATAGATGTGAGTGCTAGGTGTGTTTGTTCTAGTGAACAGATTCTTCTTCTAGTCTCAACTCGTGCATATTTGTTTCCGATAAACTGATCTGAAGGATGATTCTTCTGTACTCGTCTACTAGGTGTTTTTGGAGTTACTTGTTGAACTTGTTCTTCTATTTTTGTCGGATCCTCTTCATCTTCCCCTTCTTTTTCATATTTTTTTTCTTCTTCGTAAAGTTGTTTCATTGATTCATTTTCTTCTTCCTTTAATTCTTATCTACCTGTTTCATCAATTGTTACGTTGATGCTTTCCACCACTTTGTTCAATCTCAGGTTGTAATACTTGTATGATTTTCTTGTACTTGAGTAACCAACAAGTACTCCTTTGTCCACACGAGAGTCAAACTTTCCCATTCTTCCATCTTCTCTTTTGATGTAGCATTTGCTTCCAAATACTCTGAAGTGCTTTACATTTTTTGGTCTTCCTTTCCATAGCTCGTAAGGAGTTTTGTCAATGTTTTTTCTGAGCATTACTTTGTTTTGAATGTGAACTGCACTTCCTATGTCCAAAAAATATTTGTCAATTTGGAATACATTAGCATTGTTCAAGTCATTTCCTATACTGCCATGTTCTTTCTTTCAACAACTCCATTCTATTGAGGTGTCCTAGCAACGAAGAATTGTCTTTTTATTCCATGACTGTTGCAGTAGTCCATAAATTCCTTTGAAGTGAACTCTCCTACATTATCATATCTTGAGCATTTGACTTTTGAATCCATTTCATTTTCAACCATTTCCTTGTAGATATTGAATTTTTCAAAAGCTTCTAACTTATTCTTGAGAAAGCAAACTATGGTCATTCTTGTATAATCATAAATAATTTATTACATTTTAATCCCATTGTTGTATATGGTCCAACTAGATCAGTATGCACAATTTCTAGTGGTCTTGTCATTGAATATTCCTTTGATTTGAACCTGGTCTTTGTTTGCTTTCCTTGTTGACAATGCTTGCATAAAGTGTTGGTTGGTTTCGTGATCTGGGGCATTTCTCTAACTGCTTCTGTTTTACTGACTTTGACAAGGTTATAAAAATGTATGTAACCCATTCTTTTGTTCCATAGCCAACTTTCATCTTCCTTTCCTAGACAACACTTTTCATTTCCAATTTCACTTAACACATATATGTTGCTTGAAGTTCTCGTATCCATAGCAATCAATTTTCCTTAAACTTATTTTCTTATCTCACACTTTTTTGAATCGAACGTAACTTTATGACCTTGGTCACACATTAGACTCACACTTAGAAGATTATATTTCATATCTTCTACTGGTAGAACATTTTTTGCCTTCTTATTCTTGTTCCCAATTCTAACTGTGCCTTTTCCAATGATTTTGGTTGAATCATCATTTTCGAAGGAGTCTGATCCATCTCTTTTCTTTTGTAATGTAAGAAACCTATCGCTATCACCTATCATGTGTTTTTAACACCCACTATCAACATACCAACCACATTTCTTCTTCTTGGCTTGTAGAGCGAGTGTGAATTCTTCATTGCTATATTGATCCCACTTTCTTATCCATGTCCTTTTCTAAGGTTCGTGTCTGTGATTGTTTTTATTCTGTTATGGTTCTCTAGGAGGGACTATCATTATGCAATCTTTGGTTGTGTGTCCAAAATTGTTACATTTGTAACATTCCACTTCAGTCCTCAAAGATTCAAAATTGTTGTAACTTATTCTCTGTGTTTCACTAGGCCTTCATGTATAACCCCTTTGTGTATGACTTTCAAAGTTGTTTTTTCTCATGTTGTTATCTTTGCAATTCAAAATTTTGTGTCCAAAATTATTACGTGCATAACATAAAACAAAAAAGATATTTTGATACCTGGGAGTTGAAGATCTTTTGAAAGGAGGTACTCTTATGAATTATTCTTCTTCCTAAGGCCTATCTGTCGGTTGTTGATTTTGAAATCTGAATCTTCTCGGTGGCGGAGTGTCCCTTCAATCTTCCTTGTAGATATTCCTATCCCCCTTGATTGTTTCTGCAAATCTTTTTGGATATGTTTCTTGCTATGTTGTTTTGGAGCTTGATCCTTTTTTTGTCTAATTGTATCCAATTTCGGACTTGTCATGATGAGATTTTTTACTGTTGATAATGTCATCCAAAACTTTTGAGATGTTCTGCATATTTTTCTTTTGAATATCCTTTCTTAATGTGACAATCTCTGCTTCCAAATTTCCAATGATCTTGCCTTTTTATTCTAGCTATTCTTTGAGTGCTTCTTCAATTCTTTTATCTTCTTCTATTTTAACCTTCAAAGTTGTGATCATTTTTTCTAGTTCTTGAGTGTCTTCTTTCTTGTCTAGTTCTGCTTGTAGTTTCTTGTTTTTCTTCTTTTCTCTTCTGATAACTTCTATGGCACACATTAATTCCTCTCGGTAGTCAACTTCTGCCTCTTCAATTTCTTCTTCGACTTCTTCATATTATTCTTCGGCTTCTTCATATTCTTCTTTGGAGTCTTTTTTATTAGATTCTTCTACTTCCATGAATAGAACTCTTTCTGTCTCATTGTCACTGACTTCATATTCATCTGATGATGAGATGTCTTCTTTGGTGCATAAGCTTTTCTTGAAAACCTTGTTTGTGGTTCTTTTGCCTTTATATGTTTGTTTTTCTTTTGAGTAACCTTCATCATTTCTCTTTTTCTTTTAAGGGCATTTGTTAGAAAAATTACCAATACCATCACAATTAAAACAAATTAAAGGAAGCTTACCTCTATACCTATCGTTGGTTCCCTTGTTCAGTCTTTTGACAAGGTTGGCCACTTATTCATCATCTTCTGAGATGTCACTACTACTGCTATATTCTTCTTTTTTCCTTCCCTTTTTCTTTGAATTTTTGGATGATTTGAAGGCTTCTTCTTTAATATCTGGATTTTCCTATTCAGTTCTCATTTCATATGTTGTGAAGATTCCATGTAATTCGTCCATGCTTATTGAGTTTAGATCTGATCTTTCTTCTAGTGTTGATATCTTAGGGTCAAATTTCATAGGAAGAGATCTTAGTACTTTTTGAACAATTACAGATCCTTTGATTTCTTCTCCCAATCTTATGATTGCATTTATTGTTTCATCAAATCGTAAAACGTAAGCTACAATATTCTTATCTTCCTTCATCTTAAGTTTTTCAAACTAACCTCTGTAAGTTTGAATCTTTGTTTCTTTGACTTTTGAATCTCCTTCATAAATATTTTGAAGTTTGTCCCAAATATATTTAGCGGATTTACAATGTGCAACTTTGGTGAATACCTCTTCACTAAGATCATTCAAAAGTGTTGTGTATTCATCTACAATTGATTGTCAAATTTAAAATCCCTATGCTTGTATATATGTTTTCATCCTTATGCTCCAAAATGCATACTTCTGTCCATTCAACTGTGGTATTCCATTTTTATACAAGTTGTTTCTCTCCATGATCTACCTTTCAGTGGTTAAACTAATTTCTGAAGGAACCTCGCTCTGATACTAATTGTTGGATTACTAAGAGGGGGGGTGAATCAGTAATAGAAAAAATTTATCCTTTTTAACCATATAATCCAAGTGTTATATCAATGTAGCATTATCATCCAATAATTGCAAAGTAAATAATCAATGAACAAATGAACAATCATACACATACACAGTACACCAATGTTTTACGTGGAAACCCAAGGCGTCAGAAAACCACATAATGTTTTTTCTTATATGTCTTGAAGAATTACATTCATTGGAAGCATCAACTTCCTTTGTTTTCCAACTACAACTGGAAGGAGGCTCCAACCCCCTTGTTTCTCAGGCTACAACATGAGGGAAGCTCCAACTCCCCTATTCTCTGGCTACAACCATAAGGAGACTACAACCCCCTATGTTCTCTGGCTACAACCGGAAGGTGGCTACAACCACTTGTCCTTGCCCTGTCCAACCACCCTAAAGTATAAGTAGAATGATGGAACGACTGTCACACTATCACTGTGAGATATACCAGTGTAAACCTATACCAATAAAATTGAACCATGCATCAACCTGTACCTCAACCTGTAATCAACCTGTACGATAAACAAGTGCATCAACCATGCACCAACCTGTACCAAACAACCTTCAATCAACCTGTACCATAAACAAGTGCATCCAACCATGTAATAAGTATGTACCAATCATGTGTCAACTACTCATCAACTATGACTCATCAATGTGTACCAACATCATGAACTATACACCTCATGTATGTGCCAACTCATCGACTACTTGTCTCAACCATGTACCCAACATGTACCTTAACCAAAATCCCTCATCAATTTCATCACCCAAATATGATTTGTAACTCTATAATACACCTAGTGTATATGATCACATACCTACAAACCTTCCTTAACTTTCACAACAAGAGACTATCATTTTCATCAAACTTTTTTTTAGTTTCACATGACTAGTTTGGGATTAGTCAACAACCCTAACTTGAAATAATCATAACTGTGCTCCTGTAATGAATAAATATCTGAAAATAATACACAATGTTCTTCATTTTGTTTTATGCAATTCCTCCAGGTGTGACTACGTGTAAACTCTCATAAAAGGAGTTATAGAAAAAATGGCATACCTTGTTGAATTCTGGCTTATTCTAGAGAGCGACCTTGTAGAGCGTGCCCCACACGAAATATTTGTTGAATCGATATGAAAATGTTACAAATAATACTAAAAAATGTAATATAACCAACTCATTTAGTCTTACTTAATTTTGATCTGTTATGAATAAGTTATGACGTTTTTACCCGAAACACTTGTTTTAGACTAGTTTCAGGACTAGCCACAAACCCTATTTTCCTTGGAGTGTAACTCCAAAAATAAAATGACCAACAAGCTGAAATTTTTACCACAGATACTTGGATATATTTCCTCAATGTCCTATCAATTTCACGGTTTGAATCATTCTAGAAAAAACTTATTGCGAAAATGGTGAGATGGCCTGTAAATAACATACATTAGAAAACATCATCAAAATAATTTATCCTCCCTTGAATTTCGGCCTTATTTTCTTCACCTTCCCTCTGAAATTCAGCTTAAATGTCCTTTGGTTACCTCAGTCACCTATAGATATTTAATATTCTCAAGTGTGATATAAAATGAGAGAGTCTTTCCTCTTATTTATATTCTCCAAGTAGCTTCCTTAGAAGCATCTTCTAGGTCACTTTGCCCACTTTCCTTATTTTAGGGTTAACCCACTTCTAATTTCTCCATTAAATTTATTGTTAAATTAATTTATTTTTTATTCACTTTGAATTGTAGTACACTCATCACTTCACTTTATTATTTACCTTTTAAAATCTCTTAAACCACTTTGACTACTTTGACCTTTTGGGGCTTCTAGATGAATTATGAGGGTCCTCCAACTTCGTAAGGCCATAACTCTCAAACCATGAGGAGTTATGTGACATCCCACATACCACCAGAAATGGAATGAAATGTACTATCCATATAGAATAGTATTACCCAAAAATATATCAAAACGCATACCATTATCCATCAAACAAACTTGGGTCCATTACCCAAACCTAGGTTCTCCAACTTCTCATGGCCATAACTCTCTAACCGTGAGGATTTATGTGACGTTCCATATACCATCAAAAATGGCATGAAAATCAATATCCATATAGGATAGTTTCACTGAACAATTCACTGGTGTTCATCTCATTATTCCACAAATAATCATGGGTTCTCTAACCATACTTCTAGGATAACCCAATCCACAAAGCGTCTTCCCGTGAGGGATTTCACCATAAGGGGACCACTTTGGAGTTCATACATTTATACTTATTATCAACCATGACAAGACAATAACAAGTCATATTTACATCAAACAATATTGGGTCCATTACCCAACCTTTGTGCTACGGGGATTTCTTCAAGGGCTGACATCAATGACAACCAACCTTAATCAACAATCTCCCCCTTTGGTATTGATGGCAACACTCTAATGCAATACTGAAATCATATCACTCATTCTCACCCTGGAACCATGCCTCTATCCTTTGCCTTTTTCCTCTGCATCTGATAAATCTCACCCCCTTTGTCATCAATGGCAAAGGTATCTTTCCATCCGGGGTTACTCCCCCTGACTAAATTGTGCTCTTATAGTGCTTCCTCGTGTAAATCTAAGACATATAAGTTAATCATTCAAAAATCATTCATTTTGGAGTATAAATAACTCCAAGTCTCTAGTGAAGATATTCAAAGGATTCCCATGGAAGTGGTTTTGTGAAGATGTCTTCCACTTGTTCTTTTGTGCCCATATACTCAACTCTGATGTTATTTTATGCAACTTGCTTTCGTAGAAAGTGATACTTTATTGGAATGTGCTTCGTCTTGGAGTGCATCACCGAGTCCTTTGAGATACTGATGGCGCTTGTATTATCACAATATATTGGAATGGGCTCATCATACTCAACCTGTATATTTGTTAGAGTTTGTTTCATCCAAAGAACCTGTGTACAACATGATGCTGCTGCAATATACTCTGCCTCGGTTGTAGATAAAGATACTGATGATTATTTCTTGCTTAGCCATGATACTAAACACTCATCCAAGTAGAACGTTGCTCCACTGGTGCTTCATCGGTCATCAATACAACCTTCCCAATCTGCATCTGTGTAGGCAATAAGTCATATATCATTTTCTTTTGGATACCATACTCAAAACTCTTATGTTCCTTTGAGATATATTAAAATCCTCTTCACTGCTAACACATGTGACTCCTTTGGTGTTGTGTGAAATTGTGCCACCTTTCCAACTGTCTGCATTACATCTAGTCTGGATGTTGTCTCATATAATAGTCTGCCAATCATTGACCTGCATTGCTTGTGATATGTAGACTTCGAATCATCATCTTTTCTCAACTTGAAACTGGTTTTCATGGGAGTGATAACTGGTTTGCAATCTTCCATTCCGAACCTCTTTAGCATTTCTCTGATATACTTGGTTTGAGAAATAAAAAATCCTTGGTTTCTTTAACACATCTGAAGACCCAAAAAGAAGGATAGTTCTCCAAGTAATGGAATTTCAAATTCATTATGCATATCCTTTGCAAATTTGTGTCTTAACCTGTCATTAGTACTTCCAAAACAATATCATCAACATAAATTTAAATTAATAAAATATTACCTTGAGTTACCTTGATGTAGAGGTTGTTTTCTGTGCTTCCTTTCCATAGTTCGTAAGGAGTTTTTTCATCGTTGTTTATGAGAATTACTATGTTTTGAATGTGAATTGATGTATGCACCACATGTGTCCAAAAAAATATCTGTCAATTTGGAATCCATTAGCATTGTTCGAGCCATTTCCTATGTAATTATCATCCATTATGATAATGTTCCTTTGTCTCTGAACTAATATATGAATCCATGCTCTCGTCCATACTTTCCAAGACTCTACTTGTGCAACTGTCCATAATGTTGACCCATTTATCACTATACTATCATGAAGTCTTGATTAATCTATCAAATTTTACTTATGCTAACTGATTTCTCTGCATCTATCTTCTCAAACTCTGCAAGTTGCTCGAAGGATGGTTCTTTGGTATGTCACATCGATCACATAGACTCCCCTTGTCTAATATTCATATTACTTGGGAGTCTCTAAGACGTATGGATCAGAAAAATTCCTTCTCTGATGTGTATTCATCATCATCTTCATTGGTAGATTCATCAACATCTTCATTGGTAGATTCATTATCCCTCTAAGATCTGACTTCTTTCTTTCTATCTGTGGATTCATATTTCACTACAATGCCTAAAAGTACAATACATTGAACCTGTTCCTTATTTACCCATCCTTCCTTTCTTTCAATTATTTTCCAAACCTTTATGTATCTGGCATCTTTCCTTTTCTTTGTAGAATTTTCTTGATCTCGTTTTATTGCCAATCTTGTGATCTCTGGTACCTAGTCTTTGTTCACCCATTCTTCTTGTTTTCTTATCCATACTTTCTTATATCTGATATTAGTATTCTCTTTCATGGAAGTATTGATCATGCTTCTACAATCACTAGCTATGTGTCCATAGTTATGACACTTGTAACACTCAATGTTACATGTGACCACATAGGCACTTCTTGCTTGAACATTTGTTTTATAATCCCTACAATCTGCAACCTTATGTCCAAAGTTAGTACAATAAAAACAATTACCATAAAATAAATTTGCATACCTTGGAGTGAATGATATTCTTTGTGGTGTAGTCCTTTTGAATTTTTTCCTTGACTGATCATGATCATGATTGAAGCTTCTTTGTGGCCTGAACATGGATAGTCTTATTGAAGATGTATCTTCAATAGTTTTCTTATATTTTGGTTGACCATGATTCCTTCCTTTGAGTACTTCTGCATAACTCTTTCTATTTTCTTGATTCTTCTTTTCTACCAACCTAGAGTGCTTTGCTTCATTCTCTATAACTGATGTGGATGTTTATGTCTTTTCAACGTCCTTGTTGATCTTGATGATTTTACTTCTAAATGTGAAAACTTTTTCTTCAAGCTTCTCAACCTCTTTTTCTTTCTTCATTATCTGAGACTTCATGACCTCTTATGTTCTCTTTGCTTCTTCAAGTTGGATTTTCAATGTAAATATTTCTTCTTCCATTCTTCTCTCTTCTTGACCAAATTATTCCTCAAGTTGGTTTAAGTCATTGGTTCTTTCCTTGAGATGATCCATCAATATCTTTTCTCTCTTTTCTGCTTCTTCCTTTTCTAATGCTATGTTGTCTTCTAAAAATTTCTTTTGATATTCTAGAGTTTCTTCAATTCTTATGGCCTCTTCTAGTTGAGCTCTAAAATTCTTGATGACCTGTTGATCCTTTTCAGAACCTTGAACACTTTCCATTTGGTTCGTCAATTCTTTCTTGGATGACTTGTTTTTTTCTCTTTCTTTCTTTACATATTTAATTGCACTAATCATTTTTTCTTTGTAATCAACTTATGCTTCTTCATACTCTTCCTCTTCTGAATCTGTCTGACATGATGAACATATTTCTTCTTGTTCTATATCTACATCTTCTTTGGCATTTTCTGAATCTGCGATGGATGAATAATATATGCCATGCAACTTATCCCAAAGTTCTTTTGCTGATGAACATGTACCAACCTTTTCTCTTACCGGATTAGGTAATCCTTCCCAGATGAAATCCATTGTTATTTTGTTGTTCTTCCTCAATTCCTTCTTAGCTGCAGTCTTTTCCCTTTTTGAACTATCATATCCTGTAACAACCGATAGCCAAATATTTTCCCTTATGCTCCACATTTCATACTTAAAACCATTCTAACCATTAAACATGGGTACTCCATTCTCAAAATAATCCAATATCTCCTTCCAGTGGTTAAACTGCTTCCTGGAGGAACCAGCTCTGATACCAATTTTCGGATTATTGAGAGAGGGGGTGAATCAGTAATAGAACAATTTAATCCTTTTTAACCATATAATCCAAGTGTTATATCAATGTATCATTATCATCCAATAATTGCAGAGTAAATAAGAAATGAACAAATGAACAATCATATGCATACACAGTACACCAGTGTTTTACGTGGAAACCCAAAGCAGGAGAAAACCATAGAATGATTTTTCTTATATGTCTTGAAGAATTACATTCATTGGAAGCACCAAAATCCTTTGTTTTCCGGCTACAACTAGAAGGAGGCTCCAACCCCCTAGTTTCTCAGGCTAGAACCTTAGGGAATCTCCAACTCCCCAATTCTCTGGCTACAACCAGAAGGAGGCTACAACCCCCTATGTTCTCCGGCTACAACCGGAAGGTGGCTACAACCACTTGTCCTTGCCCTGTCCAACCGCCCTGAAGTAGAAGTAGAATGATGGAACCACTATCACACTATCACTATGATATATACCACTGTAAACATGTACCAATAAACATGAACCATGCATGAACCATGCATCAACCTGTACCTCAACCTGTAATCAACCTGTACCATAAATAAGTGCATCAACCATGCACCAACTTGTACCAAACAATATGTAATCAACCTATACCATAAACAAGTGCAACCAACCATGTAACAAGTATGTACCAATCATGTTTCAAGTACTCATCAACTATGACTCATCAATATGTACCAACATCATCAACTATACACCTCATGTATGTGCCAACTCATCAACTACTTGTCTCAACCATGTACCCAACTTGCACCTCAACCAAAAGCCCTCATCAATTTCATCATCCAAATATTATTTGTAACTCTGTAATAGACCTGGTGTATATTATCACATACCTTCAAACCTTCCTTAACTTTAACAACAAGAGACTATAATTTTCATCAAACGTTTCTTTAGTCTCACAAGACTAGTTTTGGATTAGTCAACAACCCTAAATTGAAATAATCATAACTTTGTACCTATAATGATTAAATATCTAAAACTAATACACAATGTTCTTTAGTGTGTTTTATGCAAATCCTCCAGGTGTCACTACTTGGAACCTCTCAGAAAAGGAGTTATGGCAAAAATGACACACCTTGTTGAATTATGGCTTATTCTAGAGAGCAACCTTGTAGAGCGTGCCTCGCACGGAATATTTTTTTAATTGATATGAAACTGTTAAAACAATTAATACAGACTATACTATAACCAACACATTTTGTATTAATTAATTTATATCTATTATGAATAAGTTATGATGCTTTTACCTGAAACACCTGTTTTTGACTATTTTCAGGACTAGCCACAAACCCTATTTTCCACGGAGTGTAACTCAAAAAATACAATGACCCACAAGATGAATTTTTTACCACTGATACTTGGATATGTTTCCTCAATAGAATATCAATTTCACTATCTGAATCATTCTAGAAAAAAAATTATTACGAAAATGGTGAGATGACCTGAAACAAACATACCTTAGAAAGCATCATCAAAAGAATTTATCCTTCCTTGAATTCAGGCCTTCTTTTCTTCACTTTCCTCAGAAATTCAGCTTAGATATCCTTTGTTTACCTTAGACACCTATATTTATTCAATATTCTCAAGTATGTCTTAAATGAGAGAGCCATGCCTCTTAGTTATACTCTCCAAGTAGCTTCTTTAAAATCATCTTCTAGGTCACTTTGCCCACTTTCCTTATTTTAGGGTTAACCCACTTCTAATTTCTCCATTAAATTTATTATTGAATTAATTTGTTTTGTATTCACTTTGAATTATAGTAAAATCATCACTTCACTTTATTATTTACCTTTTAAAATCTCTTAAACCACTTTGACTGCTTTGACCTTTTGGGGCTTCTAGATGAATTATGAGGGTCCTCCAACTTCGTAAGGCCATAACTCTCAAACCATGAGGAGTTATGTGACATCCCACATACCACCAGAAATGGAATGAAATGTACTATCCATATAGAATAGTATTACCTGAAAATATATCAAAACTCATATTGTTATCCATCAAACAAACTTGGGTCCATTACCCAAACTTGGGTTCTCCAACTTCTCATGGCCATAACTCTCTAACCATGAGGAGTTATGTGATGTTCCACATACCACCGAAAATGGAATGACAAGAACTATCCATCTAGGATATTTTCACTGAAAAATTCACTGACGTTCATCTCATTATTCTACAAATAAGCATGGGTTCTCTAACCATACTTCTAGGATAACTCAATCCGCAAAGCGTCTTCCCGTGAGGGCTTTCACCATAAGGGGACCACTTTGGAGTTCATACATTTCTACTTATTATCAACCATGACAAGAAAATAATGAGGTATCTTTACATCAAACAATCATGGGTCCATTACCCAACCTTTGTGCTACGGGGCTTTCTTCAAGGGTTGACATCAATGACAACTAACCTTAATCAACACTCGCCACATTTCCAGTATTCGAGGAGCTTGAGGCCATGTGTTGATTATGTGGAAAAGGATTAGTTAGCACAATGGGCGGTAGAGATAAAATCCTCGCAACCTCCATATGTTTGGGGCATAAATGGGTAAGGTGATCATCTGTACAAAGCTTGCAGGGAAACTTCACCTTCCACCTTTCTTTCTTTCCCTCACCAACATTATTATTCGACTTCTCATTATTGTTGTTTTCCTTGGGTTTATTATTATTCTTCCCACCCCTATGATTGTTACCACATCCTTTATTTTTATTCCCTCATGGTTGTTGGTTACCATTCGAGTTCGTCGATGATTACACAAAATGTACATCCATCGAATGAGTGGGAGTGGAGGACATAGACGAAGCTGGCCCTCCTATAGAATGGTTTAGAGACAACTCTTTCATCTGGAAGAGCCTACAATGCCATCAGCATGAGGTCCTCCTACAGAATGGAAGAGCCTATAATGCCATCAACATGAGGCCCGGGCTTTTGTCTAGGGTCATATTTTGACCTCGGTGCATCTAGAAAACTATCGTATAGCATCCAAGACTGAGAATATATGAGATCTAACTGTTGGGATTTAAAAATCTCTTATTCCTCAGATGTAACCCCGGATGTAGAAACATCCTTCAAAATATAAGGTTGTAGAGACTTAAGGAATCACTCTAGCAGGAATTATGTGGGTATGTAGGCCTTGATCAACCTATTATGTCTACGCCACTCCTGTATGTGATCCAAGATATGAGTGGATTTTTCCTGATGAAAGGCCGACATAAGTTCTATTCCCACATCGTAACGTATTGGCAGTTGGAATTGGTTGAGGAATACTAAAACCATATGATTAAAAGTTTTTTATGTCCCCCTTGGTAGATTGATATACCATTTCACTGCAACCCCTGTGAGGGTGCGTTGAAACAATCTTAACTGAATATATTCGTCGTTAAGGGAGTTCAAAGAGCACCAAAGGTGAAAATTAGTGACGTTATCACCAGGATCCTCACCAGTTTTTCCCTTGAATTTTGAAATATCCGAAAGGAAGCTTGGTGGGGATGAGGGGCCATGTCATATCATGATGTACATGTTCATTCATTGACTTATACAAGTATGGAAGATTGAGCATGGCCAGAAAATGGAGACTGGGTTGCGACATCTAGCCCCAAGCTCCATGGAAAGATATTTGTTGGGGAATTTCATCCCATCCAGGGTTGTGGTATGCACCATGGCCCTGTTTGGGATTGTAAGACCCTCCTCTGAACTGATTCATGAGGGGTTGGTTGGGCACCATTCTAGTAGGAATGTTATGATGAGGGTTGTAAAAACTTCCCCCAACTGGAGTGGCTCTAGTTTCGGGGTTTTCCAAGGTATGAAAATGACCTCCTCTGGGTGTGAATCTGAAAGATAAAGGTGGATTCATCATGCAAAATGCATTGGTCAGAATCGATACATAGGAGGTATGTGTAAAGGATGGACTTTAAGAAGTAGCTTGTCCTCCAGGTTGGTTACTCCATCCAAAATAATTAGGACCAGGATTAGACCCAGGGTTCATAAGAGGAAGGCATCCAACTATAGGAGTCATTTTTGGGATATGAGCACCACCAAATGAAAATGGAGTATATGGAGGAGCCATGCCCCCAAGTCCAATACTAGTATTCGTACTAGACATTGGGATGGAGGATGAAAATTGCAATGTGAAATTCGGAATACCATAAGTAAAAGGGCTAGATGCCATAGGGATGGACTGAATATTATAGCACGTCGAGTGACAAATGGACCCAAAAATTTTCATGGCTATAGGTTGAGTATTCACTATAGGAAGGACTGGAGTGACAATAGGAACCTCTAACACTACAACCATTTTGGTTGAAGGTGTTGAAGGAGTGTCGTTAACTATAGTGGGTATGGGAGTTGAAGGACTCCTGGTATCTTTTTGAATCGATTTAGTACTCATCCTTGTATTATCACAAGTCTAGTAATTGGAGGTGTGTGTACCACGTTTGATAACTTTACGCCTTTTAGAAGGAAAAAAATCAAAATGTGGTGGTAATTGTAACAAGCGGCGAGACCTGTGTGGAAGTTGGTATGGATCCACGATGACTCAATACTCAAGATATAAAAACAAATTCTAAGTCCAACTAGTAATCAAGGAGCACACCAAAATAAAATAAACAAAAGTTTAATATGCACACAAATAGGATAAATTGGTTGAAAGGGGCCTCCCTCCCTAAAGTATGTATGCCTCGCCCAAGAGGGGTCTGAGACTCCCTGAAAATATCAAAGGTATCATAATCAGTTATAAGTGCCCTTGTGGGCTTAACAACCAATTAGTCAGATCCTCCCAAAGAGGTAATCCTCCATAAAGACTGTGTGTTTTATGACCCTTATCTGACCCAGGGTACCTGTAGAATAACCCCTCCAAGTAACCTATGTGGTACCTATGTCAAGCATCTAAGCAACCACGGTATAACCGATTCCCAAGAGAATAGTTGTAAGTTAGGTCTACCGTATGGGCAGGGTAACAAATATTGAAACCTTGAAAGAACCACCTCTCACAGAGGTAAAGGTAATAGAAAGATCCCCATATATGAATAGATCCCCAGAAATATATCTGACGCTAAGAAGGTATTGGGGGGATATCCCCTCAACCAAATTCACGTGACCTCGTTCTTAACTCCAGTGTAAGCAGAGCCTATTGATTTCACCAATTATACAATGGATTTCACCACTCCCTTAGTCAGACACAAATGTTGATTTGATAGCCTTCGATAATTTTACTCACAAAATCCTATTCCAAGGCTCTAAATCCTGAGCTAGTTTGTGCACCCTAGAAAATAAAATTGTTTCTAATCAATTTTAAATTATCAATGTTGTTTTTAGTGGCATTGCTTACTCAAAAAAGGTGTGGTCATGAAACTAATGATGTTATGACTCAGTAAGTAAAATAAATGAATACAAATAAAATGCAAAGTCCTAACTTCAATTCCCTATAAATTATAATCTTTTCAAATGCAATTTTCAATTTAGTTCTGCAATTCCAAATAAGATGAAATCTTTCTATACATGTACTAATATCAATGATAAGGGCCCAAAATATCAAATGCCAACAATTCAAAATGCTTAATATTTTTGTATTTTTGATATAAAAGAATGAAAATGCAAGGACTGAACAACAACTTGATATAAAGATTCTATTGTATGTAAACAGATACAAACCAAGTAGGATATCAAGAAGCAAACACCTAGCCTAAGATTCAAGGACAATCAATGAAAAGGATGATGAGAAAGGAAACACCCGAAAATTCAACCAAAGAAAGGTTTCCTATCATTCCACAAACACTTAACAATCATAACAGAGACCTAAGAAGACTTGGAAACCATCAAAACTTACCCAACAAACATAAAACTTAGCAACCAAGAAAGAAAGGATGATGTACACAAATTTTCAGGAGAAAAGCATGTATATACACCTCTTTCACGAGGACAGCTCGTGTATGTACGTGACTGTCAGGCAAAAACCCACATATATGTGATAAAACATTGCCAGGATAAGGATAAGGCCAACAAACTCAGACTCAAAATGAACAGAGGATGTCAAGAAATCATAGGACAAGAAACTCAATATAAACGAGAGAAATCAAAGGAGAAAAACACTCCAAACCCCGAAACGAATATTCTATCCCCAGTATGGTCACCAATTTTGTTACGAGGAAAATATCTCTATGGCTAGGGGTAAACTACAACAGACAGAAATGATTGCAGAAATAAACTCTAATCTCAGATATGATATATAAGAAAATATGCTAACAAGACAAGGTGAAGAGCCTACCTCGTCTAGACGTTCGATGAAGTCCATCGTTGAGCACTTGACTCAAAGCAATACACCTGCAACTTGTCCTCAACAACCAAGAAATGCAAGAATATGGTGATAATATATAAGTTTAGCACATTCAATAGCATAATCCATCAACATTCATAACAAATATTCCCATGTAATAACGATTCAAATATTTGCAAGATATTAATTGGACGAGAAAAGAGTATTTCTATTAAAATGTAATAAGTAGAAGTGAATGAATTACAAAATTTTGTGTCGGCACGGTTCGGAACTGAGAAACTAAGTGCCTTCCATCTGGGCCTCCACCACTTCGATCCTCCACCAAAGGAAATCTCATATAATATAGAAAATGAGGTTCTCAATCAAGTAGGGAAGAGCTTGGGGGATAAACAATGTGTTCATACTTAAAAGGACAAAGGGATGCAGACTCAATATGAAGTGAATAATTTATCCAGAGTAACTTTTCTCTCAAAGTTGAATTCTTCTCCTCCTTTCCACAACTTGGATATGGCCCATTTATAGCCTTCAAGTGGAACTGAAGGGACGAATCAGAATGTTTCTAGTATATGGAAGGTCAAGGATCATGGACCATGTGACATGACATGGAAACCCGACACTATTTTTTAATTTTGGGCACAAAACCCGATGTACGGGGGTTGTACTGGTGCAATCTACATATACACATGTTGTATAATAGTTAGTGCGCATATATGTGGAAAAATATTTTTTTTAGCTCTGGGTTTTGCAAAAAGGGACTTCAAGTCTACATAGGGAAATGGAAAAAGGCCTTCTGAGAAAATTTTCATAAGGTGAGGCAAATATTTCTATAACAGATTCAACTATAAGATGGTTTATGATCTTGGAGGGAAATAGTATCACAACTTGGGATCAAATGAAAAAAAAATTCAGCGAAATATACAAAGACTATTGTAGAGCAAGAGATACAAGGGATGATATTTTTAGAATGACACAAGGACCTGATGGATCTCTAGAAGAGTTTGAAGAGAGATTTCAACTAAGCTACAAGAGAGCTCAAAATTGCACTCTGGATGAAGACTCACTCAATCTTGTCTCAGAGGAGTAAGAGAAGATTTGATGGAAACATTAAATCTCATATCCAATGGAGATATCTATCAGTTGGACTATTATGATATCAAAATAATATTCAAGAACCATTCAAGGTCCTCCAGAAAGAAAGGTAGAAGTAGTAGAGGTTTGATATCTCCATATTCTAACCCTACAACTCATATAAAGGAATGAATTAAGAGGATTAATAGAGTACATGAAGACTGATATTTTACACTCTTTAGCCATGCAAATGGATACAATGCATATCAAGAAGAAACACGAGGAAGCAGAGAAGGAATTAGTTGTCTATTGTCCCAAGCGCACTAAAAGGCATCCTAGAAATGAGTTCCCTTTAGACCTTACAGATGTTTGTGGTATTTGTGAAGAAAATCATCCAAATAACAAATGTCCTTCTTTTTCATAATTGAAAGATACATTTCGAGGAACATAGAAGAATGTGGAACCACTATACTTCATCAATCAAAGAATTCATGGATCACCAAGACCATTTCAAACAGATTTCAACTTCAATCTGGCTCAAAATTTTAGTGCATATAATTCTCAAATTTCTCCTCAGCCATGGTATAACCCATCACCTTGGACAAATACAAACCCTTGGAAATACCAAGGACCTCCAATTCCTCCTCCATACCAATCTTTTCCTATCATTCCACAAAATCAGTGGAATCAACCATCATAAGGATGGAGGCCACAAAATTTCTAACAACCTTCATCAATGCCTCCTCTTCCTCAAAAAAACACCACTCAAAATAGTGTTCCTCCTAATAAAACTCATCTACCTTCTCAACCTTCTCCAAATGCGAACAATACGAAATCTCAACTTGTATACAACAATGATACAACTTATCAGACTCATTCTGTGGAATTACAAGAGATAAATCTCATGTTAGGAAAAATATTGCAATAACAACCAAAGCTCATAGAAAATGAATAATCTAAGAAAGAATATATTAGCTTACCTCAACCACAAGCCCCTCCTTACCCTGAAATATTACAATAAAATAAATGTTATACATCTAAGGAAAGAAAACTTTTGGGAGAGCTTAAAATTGTGTGCATAAAGATACTTCTCTTACAAGATATTAAATATGTCCCCATTTTCAACAAGTATATCAAGGAAGAGTGCATTAGAAGACCAGGGAAAAAAAGGAAAGACGTTCCTAGCATAAACGTTGTAGAACAACTAGCTGACCTTATGCTTGGGAAATTAATAGTACCTAAATACTTGGATCGAGGGAGTCCTTTAGTGAATGTCCATATTAAAAACACCTTGATCCAGAATACTCTTATTAATCTATCAGCTACTATCAACATTATGACTAGAGATACAATGATGAAACTCAACCTTCAGGAATTTCTGAGAAACACACCAATTGTCCTACAACTTGCAGATCGATCCACAATTAAACCCGAAGGCATGTTGGAAGACATCATAATCTCCATTGAATCTTGGGAGTACCCTACTGACTTCCTAGTCCTTCAAACCAAGTCTCAATCCAATGTATATCTTCTCATTTTGGGAAGGCCTTAGTTGGCCACAACAGATGTATACATTGGATGTAGAGAAAACAATATGAATATCCGTGATGACCTATCCCAAAAGAAAATTGTTTATTATCCCACTGCCCAACCTTTGATTATAAAAAATATTCCTATGTGGGTGGAAGAAGAATAAGACCTGACACAAACAACTTCCTACCCCATCTACATAATTCACACTTCCTTGGCTGATAGTACAATTGATGAAGACACTTTCCTTGAAACTTTTCTGCAAAATCAATATCCAAAATATGTGAAATAGAAGGGATAAATAATAATAACATATCTGAAATTTATGTAGAAAATGACACTAAATTATGGACATACTTGTTTACTGTTGATATAAAAGATCCCACTGTCAAAACTATAGAGATCATCCATGCAAAAACACTCAAAATCAACAATAAACTCACTAGTCAGTAGGAACAAAAGCTATTAGATGTGTTGAAAAGAAATCTTTAAGATTGTGCATGGGATTATAAAGACATGAAATACATACATCCTTATATTTGTACTCACCATATTTACATCAAGGATGAACACAAACCTGTTAGGCAACCCCAAAGAAGGATGAACCCTACAATGAAAGACATAGTTAAACAATAACTCAAAAAATTGCTTGATGTCAGATTCATATAGACTATGTCAAACAGTGAATGGGTCTCTCCTCTAGTTATTGTTCCAAATAAGAATGGGAAGTGGAGGATATGTGTGGATTATCGGGAGTTGAAAAAGGATACCATAAAGGACCATTTACCCCTACCTTTTATTGACTAAGTATTGGATGTCTTAGTCGGGGAGAAATACTTTTCCTTTCTGGATGGTTTTATTGGATACAATCAGATTCAGATCAGTCCTGAGGATCAAGAAAGACCACCTTTACTCGCCCCTGGGTTAGATTTTCATACAGAGGCTTCCTTTTGCTCTATGTAATGCCCCAACCACTTTTCAAAGAGAAATTTTCAACATCTTTTCAAAACTCATCCATGATAAATTTGATATCTATATGGATGATTTTACCCCTTATGGAAATTCATTTAATGAAGCCTTGGACAATCTAGATAAGGTTCTCCAAAGATGTAGAGAAATGAATATATCCCTTAGTAATGAAAAATGTAATATGATGATGAATGAATGGATTGTTTTAGGACATCACATGTCCTCCAGAGGAATTGAAGTAGACAAAGCAAAGAACAAAATCATCACCTTACTTCTTACCCCTCTAAAACCAAAAGATGTAAGAATCTTTCTTGGACATGCAGGATATTACATGAAGTTTATTAAGGATTTCAATAAAATATCTTCTCCCATGTTTATCTTGTTGTCCAAATATGTGGAATATTGTTGGACTCTAAATTGTCAACAATCTTTTGAAACAATCAATGAAAAACTTACAACTGCTCTTGTATTACAAGGTCCCGATTGGAGTCTCCCATTCCACATTCACACTGATGCATCAGAAAAGTATGTAGGATCAGTCTTAGGACAATATGAAGAAAATAAACCTTATGCAATTTACTTCATAAGTAATAATTTAGCTGGTACAGAATTGAATTATACTGTTACAAAAAAGGAACTTTTAGCAGTGGTTCATGCTCTCAATAAATTCAGACATGATGTTACAGGTATAAATTTTTCATACATACAGATCATGCTTCCATTAGATACTTGTGAATAAAACTAACATTAATGGCAAGATGATTAGATGGTTTTTGTTATTACAACAATTTGATCTAACTATTCTGGGTAAGCCTAACAAACAGAATGTAGTTTCATATTTCTTGTCCAGATTGACCATTCCTACTAAACAAGGCATGATTGATGACCAATTTCCAAATGAGCACCTATTTTCCATATCAACACAAACCCCATGTTTTTCTAATATATAAAATTACCTTACAACAGGAAAGTTTCCTCAACATTTATCCTACAGGGAGAGATGCAACATTGTCTGGAAAAGTTCACCCTATATTTGGGCTGCATGTTATTTGTTCAAATTATGTCCAAATCATATTTTGAGGAGATGCATAAGAGAAGATGAGGTGCATGATATCCTACATGATTTTCATGATGTACCATGTGGATCTCATTATGTATCCAAGAGGACAACTTATAATATATTACAAGTTGGATATTATTGGCCAACCCTACATAGAGATGATCATCAATACACTTCACATTGTGATGAATGTCAAAGAATGGGGAAACAAACAAGGAGAAATGAAATGTATTTACAGTCTAAAGTATCATTAGAACCATTTTACAAGTGGGTCATGGACTTCATAGGCCCAATTTATCCTCCATCTGTGCATAAGAAGCGCATTTTGGTATGCACGGACTACTTGACAAAATGGGTTTAAGTAAAGGCCATGAAGGATGTCACATAATCAAATGTAGCATCATTCCTCCAAGAATGCATGTTTTCAAGGTTTGGTTATCCACAAGAGATAGTCACAGATCAAGGCCCTCAATTTACATCAAGGATCATTGAAGAAATCATGAAGGAACATAACATCTACCACAGGAAGTCAACACCCTACCATCCTCAAGAAAATGGGCAAGATGAGGTCACAAACCAAGAGCTAGAAAACATCATCACCAAAATAGTGAGAATGAACAAGAAATATTGGTCAAAGAAGCTCACAGAAGCAACATGGGAATACAACATTACATGGAAAACTACCAAAAGGCTTACTCCTTTTGAATTAGTTTATGGTAACAAATCCATGCTTCATATTGAATTTTAATATCATACATTGAGAATAGCAGTGTAATTAGACATGAATTTGTAGTCAACAAAAAAATAAAGAATGAGCCAATTGAATACATTATATGAGTACAAGATGCAATCCCTCTTCAACACTGAAGTGGTGCAGAAACAAAGAAAGGACTAGTGTGACAAGAAGATTAAGTACAAAATTTTCAAAGAAGGGGATTGGTCTCTGTTATATGACTCAAGGTTTAAGGATTTGAAAGGAAAGTTGATGAAAAGGTGGTTAGGGCCCTACATCATTGAAAAGTGTTATAATAATGGTTCAGTGCAGATAAGAACCATTGATGAATAAGGAATATCACTACTTGTGAATGGATCTATACTAAATACTTACAATAAGCCCCTAACAAAAGAAGAATTCATAGCAACAATGAAGAAACAAAATTTGGATGTGATTTATAGAAAAAATGCTTACAATCCATCCCAATAAAGAGATATGAAAAAAAAATGAATAAAACAATCCTAGATAAAAACCTTCCAAAGGAATCTAGGACATATCTAAGGGTGAAAACCTCCAATGGAGGCAGTCTTGGATCCAAAATATAAATGAATATCCTCATCAGGAAAACTTCTCAGAAGCTTGATGAGGTAAGGCATTAATGAAAACTAGTGATGGCACTTATTCTTTGAGAAAAAGGGAAAAAAAAATAAGATAAAAAAAGAGAATTTTTTTGTACTAATATTTTGTTTTTGCAGGTACCAAGAACTTCATTACTGCATCCATATGCACAGGAATAAAATCAATATTCAGTAAGGATAGTAAGAATTCACAACTTTCCCATAAATTTTCACAATTTTTCATCATTCATAAATAACATTTTCCATCATCTCCATATGATCATCCATATTTTTCATTTATATCATACATACCACTTTCCATAACCAACACGTTTTTTTACCCTTCATTTCAATAAAAAAATATCCAAGGTTATTCTATGGGATCAACCTACAACATTCTACTGGATCAACCTAACAAGACAATTTCTACAAATAATGGAAGGTAATCAGAGTCAAAACCACCATCACAATTCAATGATAAATATTAGAACTAGAATCACCTTCTCCAACAATTGTTTTCATCAAATACATCACTAGGATAGAAAAAATAAATTTCTATAGGATACTCAGAATCCTGTAGAAAATATTCAAAGGGGAAGAAAGATGTTGTCCCTTGACGAAGTTTTGGGAGATACTTGGTCATGCTTGACCATTTTTGGGACTTCGATAGCCTGTCAAAGATGGAGCGCCAGACGAAGTGGACATTATGGAATCTCGACCCACTTTTGGGTCCCTTTTGGGTTTTTAGGAATATGTAATGGGAAAGGGATGTCGTCCTGTGGGTTTACCCACACTTAGGCCCACTTTTGTAATGTATAAATAGATATCTAGGCATCTATAAGAAGATATATGGATGTATGTGATGTAATCTAAGTGCTAATAGATTTTGTAAGTGCTATGTGCATGACTGTAAGAGGCTTGCAGAGCTAAGTGCAATTTGTTGTAAGGAGTTGTGGAAGGCTTTGTGCTGTAACGTAAGGAAGAAGGATCTAGCGAGCTGTGCAGATCTTATGTCCCATGAGAAGAAGGTTTTGGGTGGCTCTGTTTTGTAACCGATTGAAGACGCTAATAAAGAAGAAGAGTTGGTGGATGTAGCCCCAGGGTGGGGGTGAACCACATAAATCTGTGTGTTATGCTTTGTGCTTCGACTTGATGTGTTTATCCTTTCTTTTTCTAAGTGCTTTGATATATTTAGATAGATCTACTTATGATTTGTGCTTATAGAGGTGTGTGAATGTTAGATCTGACATGTATGAAGATGCTTAGTGTTGATCTACCAGATCTAATATGTTTTACTATTGCTAAGTGTTGAAATACCTTAGATCTAAGTGAATGTTGCAATGCTCTGTGCTATCTGCAAAGTATAATAAGGGTTGTATATTGACGAATGATCTATGCTAAGTACTCTGTAAGAGATGTAATCACAGATTTGTGTCCTAGCTAAGGTTGCAAACACTTGATTCCTGCAACCACCCCTGCCTCTACCTTGAGTGAGACTTCATCTGCCTCACAGGTGTTTTTGAAAGGGACAGTAGTCAGGGATTTGTTGGTGCGCTCTTGAGCGTTGAACCCTATGTCTTCCCCTATGCCAACAAATGGTTATGTTGTTGGGACCTGAAACTGTGACTGTTGGGAACTAAGAAAGAAGAGGCTTGTGCAAAAGAAATATGTCTACGTAGATTTGTGCCTTAGCGCGCAATACCCTACTCAGTTTATAAGCTTCGTGCTAAGAAAATAAGTTTGATCTGAAGAAAGAAGGTCGGATCTGTAGAGAAGAAGTGGGATATGAAAGATTTGTGCTCCAAGGAAGGTAAAAGAGATAAGTTATGATTGAAAGAGGTAAGATCTGTAAACTTTGTGCTCTGTTAAAGGTAAGAATAGTTAAAGAAGTCTTAAATCTGAAAGACTTGTGCTCTATAAAAGTAAGATAGGTGGAAATTTTTGTTTCTAGAGAATGGATCTAGGTATATCTGATAGGTTTAGTCCTAGTTTGAAAGATAGGGTGTTAATAGATGAAAGAAGGTTTGATATGAATATATCTGATAAGAATAATGAAAGATATGTTATACCTATGCATAGAAAGAATGTTTGGACTAAAAAATGGATGCAGGATCCTAGAAAGAATGTGTTGCAGGTTAACTACTATGATCCTAGTGCGCAGTATAAAAGGATCTGGGGACCATTTAAAAGAAAGAGAGGATTGACCCTCTGTTATAGATGTAGAAGACCAGGACATCTTGCTAAGGGATGCCCCGAAAGAAGACCTAGTTGTCTTTGTTGTAAGGCTATGGACCATGAAGTGTTGGATTTCCCTAGAATGAGTGCTAAGCTTGAAGGAATGAATCTGAACCAAGAAGGAGACCCTGAATGACCACCGACATGTCAGCTTATTAGATATTTTCAAAGAAAAAGAATGCATTGAAGCAAGAATAGGGGACTTCGACATTGACTGTGTTCTTGATGAAGAGACACAAGTGAATATTATGCCAAAAAGAACTTGGGAAGCTATAGGGAAGCCTGCTATGATCCCTTCATTAGGAGGAATAGGACTATTCAGAGGGAAGCTGGTAAGTTTATGTGGGAGGCTTGCTCAGATATCTACGACTGTCAATGGAACTTTGACAAAGGAAGATTTTGAGATTATCAAATGTATTGAAAACAATGCCCCGTTTACCATGTTACTATGGAAACCTTGGATTGGAAGAGATCAAACTAGACGGAAAGAAGAAGAAGAAGCCTCGGAATAGAAAAAACAAGAGTTAAAAGATTTCATGACTAGAAAGATCGCACAATTGATTAAAGAACATGAAAATGGATCAAATCTATTTGACCCTAGAGACTCCGATGTCGAAGTTGCAAGACCACTAGAATACCCTCAGAAGACTAAAGTACTTACTCTAGAGGCAGAAGAGATGTTAACCCTGAAATATTCTCAACAACGTGTAGTAACTATATCTAAAGAAGATAAGAATAAGAATGAAAAGAAGAATATTGAGAAGAAGCTCATTGGAAAGAAGGCTAGGAAGCTAAGTAAGAAGAGGGTCAGGATTGAAAAATTATAGAAGGTTTCAAAGGGAGCCTCGCAGAAGGAAAATTTGCAGAATTTGAGCCTCGTCGAGATATCAGAACAACGACATAGGTCACTTCACCGTGGTGAAGAAATATAGCCGTTGGGGATGATATATCCATCGATTGATGCTCCAAACAACTGGAAAAATATTTATGGCTCACCACCTAACTGTTGGACCATGCCATAACAGACAGAACAAGAGTTAATGAAGCCTCATACTCATTGCAAGAAATATGTTGTTGATTTTCCTATTTATCCTGTTGCGCCATGCACGAAGAACACTTTTGCCAAATCGATAATTTGAGCTCGCAACCTTGGTTAAGATTGTCCAGTGATCATTACGTCCTTACTTTCCATCTTATTGATGTGTCTACATTACTTCGTGAACCTGATATTATTAATCCTGAGCGCGTATGTCCCAGGAGCTTAGAGCACTTGAAGAATCTATGAAGGAAGTACTCATTGATCTCAGGACTGAGAAAGTCATGTCGGAAAGAAGGATGTATGTAGGTGTGCAAGCATCATCGACAGGAGGAGTCCAAGATTCTCCATCGACTACTCATGGAGCAGGAACATCCAGAATCACGATAGAGACGAGAACAAAGCATAGAGATGATCTCACAAATGCTAAGTTGATTCCAAGCATCTTACCTGTGTATATACCTCCTCTGAGCAGAACAGTGAACAGAGATAGTGTGCCTAGAGATTTTGACTATGCCTTGGGCACTGTGTACCTCTCGAAAGGGATACATGCAGTTCACACACACCAGGATAAGATAGCAGCACTAAAGTTTAGTGAATTCAACCTTAGAGACCGTAAATATTATAGTATGCTCGCCCCGTATAAGTATCTGACCAAGACGAAAGGAAAGAATTCAAAGATTATCCCCCATCCTTGGACCCATAACCTCGTGCAGTCTACCCTGCTTAATGTTATGAATATCCCGCAGTTCAGATGACATCAAGAAGTGAACGAATGTGTTAAGTTGTTGTTATCCTGTTACCATGGAGGATATTTATGGTTGAACCGGTGTATCATAGTGGACCTGACCTTGATCCATCAGATCACCAGGATGAGCATGAAAGGCCCTGACCCACATGATTTTTACCCTGGAAAGACCACAGAATGAGCCTTAGCACATAATCTAAAGGAGACTTATGGCGATGTCGAGAAGGGCATGTGTAGCTACAAGGTATCCTCTATTAAGAATGACGCAATACACCTTGCCTTCCAGTTGATCTCATGAAAGTTAGTTCATAAGAACCGACCAACCCAAGTCATTGGATTCGTAGTAGACCTCGCAGAAAAGTTGGTGAAGGGCCTATAGATGAATTGGGTGTAGTACTTGGTAAACCAACTGGAGCTCGACTGCAGAGAAGCCCAAGACCAAGGATATGAGTTCCATGTCAATTGGCTCCTGATCCTAGTTTCTTTCATTGCATGGGAGATGTCGGAAGGTGCGACCTTCCCGGACATTGAGCCATTTGAACTGTTGGTCGTGAAGTTCAGTACCCCGTGCTACTCGAACGATATGAATAAACAATGGCAGTCAAATTTCGTGTTTCATTCATATTATAATTAGTTGAAAGTAGCTATCCAGTCTACATCACGCATCACTCCGAACACCCTCTACAGGTTTCGGCCCCTGATGAAGTTCAACGCATACAGACACTTTCTCTATATCACAGTGCGCACTGATGAGCACAAGAAGTAGTTACAATCCTATTATAGATTAATAGAAGAATATTTGGAAGAGATCACAAAGGAATGGTCATTGGACCTCCTTGTTCTAGCTAACCCTAAGGACATATCTAATGTAGACAGTCTAGAAATTGCGCAGGATCTACCCAGACCTAGCATGCAACAAAATATCAACAAAGTGCAAGACTTAAGTAGTGCCTCGGTGAAGACTGCTTCTATCACACCAAAGAAAGAGGGTGATGGTGAAGAATTAGAAGAATTCGAACAAAAGCGTAGAGATGAAGCGGAGATTTTGAAGAAGAGGAAGGGTTCACCTCATAAACCTTCTTCCTGGAAGAAGTCCAAAGCTCCCGTGACTAAGATACAGACCACACTAACCCCAAACGACTTCAATTTCATCGTTGCATCCCTGAACAATGTTATGCTAGAGATAGTAGAGACACAAGAGATGAAGCAGGAGCAGATGTATAATCGTATTAAGATAGAGCTCCAAGGGGTGCAGCAGGCACTACAGTCTAGCCGCGCAGTATCCATTGTGCCTCTGACAGTAGGAACACCAGAACCAGGGGATCAACGAGCTCAACTCCACTGAATTGTTGATACAGTTGAAGCTCACCTTCGACGAGCTCAAGAAGAAACATCGCAAGCCACTCAAGCTTTAACATAGGTACAGGGAGTTCTTATGGAGAAAAGCACCATGTCAGAATAAGAAAAGATTGCTCTCCAAGAAAAATGGGATGCAGAGAAAGAAGAGCTATAGAAAAGCAAGGAACAGTTGCTCACAGAGAAACTCGAGATAAAGGAACTGGTCAATAGAGAACTTCTCTCTATGACCATCATCGAAGTAAAGATAAAATAATGGGTTCAACAGTAGGTGGCACAACTGGAAGGAGTAATTCAGAAGCTCTAGCAGCGCATTGCAGATCTCGAGATTTGCATAGTACCTGAGACCCTGCAGGAGATCAAAGACCAAAGAGAAATAACTTTCCGCAATGTAGTTGACAGACTCAAATCTATTTCCTTGGAGTGCAAGCAACTGAGTAGCCGTAGTGCCTAAACATATGAGAACCTCACCGAAAACCCACAGTTATATAAACTGGAGTCACAACTATAGGAGGCAAAGTATGAAGATGAAAATCTATAGACACAGTTGAAGGCTCTATCACCTATAGAAAGAATGAAGAGATCTCATAAAAAGTGCACGGACCAGCAACAGATCCATACGATCTAGAGCAAAGTGATGGAAGTGACTCAACAACTTCAACCGGTGCAATATAAGGCATTTCATCTATTCACAGAAGTTGAAAGCCAAGGAGCAGAGCTAGAATAGGTTGTGAGTGCAGCATAACAGCGCCTAGAGGGACCCGTCAATGACGCACTCATCCAGGAGTTTGTTGAGTAAGAGACCGTAGCACAACAACAAGTCGAAGTAGCTCGGGCCAAGATTGAGGCATTCGAGGCAGAATTAATCAGACCAAAGTGACTCGGGACGATTCACAAGTGAGTGTTGGGGGGTTGTTGGCCCTTGACCAAGTTTTGGGAGATACTTGGTCATGATTGACCATTTTTGGGACTTCGATAGCCTATCAAAGATGGAGCACCAGATGAAGCGGAGATTACAGAATCTTAGCCCACTTTTGGGTCCCTTTTGGTTTTTGGGGAATATGTAATGGGAAAGGGATGTCGGCCCATGGGTTTACCCACGCTTAGGCCCACTTTTGTAATGTATAAATAGATATCTAGGCATCTATTAGAAGATATAGGGATGTATGTGATGTAGATAAGTTCTAATAGATTTTGTAAGTGTTTTGTGCATGACTGTAAGAGGCTTGCAGAGATAAGTGAAAGTCATTATAAGGAGTTGTGGAAGGCTTTGTGCTATAACGTAAGGAAGAAGGATCTAGCGAGCTGTGCAGATCTTTTGTCCCATGTGAAGAAGGTTTTTGGTGGCTCTGTGTTGTAACCGATTGAAGATGCTAATAAAGAAGAAGAGTTGGTGGATGTAGCCCCAAGGTGGGGGTGAACCACGTAAGTTTGTGTGTTATTCTTTGTGCTTCGACTTGATGTGTTTATCCTTTCTTTTTCTAAGTGCTTTGATATATTTAGATAGATCTACTTATTCTTTGTTCTTATAGAGGTGTGTGAATTTTAGATCTGACATGTATGAAGATGCATAGTGTTGATCTACCGGATCTGATCTATTTTACTATTGCTAAGTGTTGAAATACCTTAGATCTAAGTGAATGTTGCGATGCTATGTGCTATCTGCGAAGTATAATAAGGGTTTAATATTGACGAATGATCTATGCTAAGTACTCTGTAAGTGATATAATCACATATCCGTGTCCCAGCTAAGGTTGTAGACACTTGAGTCCTGCAACCACCCCTTCCTCTACCTCAGGTGAGACTTCATCTACTTCGCAGGTGTTACCAAAAGGGCCAGTAGTTAGGGCTTTGTTGGTGCACTCTTGAGCATTGAACCCTGGGTCTGCCCCTGTGCCAACAAAACATATCTACAGGATGTTATGTATCCTCTAGAACGATTAAAGGCCACGTTTTTCCAACACATTGCAAATCTCATTTTGAGGAAGACATCAACAGAATCTAAGGACATCATCAATGACACAAGTCATCATTTTCCATTACTCCAGCCACCTGCAAGAAGAAAAATTAATGTGCATGCAGAGGTAAATAAGGTAAAAAAAATATCTATCCTCTCAAATGTTTCATTAAACCTTCATACAATTTACCTATGCTTATTTCATATAGTCTAAAGTATTTATAATGAGGTGATGAAAACGAGTTTGTTTACATCTTTTCAACTAGGGGTGGCATAATTTGTGTCAAGATACGAATTAACATATGGATATTAAGTGGTTTAGTGGAGGTTTATTTCTTTGAGTTAGAAAAGGCATGAATTAAGGAATTATGAATGCACAAGTCAATTCATGTTGCATTACTGCACAAATTAAGGAATTATGAATACATAAGTCAATTGTTTTTGTATTTTTGTGCTAAGATAGCAGTCATGTCCATGATTTAAGGGTATAACTCAGAGTTAGAAAAATTGGAGCACCATTTCAAATTTGAAGAAGAAGAGTGGCTCTAGTCAGGTGAAATCAAGAATCTGAGCTCCCAAGAGAAGAGGGAAAGAAAAATAATCAGCTAGAGGATCTGAGGACACTGCAAGAGACAAATTTATATAGACTATAGGTAGCCATGAAACCCTAAATAGAGAAATATCCCTTCAATCCAAAACATTTTCTGCATTCATTTAAATTTTCATGTGTTTTTGACCTATGGTCATTCCTGGAAAGTTTTATGGTCATTGTTATCCCCTAGCCTAAGGATAACTAAGGCGATTATGTCTTGAGGCCCACAGGTCCTAGACATGGAGTACTGAGAACCATATTGACTTTATCCTAGACCTAGAAGGCCCATACTTCTTCTTCAGTGCCTCCATCCTGTCAACATCAGCATCCATCCCATCGACATGGTCCTCTAGCATTAGTGGGTCTTGATCCATGAGGTAGTGAGTCTAGGTATCATGGTATGTGTCACTGATTCTAAAAACATTTGAATATGTAGATTTAATTATCTTTTCCTTCGTGACGTGTGCTTGGACTTTATGCCTTTTGACTTGTCCATACCTAGGGGGGAAGATAGAATGCCCTAGCAAGTTGGTTTCCTTAGGAGTGAGTTTCCACTGTGTGGGTTCATGAAAGGTCACCGTCCATTCCCACCATACTTATCACTTTTCATCATCTTCCCTCTCATCTATCCCCTGCATTAGTTTGGGCATTGGGTTGGACAAGATAGTAAAGGGTTGTACCTTTCCTTGTTGTAAGAAGGGGCTAAAGGGATAGAGGGTAAAAGTAGCTGGAAAAAGATAAAAGAAAAAATATCAAACCTTGATATGCTTCACCTAGGGATCCCTGAGAAAGAAATAAAAGGCTTCTCAATAAGAAAAAGGAGGGACCCATAAAATAAATAAACTCAAAGACCTAGTTGGAGGATAGAAGGTCTCATCACAAGCCAATCTATTAGGTCCATGGGATTGTAGCGGTATGAAACTATTATTCAGCTAGTCACCATGCCAGGGTAGTGGCTCTTGGTAGCATACCCAAGAGAAATGGGGTCTCATCACGAGCTAACCTTCTCATCTCCATGAAATTCTTATGGCTAACATTGCCACCACTGGTCACCATGCCATAGCAGTGTCCCCCAGCTATTATCTTGAAATAAAAAGCAATAAGATAAAAAGTAAAAAGGCATTGAATGGGCTAGGAAAAATTTTCATCCATGACAAGGTGCATCTCACCCTCTTCAGAGGAACCCACAAGTAAGCCCTACATTTCCCTGTCATCACTGCACCCCTTACCCAAACATCCCCATACCATATCATGCACTTGCATGACCTATATTGGTCTTCACTTGGAAACATCCCACATATAAGGAGAATTATCCCAATAGGACTTCATGAAACCTTCTCCAAACCTGGATTGTAGAATAGTATAACATCTTTGAGCAATTGTCTAGGGAAGGAGGATTGTATGCACATGTTTTGGTAACTTGATTATTAGATGTGATTAACATTGCTATGATCCTTGTGACTTATGATCCCATGGAGGGCGTACTTTTTTTTGTTGTAGGACCACACCCGAAGGACAGGTACATATGGGGATATGATTAGCTCGGACCTCCATAGGGATAAAATCCCACCAGTTTGATGTTGAGACCCCATCCAAGGTCAAACATATACTAGAGGCTTGCACCGAAGAGAGAGGAGGATGTTCCACCAGAGACAACTTGGAAGGACTAGACTTAGGGGGGTCTTTATGTAACATCCCTAACCACCCAAGTCGAGGCATGCTACTCCAGACAATGCTTTTTTTCTCTCTATGGAACATATGTAATATGCCCAAAATCCAACTGAGTTATTCCAACATAAATTTTTTGAACTGCTTGCAACTAAAACATATACACACAAAACTATTGTGGAAATTTATATATAAAACGTAAATAGACAAATACATTCTGTAAATGCACGGATTCATACTAAAATAATAGTAAACATATACATGCATCATATACAAGAAATACCCATAAATATAAAGACAGTTATAAGAACACATAGTATAAACCCATAAAAATAAAAACGTAAATAATAATATAGCATGTAAATTTATCACACAATTGACACTTATATTGGTAATAATATCACCAACTATGTGCATACCTTCCACAAACCTCCCATCCTTAGACCAAACTATTCATCATTCTCAGTAGTGGGTCACCCCCGAGCTGGGACTAAACTCCACCTGGGTAAAGGGATTCCTAACCAGGCTATTGGATCATAGACAACAGGAAAGAATTCGTCACAGGTGCCAACTCAAACTAACAGCCTATAGTCCCTCATTCCCCACATGTCTGTCCCACCCCAGGAAGTGTGCCCCTTTTCTGCTCAACAGTCCTTCGTCTGCCCCACTTCCTTTCTGGGCTTCAGCAATAGGATGGATAGGAAGTCTCAGAGCCCTGTAGCTGTAGTTTAACACCTTCAAGAAATAAATTCCCAACAATTATCTCACCCAGAGAGACACTTCTCATGGGCCTGACAACCCACCTCTTCAATATCCCACGGGCCTGACAACCCACTTCTTCAGTCCAACTTCCAAGCTAACTAGGTACTTAAACAGGTATGGCTATGGATACAGGTTCAGGTAAAGTGACATGAAGGTACAAAGGATAACTAAATGAGTGTGTGAATGATAATGGAGTGGTTGAATGGATGATTGAATAATGGAAGGAATGATGGAAAAAATGATGGGAAATGAACTAAGTCCAAACAATATGTATGCATGTCCCCAATTTGACACTTGTCATGTTGGGAGCTACTTTTTCCCATTTGTCCCCATCTTTAGAACTTAGGATAAAATAATTATCCATACTTTATACTTTAAGAAACATTAATATAATATTCCTTTTTGTCTTAAGCTCCCTATCTTATCCCCTTTTCCTTAAATTTTAGCCCCACCCTTTCCCTAACTAGTGGATTTTAGTCCCCCATACTCTTTTATCGTGGTTGGTCTACGCACAACGATGCATTTTATATTAATGATGAGACATATACAAAAATAGGTGCACTGGCCTTTAACATCTAGTGTCTTTGGCCTAATCATCATAAAATTGGCTCACCAGCCTATAAAACACAACATATACACAAAGGCTCCTTGCCCTCAAAATCCCACGCACTTAAGTTATTGCGTGTGGTATCCTGGAATGTGCACACTTCATCATTTTACTGCACAGTGCATGCATGCACTATGCCATGAAAGGTGCATACAAAAATGATGTCAAACAACTCACCATCTTAAGTACATCTTTATTTACATTTACAATTGGGTTCGGCCTAGGGATATTACAATCCCCTCCCCTTATTTATGTATTGTCCTCAGTGCATTATGTACAAATATACAACAAAATTTCAAAAATCCTCAAAAATATGTGAGTATTCTTCCCGCATTACATCCTCATGCTCCCAAGTAGTATCCTCAAGACCATACCAATTCCATTGGACCTTTACAAGCCCTATGGCTCGATTCCAGAGTTGTTTCATTTTTCGGTCCAGAATGTGTACCAGATGCACTTGGAAAGCACCTTCTTGCTCCACCGGAATCACATTCCAATCAATAACATGATTAGCATTAGGTATATATTTCTTTAGCAATGATACATGGAATACATTATGAACATACATAGATGCAGGAAATGCAATCATATAAGCTACTGGACCAATCCTCTCTAGGATTTCAAATGGCCCACAATAACAAGCTGCCAACTTGGAATAATTTCCCAACTTCAAGGAACTTTTGTTGGCCTTCACTTTCAAGAATACATGGTCTCCCACTTTAAATTCCCTGTGAGTTATGCCCTTATCGGCATAGATTTTCTTCCTGTCTTAGGAAACCTTTAAATTTTGTTTTGTTTTCAACATTTTCTCCTCCATTTTCTTGAGCAAATCTGGTCTAACCACTGCTCTATCTGTTGGGTTATCCCAGCTTACCAGTGTGTTGCACTTTCTTCCATAAAGTGCCTCAAATGGGCTCATCTTTAGAGATGATTCATACCCATTGTTATAAGAAAACTCTACTAAGTGTAGGTAGTCTTCCCATTTTGATGGTTTATCCATCACATACATCCTCAACATATCCTCAATTACTTGATTCACCCTCTTTGTTTGTCCATCTGATTCTGGATGATAAGTTGTGCTAAAATTCAAATTTGTTCCAAATCCATTAAATAATCCTTTCCAAAATTTTGAGGTAAATTTTGGATCTTTGTCAGACATAATTGTCTATGGTATACCATGTAATTGAGAAATTTATCTCATATAAACATTAACAATGTTGGCTTCCTTGTGAGTGAGCTTAACTGGAATAAAATGGGCCGCTTTAGTAAGCTTATCCACCACTACCATGATAGAATCATGTTGCTTGTTTGTTCTGGGCAGTTTGGTGATGAAATCCATTGTTTCAACTTCCCATTTCAACTCAGGAATGGGTAATGGTTGTAGAAAACCAGTTGGTTGTCTATGTTCAGCCTTTACCTTTTGGCATTCCAAACATTTGGCAATAAAATCAGCAACTTCTTTCTTCATGCCTGGCCAATAATATTGGCCCTTGACAGTTGCAATAGTTTTCTGATAACCTGGGTGCCCAGCATAAGGTACATTATGCATTTCTCTCAATATCATATTTTTCAATTCCTGAGAATTTGGTACATAAATTCTGCCCCTTTATATGATAATTTCATCATTATCTAGCTTGTATTCTTCAATTTTCTGCTACAAATTACCTTGCTGTAATTTTGCGACTAATTCCTTGTATTGCAAATCTAATTTTGCAGCCTCTATAATTCTGTGTTTCAAATCTGATTGGTACATGCTAATGGATATAACATGAATTTCATGCACTCTTATATTGAGTGCATCATCCATTTTGTTCTCTTTCCTCTTGATATGATTTATATCAAAGTCATATTCACTTCGAAATTCTAACCATCTGTTGCCTAGCATTTAGATTTGGTTGAGAAAATAAATATTTTAGACCATTATGATATGTCCTCATCTCAAACCTTTTCCCCATGAGGTAGTGTCTCCATTTTATCAAGGCATGCACTATAGCTGCCAACTCCAAATCATGAGTGGCATAGTGTCTTTCATGCTCCTTCAACTTCCTTGATTCATAACATATAACAAACCCATTTTTACTAAGGACTCCACCAAGTCCTTCTTTACATGCATCTGTGCAAACAATGAAGTCTTCATTTGGGTCTGCAATCCTTAGTATTGGAGCACTTGTCAATAATTGTTTCAAGTGTTGTAAACTCTTTTCACAATCCAATGTCCACTGAAAATTCACACCCTTCTTTTGTAAGAAAGTGATTGGGTGTGCAATATTTGAGAATCCTTCAGCAAATATCCTATAGTAGCCTAGAAGGCCCATGAATGATCTGACCTCTTTCACATTCTTTGGCACTGACCATTCTCTAATGGCTTCTATCTTTTCAGGATCCACTACTATCCCATCCTTTGAAATAATATGTCCCAAATAATGAATTTGGTTCTGATAAAATGAGCACTTGCTCGATTTGGAATACAACTGATGCTCCCTTAATAATTGCAACACCATCCTCAAATGATGTTCATGCTCTTCTTTTGACTTGGAATATACAAGGATATCATCCAAAAAGGAAATGACGAACTTGTCTAAATATTCTCAGAAAACACAATTCATTAAGCACATGAAAACACCCGGTGCATTTGACAAACCAAATGGCACCACTGTGAACTCATAATGACCATACCTTGTCTTGAAGGTAGTCTTGCTAATATATTCCTCTTTAATCCTTAGCTGATGGTATCTTGATCTAAGATCTATCTTTGAAAATATCTTTCCATCCTTCAATTGATCAAAGAGATCATCAATCCTTGGAAGAGGATACTTGTTCTTTACAGTCACTTTATTCAACTGTCTGAAATCAATGCATAATCTTAATGTCCCATATTTCTTCTTCACTAAAAATACTGGGGCACCCCAAGGTGACACACTTGGGAGTATATACCCCTTCTTCAGAAGTTCTTCAAACTGCATTTGCAACTCCTTCAACTCTGGTGTACTCATTTTGTAAGGAGTCTTTGACACTGGAGCTGCTCCAGGCATTAAAATTATAGAGAAATCAATATCTCTCTTTGGGGGTAGTCCTGGTACCTCCTTGAACACATCTTCAAAATCTTCCAGGACTACATGATCTTCCAAATTTGTCACCTTATCTTTAAGTATCTCTTCCATATGAGCTGCAAATATTTGACACCCTTTTCTATAACATTTCTTCAACTGCAATGATGAAATTTCTTTGATGTTCACTGCCTTGGGAATTCCATGCACTTTCCTTAGGCTCCCTTCCTCATCCAAGAAAGTAAATTCTTTGTTATGATAGTCTAGGATAGCATGATTCTAGTCCAACCAATCCATCCCAATTAAACAGTCATAGGAACCTAAAGGAAAGATGTTCAAATCTACCCTGGTGTTCAGTCCATTCATGTCAATAAGACATGACTTAACCATCTCAAAAAAAAAAAATTTGGCTTCGGTAGCCAGCTGCACCAACCAAGATTTTCCATGCTTGATTCTTGGCAAATGCAAACTTTCCACCATATTAGGATCTATATAACTATGACTAGCTCCTGAATCACTTAAAATAGAAATGGTTTGGTTGTTGATCATACCTTCCACTTCAATCATATGTGACTAATACTCTACTTGCTTGTTGTCCAAGGATGCATAGATCCTTGGTACATTTCTTCCTATGTCCTCCATTGTTTCATCTTGTTGTACATTGTGAACATTCCTCACTTTTTCACCTCTCTAAGGACAATCTTTGAACATATGATCTCCTTTACAACCCCAACATTGAATAGGTGGTTGTCTTGGCCTTTGACCCCC
Source organism: Picea engelmannii (assembly GCA_009831015.1). Lineage (NCBI taxonomy): Eukaryota > Viridiplantae > Streptophyta > Pinopsida > Pinales > Pinaceae > Picea > Picea engelmannii. The sequence continues at coordinate 262,841 of ML788106.1, forward strand.
TGTCTCAATCATTATGGTTTCTCTATAATTTGGTTGTCCCTAAGTATTATTTATGAATAATGGTGGCTTAGTTCCCTTATTCCTCTGATCCATCTTGAATTTATTTTTGTCATCCCAAGATTTTTGGAAAATTGGCCTTGATTTTTCCTAATCATATAGGAATTTAGCTAGCCTTATGGTCTCCTCCAATGTCTTGGGATCATCATACTATATTTTGTCACTGATGAATGATGGAAATCCACTCAAATACCTTTGAATCTTAATTGTGTCATCCTTGATGAAAGAAACATATTTCAACAGTTCTAAAAACCTTATTTCATATTCATCTATCGTCATAATCCCAATATTGAGTTCGAAGAACTCTTTCATTTTCTTTTCATAGTATGTCTTAGTCAAGTATCTCTTCTCAAAACACTTCTTAAATTCCCTCCAAGTAACACTTTTCTCTTTAATGTGATGCGCCTGCACAAGCTGATCCCACCACACGGATGCCTTTCCCTTGAGTTGATAGATGGAAATTTGACCTTCTGCATGAGAAGAATAATTATGCAATTGAAAATACTTGATCATTCCCAACAACCATGTCTTTTCATATTCATCCTTCTTGTGCTCGCCATCAAATGTAGGAGGATTGATTTTGTTCATTTCTCCTCCTAGATCATCCACCCCAGACCTCTTATGCTTCCTGAAAAGGGATAAAATTGAGTTGTTGTGTTCCCTATTATGGGAATGCCTCAGGAAGTGATTATGATGTCTGTTAACACTCATTGTTCTTCTTTTATCATCAGGAGACCTGTGTCTTCCTTATTTTCTTGAGCCACTCTCCTTATCCAATTTAGTTTCTATTCTATTCAAGCTCTACAATAACTCATGTTGAAGTCCTCTTGTTTCTCCTTGGCTCTCATAAGCCTTTCATTATCATCTTTATGGATTTGGAAATCCTTCTGTAAATTCCTAATGGTCTCTACCATATTCATGTTTTCATCTATGCCTTCTCCATGTCCATTGGAGTTTGTTCCTTCAATGCCCAAAAGGACATCCATCCCTCTGATCTCATATTCTTGGTTGTAAGTCCCATGTGACTCTACCTTTACTCTGGATTTTTTTTTTATCCTGATCTGATCTAGTTGTTGTTAAATCTACAAAATCTGCAACCAATAAAGCTTTGTCAGGCTAATTGTTTCAACAATTTCATGAAAAATATGAACCATTCTGGTTCAATAATATATCAGAAATCTTTCTTCTGATTTATTGAAAAAATTGAATGCCTGGATCAATTTTCTGGGTGGATATTTAGATTCCACTTTCCAACACCTTTCCAATGCATGTTCCCATGCTCAATTTAGAGTCTTGAGAAAAAAGTTATGGTTATTTGAAAATTGTTCATTGATTTTTTTGATCACACATCAACTTGGCGCAACTTTGCGTTGTAATTATGGATTTTTGCACCTACTCCATTGGATTTTTCATAGGATCTCAATTGGGTTTCTTCATATACATATTCTGGACACTCTTTCCAAGTTTCACCTTTTTCTGGGTTCTGGGCTGTTAGTCACATCCTGTTGAAGTTCTAGGCCAATTCGTGTTTTTGGTCTGGAATGATATAGGTACCTTCTTTTCCATATTAAACATTTTTAACATACCCAGAAATTAATTCAGCTCTGGGACTGTCTTCTATGGTTCAATAGATTTCCATGGACTACTCCTGCACCTCAATCGGATTCTAGAGCATAAAGTTATGGCTTTTTGAATTTAGTTGGGTCTTAAAATTTACCCTCCACGGTTTTGTGTTGTAACTTTCTCATAAAAGATCTATTTGATGAATGGTTTACACCATTAGAAATATCTCTACGCATTAAAAAAATATGACATTCAAACAATATAAAACATCGCAGAAAAATGTTGTTTTTTTGTTGTTGTTCACCATCACAACAACTTTGTGCGCACAATTTTCAACCTATACACCCATATTTAGTAGGCGCAGTAACACCACAATGTAAATCATGCTCCTTGCACCTATAGCGATGTGCATTACTTCTTTATCACGCCAATAACTAGCACAGACTACTTTTTTATCGCGCGCCAATATCCACCGCACAAAATTTTGTTTCTTTCATTATTACCTGTTGTGCGCAATTTATGTATCGCACACTGATATTTTGTGCGCATTTCATTCTATGAGTTGCACCATGCCAAAGTTTAATATGCCCCCACCACACACCATTAACTAAAATGTCATGCGACAACATATACCCACATTGCATGCACACCAACCAAACGCCTCTATGTTTTGCCAATACTATGCACACCACACGCGCCATTAATATGTGTGTGCACACCGCATGCACCCGCACAACAACATTTTTCATCGCAGAGCCAAAATTTAGTGCGTGCACCCGCACACCAACATTTTTCCGCGTGGTGCCGAAATTTAGTGCACGCACCAACACGCCACTATTTTTCCATGCAGTACCAAAATTTAGTGTGTGCACCAACACACCAATTTTTTCCGTGCAGTGGCAAAATTTAGCGCGTGCACCAAAACGCCAACATTTTTACGCGCGATGCCAAACTTTAGCGCGCACACCATCACGCCAATATTTTTCTACACAACGCCCGATTTTTACATATCACAAGCTTTTTACTACGCATCATGCATTTTTAGTGCGCCCACCTTTGCACCTTCATTTTTATGCACATCAATCCCTCATGAATTATGTTGTAGAAATTGGGGCATTTGCTTAAGTTTTCCCCAATCTTTACCATAGACATTCTGCAACTATAAAATTTGTTCAATTTCACCCTGACAACACCAGTTCAACCTCTGCAATAAAAAATTGTTTCGGTTTGATATTTCTGGAACAAATTTCTCCCAAACTCAAGTCAGGAATTGAGAATTTTTAATTACTAATCTCGCTCCAACTATCACGGCTTTACTGTAACTTCAAATTTGACCAATTATAGGTCTGAATTTGATAGAACATATATTAACTCAAGAATATCTCACCAGTTGGCCAAATTTCTCAATTTTCCCATGAATTTAACAACATAAATTTGGGGCTTTATCCCAATTCTGCGTCATTGCTTCTAAATTTTACCATGGACGCTCCGCAACTCGAAATTTGGACACTTCAAAATAAATCCTCTGTAAAATTTTGCTTCAACTCAACTTGCTCGACCCATCCAGGCTCAGTGTTGAAAACTGAAGCTTTGATACCATATTGTAACATCCCCGGCCACCCAGGTCAGGGCATGCTACTCTAGAGAACGCTTTTGTTCTCTCTACGGAACATATTGTAACATGCCCAGCATCCAACTGAGATATGCCAGCATAAATTTTTTGAACTGCATGCAACTAAAACATATACACATAGAACTATTGCGGAAAATTATATATAAAACGTAAATAGACAAATACATTATGTAAATGCATGGATTCATACTGAAATAACAATAAACATATACATGCAGCATATACAGGAAATACCCATAAATATAAAGACAGTTATAAGCACACATAGGATAAACACATAAAAATAAACACGTAAATAATAATGCAGCATGTAAATTTATCACACAATTGACACTTATCTTGGCAAGAATATCACCAACTACATGCAGACCTTCCACGAACCTCCCAGCCTTAGACCACACTACTCATCACTCTCAATAGTGGGTCACCCCCGAGATGGGACTAAACTCCACCTGGGTAAAGGGATTCCTAACCAGACTATTGGCTCATAGACAACAAGAAAGACTCTGTCACATGTGCCAACTCAAACTAACAGCCTACAGTCCCTCATTCCCCACATGCCTGTCCCACCCGAGGAAGTGTGTCCCTTATCTGTGCAATAGTCCTTTGGCTGCCCCACTTCCTTTCCAGGCTTCAGCAATAGGCTAGATAGGAAGTCTCAGAGCCCTGCAGTTGTTGTTTAGCACCTTCAGGAAATCAATTCCCAACAATTCTCTCACCCAGAGAGAAATTTCTCACAGGCCTGACAACCCGCCTCTTCATTATCCCATGGGCCTGACAACCCACTTCTTCAGTCCAAATCCCAAGCTAATCAGGTACTCAAATAGGTATGGCTATGGATACAGGTTCAGGTACAGTGACATGAAGGTAGGGAGGATAACTCAATGAGTGTGTGAATGATCATGGAGTGGTTGAATGGATGACTGAATTATGGAAGGAATGATGGAAAGAATGATGGGAAATGAACTAAGTCCAAACAATCTGTATGCATGTCCCCAAATTGACACCTGTCATGTTGGGAGCTACTTTGGCCCACTTGTCCCCATCTTTAGAACTTAAGATAAAATAATTATCCATACTTTATACTTTAAGAAATATTAATATAATATTCATTTTTGTCTTAAGCTCCCTATATTAGCCCATTTTCCTTAAATTTTATCCCCACCCTTTCCCTAACTAGTGGAGTTTAGTCCCCCATACTCTTTTATCATGGTCGGTCTGCACGCAATGATGTATTTTATATTAATGATGAGACATATACAAAAATAGGTGCACTGGCCTTTAACATCTAGGTTCTCTGGCCTAATCATCACAAAATTGGCTCACCAGCCTATAAAACACAACATATACACAAAGGCTCCCTAGCCTCAAAATCACGCACACTTAAGTTATTGCGCGCGGTATCCTGGAATGTGCACACTTCATCATTTTACTGCACAGTACATGCGTGCACTATGCCATGAAAGGTGCATACAAAAATGATGTCAAACAGATCACCATCTTAAGTACATCGGTATTTACATTTACAATTGGGTTCGGCCTAGGGATATTACACTTTCCCTCCCACCATGACATGGGCCCTTGAAGGCCCTTGACGTCATGATTCAGAGCCTTGGCATCACCTAGTTGAGGTATCCATCTTGAGGACGGATTTGGTTGGCACGTGTGGCATTTCCTAAGGGGTTTTGAGCCACAACATTTCACTTGGAGGGATGACGTTCCAAAAACAGGGCTAACGTCACCCTAGGAGGGGCATGATGTCACCCTAAAAAAAAAAAAATAGGGTTTTATTTTTCAATTTTGTGTAAAAATGGATTTTTCATGTAAACCGGCCATGTCGGCCTTTTTTACCTAATTTTGTAATTAAAGGTCATTTGGATTGTATAAATAAGGGATTAATCCCTTCTATTTTTTCATCATTCTTTCACTCACACAAGTGAGGTATGAAATTCGGCTACCTTAGGGTTTATTGGCTAAAATTAAATGGTGCACAACTCTTGGAGGAGGCTTACTTTGGTGGTTTTTGGCATTTTCTTGGTGGAAAGTATTCAACTAGGCTATATGCTAGATTATTCTTGGTGAATGTAAGTGAATTTCTGCAATTCTTATTTACTTTGAATGGTTATAGTACATTTACTTTGCATTTTGATAAGATTATGAAATTGCTAGCTTAAAACCCTAGGAGATCAAGCACATGTTAATGTCCTTGTCTCAATAACTTTTCACCTACTAGATTTTGCTAAGAGAACCTATCATTTAAATCATGTTCTAGATCCCTACCATTGTAGCAATCTAGCATCATTTGCTTCATCAAGCCTTCATTTACTTCAAGCTTGAGCTAAAGAATGAGAAAAACCGCTAGGGCCTAGGGTTACCTACTTCCTAGTAGTCATTTTCCTTCTAGGGTTTGTTGATTGAGGCCTTGGGTTACCAACACCTCAACCATCATCCCTCTTGTCCTTAGCTCACACATTATCATTTTATTTATTCAAGATTGTTGCTGCAAAAAGTGACTCCATTATCCCTAAAGAAACTAATCTAGATCTTATTCTTGATTGACTGATGAGAACAACCCTTAAATCTTATACCTCAAGTTATTTGCTAACATCTACTAACCCTAGATTAGAAAAATCTACTAACATTCGTGTTGTTGCTAAAAAAGTAAACTACATCCAATTATTACAACAGTAAAATCTCTTAAAATAAATTACTAAAGTTGATTTATACATTGCCTCATGAGCTTCTGACAAGTGTTAGCATATTGCTATTGTTTGATTATCATTTTGGGTCATTTTGAAGCTTATTTAAGGCTTTGATTGTGAATCTGTCATCATATATACATTGTTGTTATAGATTTTTTTTTGCTTCATCTTATATCAACTTATTGTTTTTATTGACAAGTCCAAGGTTTTATGAAGCACTATCATCAATTGTACTTGCAAAAAATAGTGTTTTCTTGTTGTTTTGTTCTCGGCATGTACACTGAAGAATATCATTGCTTCATTTGTTAAAACTTTGGGTCTTTTTGATAAGTGTGACTTGTGAGAGGGGATATTTTTTTCTTGATACTTCAACCTTTGCCTTCTTAAACCCCCAGGTCACCGGGGATGTCTCTCCTGGGCCATCATCCCTAAATAGAAAGAGGTGTTTTATTAAGGTGACAGTGATAGGACAACCTCATGTTACGCCAATTTTCCTTCCTTTAGCCTTTCACTTTTGGACAAGTAAAAATTGCGCGATAACATTTTGGCACCGTTGGTAGGGAACAATGAGTCAATTCTCCTCAAATATGACACTTTTCGGTAAGTCTTTCCTCAAAATCCTTTACTTTGCAAAGCTTACCTGGTGACTCCACTGAGGGTGATCCCCTCATCCCTTTGATAGTTTCAAGAAAATTATCTGGCGACTCCAGTAATGAAAAACCCAACCATGACTTCTCAATGGGACCTAGGAAACTTTAAACCCTTGGATATGAGTAAAATACCAAGGTATCCTCGACAAATGCCTCCGAGGTATGAAAAATGGTTCCCTAAATTCACTGGTGGTGATGAAGAGAATCCTAATAAACAAGTGCGTGATTTTTATGCTTTCTTTCAACTTCATCCTATTAGTGACGATGTTGAATACCTTGCAATGAAACTTTTCTCTACTACTCTTCATGATAATGCCAGGAGATGGTATGAAGACCTCCCTGATGCTAGTATTGCCACCATGGATCAATTGGAAGAGTTTTTCCTTGAAAAATAGGATCCTTGTGTTTTTCTAAAAAAACTTACTCACATGAAGAAGAATAAGAATGAAACTATTGGGGAATTTCATGATAAATTTAAAAGTCTATTACAACAGATCCTAGTAAGCCATCACGCATCACACGACTTTCTTCTTTTTCTTTACATCAAATCCTTTATGGGAAAAATAAATTTCCCTATCAAATACAAATCCCCTAGAACAATCCAGGAAGTTTATAATATGGCTACATAAATTGAAGCCAACATCTCCTCATTCAAATAACAATCCTTTGTTCCAAAATTCAAGGATTGTGAGCCCAAAGACACCCCATATATTCCCAAGAGAGTACCCTCCCTTGAGACATTTATTGAAGAAACCCCGGAAGATTTAGAGCAAGACATCAGTCAACAAGAGGTTGAGGAAGGGGGTCTTTATGAAGGTTACCAATCCCATGGGGAGGAACAAGAATCTACTCATGCTTCTAGCAAGGACAATGAGGACCTGGTTGAAGAGCGAGAGCCTGAAGAGAGTGAATAAGAAATGGAATCCTCGGCCAAAGTAGATCCTCCTTGTTGTACAATTGAAGATGTATGGTCAAGTCACGAGGATGAAACAATGATGCATGTTGTTCCATTTGATGAAGTTGTCCAAGTCCTCGAAGCTCCTGCACAAGAAGAAGTAAATATGGTAAGTTATTTTCCTTTCCAAGAGTATGATGATCCTTTATTTTATGATTTGGAAAGTGAATAAGTGTTGGAGGAACCCTTTGTTTGAAAACACAGGTATTCCAACTGAGGACGAAAACCTTCAGTAACCACTCACATAATCATATCAAAGATCAACACACCGATGTTTTCACGTGGTAAAACCCCTACTGGGAAACATCCATAGCCCTAGCCAACACGACCACTTGGAGCAGTTTATTAATGCAAAGAAAGAGATTACAAAGAGTTTCTCACAATCGATCATCGGAAAATGACCCTTCATGTTGTTTAAATAGATATCATGGACCAATCGGGTGCTAAGCCACGGATCAATGGTCATTAAGATCAAGGATAGTATGAACCGTCGGATCACTCTATTTCAGGAACATATCATGATCGTCGGATTTCCTAACTACAAATGCATACTAATTCATACTAAATAAAAACACTAAGAAACACACTTTTACCTAACGACACATTAGACCAAGTAGTTCTTAACTAACTCCTAAGTGTCTAAATATCCTAACATCCCCCCTTAAGAACAAATTGGGATAGGATTGAAGTATTTACAATGTTGACACAATAGGAGAAGGAAGGAGGCATTAGAGAGTATCCCCCCTTAATGACAACTTCGTGATTTCCTAACATAGATCGGAGTTTGGAAAACTTCTCTTTTGTAAGAGACTTTTTGAAAATGTCTACAAATTGATCTTCTGTAGGGAAAAAGATCACTTCAATAACTTGATCAGGAATGAGCTTTCTGATGAAGTGCATGTGTAGTTCGATGTTCTTGTTGCATTGATGTTGAATTGGGTCTTTGGCGAGATTGATGGCACTCTGATTGTCACACCAAAGGCTCGTCGGATGTTGTTTCTCGAATCCAAACTCTAAAAGGATCTGTCAAATCCACAAGGCTTCCTGACTTGCATTTACCGTTGCTCGGTACTCTGCTTCTGCTGAAGAAAGTGCAATAGCTCATTGTTTCTTACAGGCCCAAGTGACAAGTCCTGAACCAAGGATGAAAACATAACCTGGAGTAGACTTCTGATCATCAGGATCTCTGGCCCAATTTGAATCAATGAAACCAACCAATCAAGGAGTCCCCCCTGAACTGTAATATATCTCGAACTAAACTATACCACAGACATAGCGAAGTATCCTTTTAGTTGGTTTCCAATGGCTTTCATGGGGTGTTTGCATATACCGGCAACAAGACCAACAACAAAGGAAATATCAGGACGGGTATGAGTCAAGTATAAGAGGCTACCAACTAACTGACGGTACAAGGTGGCATCAACTTCAGGAGAATTACAGGTGGCAGTAATATTGACTCCAGACTAGAAAGGAGAAGGGGCTGGTTTACAATCATCCATGTGAAAGTGATGAAGAAGGTCACAAACATACTTAGAATGGGAAAGAAAAAATTCTTCATTGGTTTGCAAAACTTGGAGGCCAAGGAAATACTACAAAAATCCTAATTCTGTCATTTGAAATTTCTTCTTAAGGCTAGTTTTCACATGGTTTAAAATTTTTGGGTCACTGCGAGTAAGGATAAGGTCATCAACATAAAGTACAAGGATTATGAGATGGCTTCCTACTTTCTTGGCATAAACATTAGGATCAGAATGGCATCTAGAGAATCCAGTGGTAATAAGAAAGCTGTCCATTTTGGCATACCAAGCTCGGGAGATTTCTCAAGACCATAAAGATATTTATTGAGTCGATAAACAAGGCTAGAGTCATTATGGACATAGCCAGGAGGTTGTTCCATGTATATTTCTTCTTTCAAATCATCATGCAAGAAGGCGGATTTAACATCCATAAGATGGACCTCCCATTTATGTGAGGTGGAAAGGGAAAGAACAAGGAGGATGGAATTCATTTTGGCTACAGGGGAAAAGGTTTCATTATAGTCAATTCCTTCAACTTGGGAAAATCCTTTAGCAATTAACCGAGCCTTGTGTCTTTCAACACTTCCATCTGATGCATACTTAGTTCTGTAGACCCATTTACATCTAACAAGTTTTCTTCCTTTTGGAAGAGGTACAAGATCTCAAGTATCATTTGCCATTAAATAATGATACTCTTCATTCATTGTTGTATCCCAATCTAGATGACCTGAAGCTTCTGCAAATGTACTTCTCCTGAAGTTGATGCCACCCTATACTATCAATTAGTTGGTAGCCTCTTATACTTGACTCATACTCATCCTGATCTTTCCTTTGTTGTTGGTCTTATTTCCTGGTATATGCAAACACCCCATGAAAGCCATTGGAAAGAAGCTAAAAGAATTCTTCGTTATATCTTTGGTACAGTTCAATTTGGGATACATTATAGTTCAGGGGGGAATCCTTTATTGGTTGGTTTCACTGATTCAGATTGGGTTGGAGACCCTGATGATCGAAATTCTACTACAGGTTATGTTTTCAGCCTTGGTTCAGGACCTGTCACTTAGGCCTGTATGAAACAATAGGCTATTGCACTTTCTTTAGCAGAAGCAGAGTATCGAGCAGTGGTAAATGCAAGTTAGGAAGCCTTGTGGATTTGATAGATACTTTCAAAGTTTGGATTTGAGCAATAGCATCTGAAAAATTGTTGGTGCGACAATCAAAGTGCCAGCAAGCTCACCAAAGACCCAGTTCAACATCAGCAAAGCAAGCACATCGAGCTATACATGCACTTCATCAGAACGTTCATTCATGATCAAGTTATTGAAGTGCTCTTTTTCCCTATAGAAGATCAAGTTGCAGACATTTTCACAAAGTCTCTTACAGAAGTGAAGTTTTCCAAACTTTGAACTATGTTAGGCGTTCAGGAAGTTGTCATTAAGGGGGGATAGGCTCTAATGCCTCCTTCCTTCTCCTATTATGTCAACATTGTAAATCCTTCAATCCTATCCCAAGTTTTTCTTAAGGGGGAGTGTTATTGTTGTGGAAGATAGCCTTGAAGAGCATGCTAAAAAAAACTCTTTTCACACAAGAAAAAAATTTCTCTTCTCGATGACAACAAGGGTTAGATCTCGGTTAGCTTACCCGGAAGATGCACCTTTGCCTATCTGTTTATGATTTTCTGAGATCGCACAGGGTGTGGGGAAAAGAGAATACGCAGATCTAAAAGAGTAGAAACCTAGAAACAAATAATATCAAACCGAAATAAAGCCAAAATAAAACTTTGCAGAAATTTAAAAAATCCGTATTCAGGCTTTATACCTCTGGATCTGACTATAATGGTTGTATCTTGGCCAAACGGAAACCTTTTCGAGTGAAAAGAAAAGTGTTCTTGACTGAAATGAGTGCTATGGATGCAATGGAACAATCTTCTCAGCCCAAAAATTTATGGAAATGACAAAAAATGAAGATGAGACAACTCATCTTCACGATATCGATCTACAACAAGAGCGGGTCTTCAAACAGGCTCTGATACCATGTTCGACAACATAGGTATTACAATATAGGATGAACACCTTCAGGAACCACTCACATAACCAGATCAAAGATCAACACACCGATGTTTTCATGTGGTAAAACCCCTATGGGGAAACATCCATGACCCCAGCCAACGCGGCCACTTGGAGCAGTTTATTAATGCAAAGAAAGAGATTGCAGAGAGATTTTACAAGAGAGTTTCTCACAATCGATCATCGACAAATGACCCTCCATTCTCTTTAAATAGATATTATGGACTAATCGGGTGTTAAGCCACAGATCAATGGTCGTTAATATCGAGGAGAGTATGAACCGTCGGATCACTCTATGTCGGGAACATATCGTGACCGTTGGATTTCCTAACTACAAATGCATACTAAAGAAACACACTAAGAAACACACTTTTACCTAACGACACATTAGACAAAGTAGTTCTTAACTAACTCCTAAGTGTCTAAATATCATAACACCCTCGGATGTTTTAAGCCCTTCATGTTATGATAAAAGTGATGACTTTGTTGATAATATTGATGAATTCATACATGTTGGAAAGCATAAATGGGATGTGATTGGATATGATGGGGATCCCATTTATGACATTGAGGGTCATTTCCAAAAGTTTCCTTTACCATTATCATATGAGGTTACCAATAAATTTGAAATTAGGCAACAAAGAGATGATATGGTTACAAACTTTTTTCAGACACCCAAGGATGACCTGGTGATTTGTTCTCCTAATGATTTTTGGTCATACCTTCAAGATTTTGATGAATATTCCTTTTAGAACTTGGATCTTTTCCATGAATAATATTATCAACCACCATTATGCTTAGATATTAACAAAGGTGACGACATTGCTTTCCTAGAGAATGATCCTTATGATAATATATCCCATCTCCCTTTGATTATTTTATCTCGATATATCACTAAAGATGTAGTTGGGAAGTATGTCCTTTGTCTTAAGCTTTCTCTGAGGAAAATCTCACTTTTAGAATTCAAGGGTAGGTTGAATACCTCAAGAAGAAGATTTTTATCTCAATATTTCAGCCTTCCCTTAAAAAATTGTCAGTCATCCCCTAGGTTCTTGTTGGTCCCTTCCCATACCTCAAATTGTGAAGATGTCCAAGGTATCCAACCTTCCAACTCTTTGAGTCAGTCTATTAAACATTTTATTTTTCATGATCCCTTTCTGAGATGGATTGAGTGTTTTCCTAAAGGTATGAATTGTCATGATTTTGTCCCTCCCTCCCGCCTCCATGAGCTAGACTTTACAATTTCTGATGGTACAATACATTCTCTAACTCATGTTATTTTTGTGCTTGACTTATCACTATTATGGTTTATGACGAAGCAAAGAGGCAAGTATTATGAAACATTTCTAGGATGGTTTCATTGGCTATTTGAATACACCTAGCATTAAACCAACAGGAAAGTAGAGGAAAGTAGGTAGGAATTTGAATTCATTGTATATACCATCTACATTTCATGCTAGAGTAGTTGTATTTCCATTTGAATATATATGATTGTTTACTTGTATTTCATTGTATCATATATAAGCCAAAGGTGATATCACCACCCCGAATGATTATTAATCAGTCTTGTTACGATCTAGCAAGTCGCGGGTCATACTAGAGATGTTGAGGTTCTTATGCACTCTACAGTGAGCACATGTCCCTGAGTTGAAGCCAGATGTTATCCCCTAGCCTAGGGGTAACTAAGGAGATTATGTATCGAGGCCCACGGGTCCTAGACATGGAGTACCAAGAGCCATATTGACTTGATCCTGGCCCTAGAGGGCCCATCCTTCTTCTTCAATGCCTCCATCATGTCATCAGCAACAACATCCATCCCATCGACATGGTCCTGAAGAAACAGTGGGTATTTCTCCATGAGGTAATGAGTATGGGTATCATGGTATGTGTCACTCTGATTCTCAAAACATTTGAATATGTGCATTTAATTCTCTTTTGCTTCATGACATGTGCTTGGAATTTATGTCTTTTGACTTGTCCATACCTTGGGGGGATGATAGAATGTCCTACCAAGGGGTTCTTTCCCTCCCACCATGATTTTTTCCCTTGAAGGCCCTCGATGTCATCATTAATATCCTTGGCATCACCCAATTGAGGTATCCAACTTGAGGACAGCTTTGGTTGGCACGTGTGGTAGTTCCTGATGGATTTTGAGCCCCAACGTTTCACTTGGAGGGATAATTTTCTAGCAAGAGGGCTAACATAACCCTAGGAGGGGCATAACGTCACCCTAAAGAGATAAAATTAGGGTTTTATTTGGCAATTTTGTTTAAAATTGGAGTTTTCATGTAAACTAGCCATGCCGACCTTTTTGACCTAATTTTGTAATTAAAGGTCATTTGGATTGTATAAATAAGGGATTAATACCTTCTATTTTTTCATCATTCTTTCACTCACACAAGTGAGGTTTGAAATTTGGCTCCCTTAAGGTTTATTGGATGAAATTAAGTGGTGCACAACTCTTGGAGGAAGCTTACTTTGGTGTCTTTTGGCATTTTCTTGGTGGAAAGTCTTCAACTAGGCTATATTCTAGATTATTCTTGGTGAATGTAAGTGAATTTATGCAATTCTTCTTTACTTTGAATGGTTATAGTACATTTACTTTGCATTTTTCTAAGATTATGAAATTGCTAGCTTAAAACCTTAGGAGATCAAGAACATGTTATTGTCCTTGTCTCAATAACTTTTCACCTACTAGATTTTGCTAAGATAACCTATCCTTTGAAGCATGTTCTAGAACCCTACCATTGTATCACTCTAGCATAATTTTCTTCATCAAGCCTTCATTTACTTCAATCATGAGCTAAATAAGAAAGAAAAACACTAGGGCCTAGGGTTACCTACTTCCTACTAGTTGTTTTATGATCCGGATTATTTTTGGCACGAAATGAGAGCGGAGATATAACAAAGAAATGCACAGAGATATCGTAGATATTAAATAATATAAAAGAAATGTATCAGAGATGCAACCATAAACATAGATATACAGTAATACACGATTTCTATTAATGAAAGAAATGTACAGAGACTGTAAAAATACAGAGTGAAAGACTCACTAGAATGGTGGTGGCTTATCTCTGAGAAGAGATGTGATGGTTGCACTCATTCGAAAGAAGATGATTACAATGAGGCTTTGAAGGCATTTTTACAATAAATAGGAATTCCAAAAGTCCTAGACATCCAAAAACCTAACCCTAGGAGATGAAGCACCAAAAGTCATGTGGGCCCCGTTTGGGTCATAACTTTTGCATACGATCTCCATTTTAGGCGTATGATAGATCATTGGAAAGGTATCATTGAGGAGATTAATTTTGGGGGATCAATGCCTTCGACTATCATTGAGGACCTAAATCTCGAAAAACCTTCATTTGGGCCCTCAAAATGGCCCCGAAAGTTAAAAATTGCTAAAAATAGTAAATTGCCAAATTTGCCAGAAAACTGTTTTGAGCCAGTCGGAAAAGGTGGGTGGCCACCGATATCCACCTGGATCATTTTCCTTATAGGGTTTGTGTATTGAGGCCTTGGGTTACCAACATCAATTGTACTTGCAAAAAATAGTGTTTTCTTGTTTCTTTTTTCCGGAAAGGTACACTTAAGCATATCATTGCTTCATTTGTTAAAACTTTGGGACTTTCTGATCGGTGTGACTTGTGAGAGGGGATATTTTTTTCTTGATACTTCAACCTTTTCCTTCTCAAACCCCTAGGTCACTAGGGACATCCCCCCTGGGTTATCATCCCTAAATAAAAAGAGGTGTCTTATTAAGGTGACAATGATAGGACAACCTCATGTTACACACATTTGTCAGATAAAAACCCTCATCTTTCCATTTTTCTTCAAGAAACACCTTTTGCTAAATTTTATAACCACAAATTTACCCAAAAACCAACTCAACTTATCATCCTCTCTGAGTAATTCAACTCGATTTTGCTACAGGAACCCTTCACCCAACCTTCCTCTGCACTCATCACCCTAAAAAACAATTATGGGAGTAGGATTTAAGAGAAAGGAACCAACAGATCCTTCCAGGGTTTATGTCAACACTAATATAGTGGATTTTTTTCAAAAATGTGAGTGGATGGATTACTTTGAGAGACTAAGGGGGTTTGATGATGAGGTGTCCATGGAGTTTGCTCATAATTTCTAGAGAATACATGATCAGGAATATGAGACTACAATCAGGGGGATAACCATTAGGATCAATGAAGCCTCCATCAACAAAGTTTCTAGTTTACTATTGGGCATCCGTTGGGACAAATAATAAAGGAAGGAATTCATTAATTACAAGAAGGAATTCTTCCTCCATAATGAAAAACCTAGTGAGGATAAAAATGGCATAAAAAGGGAAAACCTCCCTCACCCATGGCATGAGGTAGCATACCACATCATCAATACATTACTTGTGAGGGTAGGATGATTGTGGTCTATTCCTACCATTTCATATTGTTGCAACATATTAGGCATCTTCCAAATTAGCAACCACACATGAATCTAAGTGTCCCCTGTTTTATTCTTCAGTCACTAAAGGAGATGAGCCTAAAAGTACAAAGAGGGAAACAAGAATTATTAGCACATCATGGCCTCATCAAGTTGATAGTCTCATATGCTCTTAGGAGATTGAAACATAGAATTTTTTGGGAATATTTTGTCAACATGGACAAACAAGATTTTGAAGAAGTACAAGAAACCATGAGTGAGGAAGAAAGAAACAAGGGAGAGGAAACCAAGATACTCACCAATCCCAAGAAATAAAAACAACAAAAGAGGGGGGGAAATCAAAAGATAGATGAAGAATATAAAGAGGTGGCTAATGTCTTAACTGCTTTAGGGACCCCTACAATAATCCATTTGAAAATCACTACTGTGGAGTGGGTGAAACCCAGAAGGATGAGGTCCAATAGAGTCAAGAAAAGTCAGAAAAAGAGGATCCTAATACCATCATCTTCACTCATTATCAAACCCCATGTAGAGGAATTTAAGGACTCTCCTAGTCTAGAATAGAAAAAATAAACAAAGGATAAGGAGCCTTAAGAGGAGACTGTAAGGAAAGAGGAAAGACCAATGGAAGGGACCTCTAAAACAAAAAATCATGTGGAAAAACTTATTTATGTAACCTTGTTGGAACTAGAGAAAGCCAAGGTTGATGCCATGAAGTGGAAAAGGGTGGCAGATGAAAGAGGAGGTTGCTCAAGAGTTGGATTAGAAACTCCAACTTATGCAAGAAAAGTTCCAAATCATGACTATGCAGAAAGTAGAATACAACCAAAAGATAAAAGTAGAAAATTAGAATCTTCAGCAACAATTGAGTACGGCAAGAAGAGATCTACATGAAAAGAGTGAAGAATTGGAGATTATGGAAGCAACAATCAAAACAATAGCTAAAGTATTTGAAGAAATGTTGGAATGCAGGCCACCATCCAGAACATAAACATTGTTCCTAAAATAACAGTGGAACAAAAATTAGATTACACACTTATCTAAGTTTGTGAAGTTCAACCTTGACTCTCCCCAAGATTTCATAAATGCATATCAGGGTTGTAATATGGAAGAAAAAGATAAGATTTATGAATTCTACCTGCATAACCTTGTCTTACCACACCCATACAACTGGAATCCCAATCCATATGTGGGGGATGTGCATTTGATGGCCTTTTCCTCTTAGCTGAGGCATGAGGAACTAAAAGCAGAAGAGATGAAGAAGTATAAGGAGGAAGAACATCAAACACCTTTGTGGATCAAGATTGAAGTAGCCAGACCTTGAGATGTCATCAATAACCATAATAGTATCTCTTTGGATAGGGAGATAGATCCTGGATGGTGAGCCAAGTAGAGGGAAACAATATCCCATCTTGATGACATTGATATTAATGTGAGAAGTAGCAGCAGAGGCTTTCCACGGGAGGTGGAATTATTTGCCTCATGGCTTGAGAATTAGAGAGCCTCATTCTCCAAATACCTTGCAACTTTACCTCCTCAGAACACCATGGTATAAAGAAACTCTAAGGAGAATGAAAAATAATTGGATTGGGTTAAGGATGGTCCCTTCACTACTTCTCCCTGTAGCTCCTATGGCTAGCCTCAAACCAAAAAGAGAAAAATTAGAATGGGATTGGATTGTGAGAAATCAGGATACCATGAGTAGCAACTTGTCACCAAGTATATAGCTTGGGAGATGAGAGAGGAATTCAACAAGTAGAGACATGAAAAAAAGGATAATGTTGGTAGACAACAGGGTAATGAAAAAAAACATTATGTTGAGCAGTAGCAAGGCATTGAGCAACAGGAGGATGATGGACAACAAAGGAATAGTGAACAATAGCATGGTACTCAACAACAATAGAAATAATGAAGGCAGAGAGATAGACTTGATTGCACAAGGGTGTGCAAAATCTCAGTTGGGGGGTGATGATGAGCCCCAATATTGTTCATTTTAGAGGCTCGTCTTTGATACTCTTTTCCACCTTATATTGATGTAATATTTACTTTTTGACCATATTTAGTAGTCATTCATGGGTATTTTGTATATTGTTTAATGAGCGTTTAATTGAAGTGGATTTTTGTGTATCGTGTACCCTTTTTTATCTAATATTTTGTAAAAATATGTGTGTTCCACCAACTAGGTCGAGCTTTAGAAATAAAGGGTGCCAATACCCTAGAATCAGGGGATTTTGTCTCCTCAAAGGAGCCGACAACCAAAGAATAAGGAAAAAATTCCATACCTACCTCCTAGTGTGCTCTTGATGCATTTATGACCACCTTTGATAAACAATAGTTAGAGCTACACATGTAAAGGGTTGAGACCCCTCATTCACTCGGTCCTCTCCTTGATTTAAGAAAGCATGTCGAACTTTCTAGCTATATACATACCTCTAAGTCTAGGAGAGAAATATAGAGAATTATGGAGAAGTATTGTGTAGAGATTTTGTAAAGACTTTTACTGAGAACTCGAAGCTTTCCTACTCCTGATGTATTAACTGATATTTATGAAATAAACATGGTTTTGTTTTTAGTCTATTAAGGTTTCTTCTAGGTTCCGTGTGCTTCTTGGGTAGGGCCCATCCAAGAGGGCTCAAGGACCCATTTTTACTATTTTTGTAGTTTTCATCCATATTAGTTAGTGCTTATATAGTGTTTCATTCTCTATGTAAGTTGGATTTAGTTTTGCAAGATCAATTTCAGTTTATGTTAATATTATGTCTAACTGGGAAGTTGCAACAACATCCTATAGAAATGTTCAATAACATTTTGGATCACTCTTAAGTGCCTCCCAAGGCTAAGAACCTTAGATTCACTTCATTTATTTATAGTATAGCTTTTTCCATGTTTTTAAAGAGTTTCACTACCTTTTTTATACATCATTTTGCTTCCTATAGAAGTATATTGTATAAACTGTACAATTCATGTAGAACTGCACAGTTCTTATAGAAATATCATGTAGGCTTGTTTCAGCTTTAGATATTGATTTATATTAATCTTGTTCTTCATAAAAACTCAATAAACAATAAAAGGACATTTATATTGATATTTATCAAAGGGTTAGCTTTCTTTATTCATGCATTAGTGTAACTTTACTTCCATTATAGATTTTTTTTCATAGTTTAGATCTTTACTTCTATCACAGTTTTCTGTTAGATTGGATTCATCTTTTTTCTTCAATTTAACTTTCCTAATTCGGTAATCTTTAATGCAGTAGAATAATTTATTTTCATGCAATCTAGATTAGTTGTACTTTCATATTCGTGTGTTTCCTTTAAGAAATTAGTTCAGGGATTCTTTTTGTCACTTGATTTTTCTACATAATTTTAGGCTTTGATCATTCTCAAACCTTTTCTACTAACAATTGCATGATGCACATACAGTGCATAGCACCTCTTAAGTTTGTATGAACCATGGGTTGACAAGTAAAGTAGGATACCAAGGGTACAGTAAATCATTGTTGTTGTTCCTGGGACCATCAGGAGGTACGAATATCGGAGAGGCCCCACCCAAGATCAAATATATTTATCTATAGAGTAAAACCAAAAGATGTGTTTCAGGGTTTCAAGGTTTCCACTCCTTGGGAATTGCAAGTTCAAGAATATTAGATATGAAAATATTTTTTGAATTTAAATCCTTCCCATTATCAAAAACAATGTGAACATTGCATTATTTAGTTATAACACCATTTACAAAGGCTTTGCATTGAGAAGATCCTTATCTTATGCTTGGAAATAACCCATGTGTAAGAGGTTGTTCAATTAACCCCCATAAGAGGCATTGGACAAAGTCATCTATAGCTAAGCTCGATATTGTACCTAGTGAAGGGTGTTTCTTTACCCCACTTATGATCCATACACTAAGCCCATGATCCTTGCAACTCCAACTTAAGCATGAAATAATTAAGAATCAATACTTGAACCCCTTCCACCACAAATTTATTAGCACAATTTAGATGAAACTTATATTTAATCATCAACTAATCTAGCCATGTATGATTCTATGCATTTTAAATTTATATTGGCCAGCTAAATACCTTTCTTAAACAACCTCCAAGTTATGTAGGAGGAGAGGAGACCAATAGAGACAATTATGATTGAAGGAGATCCTAGAGCTAAGTGTGGGTTACCTTCATGAGTGAAAGGACCAAATGGCCTTGTGCACCTTCAAAATACTTTTAATGAAAAAATTCCCAAAGATCATAATTTTGGAAAGGAAAGGGTGAGGAGTATGGTTTGGAAGGATAGCCCCTACCAAGCCCTATTTTCCAACAAGATCATTTTAATGGTACAATAGCTTAGAAGGGCCTTTTAGGTATCATTCCCCATAACACCTTAGACCACCCAATTTCCACAAAGAGTTTGTGTATGAATCCTTGTCGTGACTATTCCTATCCCCCTAAGTCTCAGTGTGGAATAAATATCCAAATAAACCTTATAGAACCCTTTTCCCTAGCTAAATGTGGCCCATGGAAAGTTTAGAGATTTTTAAGGGAATTTATAAGCCACTTTCAATTATACCCAACAATGTTACTAGTATACATGAGTAGTGGTCAGAACCTTGGTGTAGACATGGAATTTTGTAGCCAAAAACAAGGGTTTCATTATTCATTTTTTAAATTCCATCTCTCCCTTCTACACAACAACCTGTCATAGTCCTTGGGTGATCCCTAAAAGGGAAGTGAATTCCAATCAAGTTTAACACCTATCCTAGGTGAATCCATGCCCAATCTTGATTGACTAACCAGTCTGAGGCTGGATTAGGGATCTATCAATAATAAGACATTTTATTCCATTAAATTATGGAATTTGAGGTAAGTCATAAGATGTAAAGAAAATCCATATTATAGTCTTGGGATGGTTGATCTTCTAGAATAGTAAAAAAGAGTCATTTTCAAAGTCATTGTTGACTAATTGGCCTGTATTTGGCTTAAAGAGGGATCCCATTTATTAGGCCCAATCCCAATCCATAATTTAACAGCTATCCAAGAACCTATGCAACCAACTTGGCATATAGGGTTGGAGTGAGTGGGAAACCTTGTAAATGGAACACAAAATCCCCACGTCTTTAGAGTTACAATTATTTGGAGAGGCAAGATGAAACTTCTACAAAAGGTTTTTCCACTACATGGATGAAGAAAGGGATAAAGTTGAGGGAATTAAGAATGAAAATAATTAATGACCATTCAACCCTATCTTAGGCCTTCTCAAATTAATTTTTATAAAGAGGGAAATAATTCATGAGGTAAAAATACACTCCATACCTTCTCAAGCTACTATGGCATTATCCAAACTCTGTATCACCTTCATATAAATCTTGTGTGATCCTACCTCACTATATTAGGTGGAATATGATTCAAGAACAAGGCCAAGGCCTAATATAGTATCTAATAGAAAGTCTTAAGCAATGTGAATGGTCCCCTTGATCTATTGATAAGCTTGAGATCTCTAACTTTGGGAAAGAATGTTATAAACACTTGATTGATGTCTTCATTGAGCAATTGTTTTTTCCATGCCTTTTTTGTATATCCAGAGCAAGACTATTGCAATGAAATACCACATGTCCTTGTATAATTTACACAGGAAGTTGTCAAGCATAGGATATTTCTCTGTATCCACTTCTTTGAGGGAAACAATCATCTCATCTAAGGAAATGGGTAGATCACATTCCATTTTCTATTCCTCATAAACTTTGATGGGAATTATGTCTAATCACCACTACATGGAATTTTATCCACATTTTCGATAGTCTTATGACTGGAATAACATCATGTGGTGGGAGAAAAACTAACATTTAGTATGCCATGGGTGCAATACTAATGCAATATCGTAAGCCTATTTGTTACCACTCTGAAACTTTTAACCAAGTTGTTGTTAACTATCCTACATATGATAAAGAGTTGTATGCATTAGTCCAGAGTGTAAAGAAATGGAAGCACTACTTATTAGGAAAGGAAACCATTATACATACAGATCACCCACCCTTACAATATCTTCAAGCATAGACCAAATTGAAACAATTTCAACACTACAGGTGGATGGGTTTTCTACAACTGTTTCACTTGGTAATCAAGTACAAAAAGGTACAAGTAACAAGGTAGCTGATATTATTTCTAGACCTTCTATTACTGCTTCTATTATTTTGAAGAATGATTCTTTATCTCATGATAGCTATATAGAAAAATATTCCATCAATGAATATTTTAAAGAAGTATATACGAATCTAATCCTTGGTGCACAGGTAGAGAACTATTGTCTGCAGGGAAAGTTACTTTACCATCTTGGAAAGCTATGCATTCCTACAAGTGAACGAGTCCATGTAATACGAGAAGTTCATACTTATATTGTGTCTGGGTGTTTTGGGGTAGGAAAAAATATGGCTCATACTAAAAATATGGAAAAACTAATGTGGTGGGAGAAAAACTAAGATTCGACAATGCTAATACCGGTGCAGTACTGATATTTCCCTTCAAAGTGTCAAAATATTTTTGTTGATTTCCTTCCCACTGAAAATTGTTCTTCACACTAGTTAAGGCATGCAAAGGAGCTGCTATGAAGGAGAATTTGGGAATGAATCTCCTCCAATACTGGACTGCACCTAAGAATCTTTGAACTTTGGTTACACTTTTTGGCTCGGCCCAATTTACAATTACATCAATTTTGGAAGGGTCAATTTTCAATTGTCCTCCTCCTACAATATGACCTAAGTATACAAGTGCAGTCTTTCCAAATTCACATTTAGAAAATTTTACATACAACTTCTCCCTTTGCAAAGTATCCAATACTTTCTTTGCAGGCCTCACATGTTCATCCCAAGTCTCGCTAAAAAAAAGAATTTTGTCTAAATATACAATCACAAATTCATCTATGAAAGGCCTGAATACACCATTCATCACACGCATGAAATTTGTCGGAGCATTACAAAGCCCAAACGACATAACCAACCACTCAAACAATCCATGTTTGGTTTTAAAGGTAGTTTTCCATGCATCCTGTTCTGCGACTCTGATTTGATGATATCCACTGCGCAAATCCAACTTAGTGAAATAGACAACATTATTCAATCGATCAAGTAAATCATCTATGTGAGGAAGAGGGTAGCAATTTTTCACTGTGATTTTATTTAAATCTCAGTAATCGACACACATTCTCCATGTGCCATCCTTTTTTTTCACCATCACGATCAGAGAACCACAAGGCGGTGAACTGGGCCTGGTGACCCCTTGATCCAATAAGCCCTGTACTTGCTTCTTAATCTTTGTCATCTCCACAACTGACATCCTTTACATGCCCACATTAGGAAGAGGAGAATCTTGTTGAATATGTATCTCATCTTGGATTTCCCTCTTAGGATGTAATCCCTATGGTTCCTAAAAAATATCATCATACTTAGAAACAATATCAATTAATTCATTTTTATGAGATGGATCACACCCTTGGGAAGCGTTGGATGTCCTGACATCTTTCTCTCAGACGACCGTGAGTACATATCTATTATTAGTGTTTATGAGTCTTTTCATTTTCCCTGCACTAACAAGTGTTGTATTTACCCTCATGTTGTGATCCCTAACAATATATTCCACTCCCCCTTTAGTAAGGTGCTATTTGTTCTCATGTCGAAAGAAGATTTATTTTCTATCATAAAGATAAGGACTTCACAACACTATGCCACATATATCAAGTGGTACAACATCCAAATCCACTTCATCAATCAATTTTGAAGCAATAGCAAATCTGATCCTACATTGTTTGGTGACATTAAGTTTTGCTTTATCACATACCCAAACAAGAGGATAAGGCTTCAGATGTGGTTTCGTTTCAAGACCCATTTTCTTGACAAGTGCTTCAGATATTAAGTTTACTTGGGAAACTGGATCAAATAATGTATCTATCTTAGTATGTTTAGATACAACTCTTATATGAAATAACTCATTTCTCTTTCATTCATCAACATGAGATTCATCATTGGAACTAGAACTAGTATGAAGAGAATCTTTACCTTGTACTCCAACCATTGTGATCTTTCCTTCATATCCTTAATTGGAACCAAGATCTTGTTGCACTATAGAAACGGTCTTTGTCTTCCCCTTTCCACCGAAATATTTTGGTTTCTTTTCTAGATGCAGTTTACAATAGTGTTCTTCATTATGACCACTCTTCTTGCAATGAGTGCAAGATGGTTTCCCTCCTTCTCTCGTCATTGTAGTGGTATTCTTGTCCTTCCTTTTGAAATTCTTAAAAGTATTTTGTGGGAAATTGGAAGGTTTCTTTGTGGGATCTTCTTGAACATGTTTCCCCCTATTCTTAAGGTGGGTGGCTTGCACACAAACTTTGTCAAGACTAGTGGGGTTAAACATGAGCAATGTATGTCGAATATAATTGTGAAGTGCGCCAATATACTTCATTAAAGTTTCATAAGAATCCAAAGGAATGTTAAATGAAAGAGCTTTCTTCCTAAACTCTTATGTGAAACTTTGTACAGTTTGTCCTTTACTTTTCCTTAAGGTTTGTCATTCCATCATTGCTTTATGTAAATACCCTAATGGATTAAATTGTTTCCTTATTGCTGATTTAAATTTCGACCATGAGGAAAGAAGCTTACCAAACTTACTTTTGTCCTAAAGCTTTCTCTCCCACCATACGAGAGCGGTGCCTTCCAACCAAAGAGAATCCAATTGCACTTTAACTTCCTCTTCATCAATATGTTGGACACAACAATACACTTAAACCTATTGGATCCATTTATCTAGCTTTTCAATATTAGCATCTCCATTAAACATAGGTAAAGAAAATTTTACATCAAGCTTTAATAATGGTTTCTTAAAAGAGGATTTATGGCTAGAATGATGAGAATGATGAGAATGCTCAGAGCAAGAAAAATTAGAACTCGAAAGTGATGACAGAGGCTCAGGAGGATCTCCTCCAGCCCCTTGGTTTACTAAAGCATCATCATCTGCATGTGATTCCTTTTTCTTCTCTTTCTTCTTCATCCTCTTCTTGTAATCTCCATACATTCACTCGACCATTTCTGACATGTGATAAAAGGCCATGTGAAATTTTTTCTTCTGTTCATCACTCTTGTCCTCTTCTTCCATTTTCTTCCTTCTGGATACATGGCCAACTTTGGGATTGAACGTCTTAAGAGTTCCTTCACCCTGCTTATGCTTGGCCCTAGTAAGAATTCACACTCAACAATTCAATTCAAAGATGACTACTCTAATACCAACATGATCTAGGATATTTTCATCGTGACTTATAAAAAATTGTATTGAATGAGCATAAATTAAAGTGCACCATTAAATAAGGGAAAACTTAAAAATTAAGAGACATAAGAATCAAATATGAACACAAATACTTGATAGCAGAGTTCATCGCTGGTGGACTATGTCTCTGGGTCCTACTCTCAAATGACACAAGTCATCATTTTCCATTACTCCAGCCACCTGCAAGAAGAAAACTTAATGTGCATGCAAAGGTAAATAAGGTAAAACAAATATTTATCCTCTCAAATGTTTCATTAAACCTTCATACAATTTACCTATGCTTATTTCATATAGTCTAAAGTATTTATAAAGTCAATGAGGTGATGAAAACGACGTCATTTACATCTTGTCAACTAGGGGTGGCATAATTTGTGTCAAGGCACGAATTAACATATGGATATTAAGTGGTTTAGTGGAGATTTATTTCTTTGATTTAGAAAAGGCATGAATTAAGGAATTGTGAATACACAAGTCGATTGTTGTTGCAATACTGCACAAATTAAGGAATTATGAACACATAAGTCAATTGTTTTTGTATTGTTGTGACAAGACAGAAGTCATGTCCATGATTTGAGGGTATAACTAAGAGTTGGAAAAATTGGAGCACCGTTTCAAATTTGAAGAAGAAGAGTGGCTCTAGTCAGGTCAAATCAAGAATATGAGCTCACGGTAGAAGAGGGAAAGAAAAATAATCAGCCAAAGGATCTAAGGACACCGCAAGAGACAAATTTCTATAAACTATAGGTAGCCATGAAAACCTAAATAGAGAAATATCCCTTCAATCCCAAACATTTCCTGCAGTCATTTAAATTTTCATGTGTTTTTTACCTATGGTCATTCCTGGAAAGTTTTATGGTCATTGGTATCAGCTAGCCTAGGGATAACTAAGGAGATTATGTCTCGAGGCCCACAGGTCCTAGACATGGAGTACCGAGAGACATATTTACTTGAGTCTGACCCTAGAAGGCCCATCCTTCTTCTTCAGCACCTCCATCTTGTTAGCAGCAGCAACATCCATCCCATTGGCATGGTCCTGAAGCAGCAGTGGGTCTAGCTCCATGAGGTAATGAGTATGGGTATCATGGTATGTGTCACTCTGATTCTAAAAACATTTGAATATGTGCATTTAATTCTCTTTTGCTTCATGACATGTTCTTTGAATTTATGCCTTTTGACTTGTCCATACATGGGGGGAAAGACAGAATGCCCTAGCAAGTTGGTTCCCTTAGGAGTGAGTTGCCATTGGGTGGGTTCATGAAAGGTCATCATCCATTCCCACCATAATTATCACTATTCATCATATTCCCTCTCATTTATCCCATGCATTGGTTCGGGCATTAGGTTGGCCAAGATAGTAAAGGGTTGTACCTTGCCTTGTGGGAAGAAGGGGCTAAAGGCCCAGAGGATAAAAGTAGCTAGCAAAAGACAAAATAAAAAAGATCAAACATTGAGATGCTTCATCCAGGGATCCCAGAGAAAGCAATAAAAGGATTCTCAGTAAGAAAAAGGAGGGACCCATAAAATAAATAAACTCCAGGACCCAGTTGGAGGATAGAAGGTCTCATCACGAGCCAACCTATTAGGTCCATGGTCATGTAGCGGTATGACACTAATATTTAGCTAGTCACCACACCAGGGTAGTGGCTATTGGTATAATACCCAAGAGAAATGGGATCTCATCATGAGCCAACATTATCATATCCCTGAAATGATTGTGGCTAACATTGCCACCACTAGTCACCATGCCAGGGTAGTTTCCACCAGCTATTATCCTGAAAGAAAAACCAATAAGATAAAAAGTAAAATGTCATTGAATGGGCTAGGAAACATTTTCATCCATGACAAGGTGAAACTCACCCTCTTTAGAGGCACCCACAGGTAAGCCCTACATTTCCCTGTCATAATTGCACCCCTTGCCCAAACATCCCCATAGCATCTCATGCACTTGCATGACCTAGATTGGTCTTCACCTTGGGTTAGGGAGGGATCCCCTTTATTAGGCCCCAGCCCAATCCATAATTTAACAGGTAGCCAAGCACCTATGCAACCAACTTGGCATATAGGGTTGGAGTGAGTAGGAAACCTTGTAAATGGAACATAAAATCCCCACCTCTTTAGAGTTACAATTATTTGGAGAGACAAGATAAAACTTCTACAAAAGGGTTTTCCACTACATGGATGAAGAAAGGGACAAGGTTGAGCGATTTAAGAATGCAAATAATTAATGACCATTCAACCCTATCTTAGGCCTTCTCAAAATTAATTTTTACAAAGAGGGCATCAAGTCATGAGGTACAAATACACTCCATAACTTCTCAAGCTACTATGTCATTATCCAAACTCTGTATCACCTTCATATAAATCTCGTGTGATCCTACCTCACTATCTTAGGTGGAATATGATTCAAGAACAAGGCCAAGGCCTAATATAGTATCTAATAGAAAGTCTTAAGAAATGTGAATGGTCCCCTTGATCTAGTGATAAGCTTGAGATCTTTAAATTTGGGAAATAATTTTATAAACACTTGATCAATGTCTTCATTAAGCAATTGTTTTTTCCATGCCTTTTTTGTATATCCGGAGCAAGTCTATTGCATTGAAATACCACATGTCATTTTATAATTTACACAAGAAGTTTTCAAGCATAGGAGATTTCTCTTTATCCACTTCTTTGAGGGAAACAATCATCTCATCTAAGGAAATGGGTAGATCACATTCCATTTTCTATTCCTCATAAAATTTGATGGGAATTATGTCTAATCACCACTACATGGCATTCTATCCTTATTTTGTATAGTCTTATGACTGGAATAACATCATGTGGTGGGATTAAAACTAACATTTATTCACTTCTTGGTCCATGATGCAACCTCCATAACATTGAGGGTTGATACAATTATTCCTCTCCCTCCTTGATGACTAAAGATTTGAAAAAATCCTTTGTTGGTATATCCTGAATGCAGAGATAATGGAGCTGAGCCCATATTTGAGTTACATAGCCTCTATGAGTTTCATCAACTCTCAACAACTGAAAACCCTACTGCCATATGTGTGTGTGTGTGTGTGTGTGTGTGTGTGTGTGTGTATTGGGGTAATTATTAAAATGGATCGAATCATAGATTCAATCCTATTCATATTCTAAAATTAACGCTCTGTCATTTGGTATAAATGAGCGTTGTTATGCCATAGGAAAGATAATTTTGAACTCATTGTATTATGTTAGTAATCAATTAATATCAAGAACTGGTTCAAGGTATTCCAAACACTTTGTACATGTGGTTGTGTGTTTTGATTAATCAAATTTTGTAAACTTTCTTCAATACTTTGTTCAGAGGAGGAGGGCCCACTCTCGAGAGCAGGTATCGAACTTTTAGTTAGGATTTTTTTATATAGTTTAAGTAATTGTTGAATTAATAGTGATAGCTTTCTTGTCATAGATAATTCTCATCATCCTTATGAAAATCATTCTATCTAAGTTTATATTCAAGAAATGATTACAGGGTGCATAGAATAATTGACCTTTAACAATTATAATCAGTTTCGATTCCACTACTTGGATTGATTGTGAGTTTATCAGTTGAGAAGTGATTTAATTTGGAAATGGTTGTTTAGTTACTATTATAGATTGATTTCTTGTGTGTGGGATTCAATCATGCACTTACCCCTTTATTCAAATCCTTCAATGAGAAGTAAATTAATGAAGTGAATTGTTCTAGAGTTGAGTCCTCTATTTTCTTACTCTGCAATGCATATTAAACAAATTAGTGTTATACAAGAAAGTGCAATCTACATAGATATTGCACGCTCACTTGGAAATGTCATAACTAACTCCATATTGACAAATTAATGGGTTGTTAATTGATTGTTGTTAGAAGGGTAATCAGGTAGAAAAACGGTGTTATTACCTCTTTTATGCCTAAACATGCATTCTAGAGCTTATGGATTCAACTTCGATGGTTGCCTTGGAAGCACATGGAAAAAAAATTCACCTTTGTCGTACTCAAACACTCTTGTTAGATATTATGAAACACAATTCCAATGCTCAACGTGTTTTTTGTACCTCGAATACCAATTTTTCATTTATCCTTGAATGGATTTGGGTTGTGAGTTTCACCTCGTGATAAAATGAAAACATGGCCATGGATTGAGAAGTAGTTGGTTCCATTGGACTCATCTATATTGACTGGAACTAGTGTTTTATGGAGTGGGATGCATTGGAAAAATGATGGTAAAACAAGGAAATGGCTACCTTAGAAGCACATGGACAACATTTTTCTAATGCTTTATGTGTTTTTGATGCTCCTAGGACCAATATTGCATTTGTTTGTGAATGGATTTAGGCTGCGAGATGCAACTTATGATAAAATGCAAATGGGCCCATCAATAGATGAGTCATAAATTCCATTGGACTCTTCCACACAAATGGTAGTGCTAGTGCATCATTTACCCACGATTTTCATCACACTAAATGTCTTTTCTAGGATGAAGAAGAAAACTAAGTGATATAGGATCTTTTCATCGTGACTTATAAAGAATTGTATTAAATGAGTATAAATTAAAGTGCACCATTAAAGAAGGGAAAACTTAAAAATGAAGACATAAGCATCATATATGAACACAGAAACTTGATAACAGAGTTCTTCCTTGGTGTACTATGTCCCTAGGTCCTGCTCTCAAATGGGTAGGCTCTTTCATTAACTTAGCAAAAGAATTTGGCAAATACATGAATATACCTCATTCTGAAATCAAGTTTCAAAAATAATTATCAAATCAGAAAACATACATCATTATTGTATTTGTGGCGTCGAATTACCCAAAAATGGTTGTCTCCATGCTCTGATCAAACTCCGGCACTCCCAAACCCAAGAGGAATTTTGTCTCGGTTTTCATGCTCTCTGCACCTGCAATTATGACAATCTTGTCTCAAAATATGTGCTCGCGCTCATATGATATGGTCATGCCTCCCCTTTGGCTAGGTGGAACTAGGCTTGAATAGAAAATGACAGACAGATTTCCCAACGGGCTCTGTTGGCGAGTTGGTTATTGGTACTATTATTAAAGTGTTAATATGGGGGGAGGTCTTGGGGTCAAACACGTAGGTATCCTTTTTGGTCTATTTGTTATAACACCTGACCAGTTTGGAGAATGGCCTCTATAGTTGGAAAATGTTGCTAGATATGGAGGACCTCCGCCAGATTTGGTGGGGTCCCGCCCCATATATGTTTTTGAAATTTCAGTTATGGGTCATCCTTGGGTGTTTCAGGGATGCCACATGTCACCCGCTAATTGGGTCACATTCCCTCCATATATTGGTACACCTGATCACTGACATCACTGCCCAGTCAACCATACATGACATGTGGCGCTTCCTGGATGGTTCCACGTGGTGTCGCCTGGGGATGCAACATGGCACTTTTTTACTGATCCACATGGACCCATGAAAATCCGATTGGTGGGTGACAAATGGAAGCCCCTAGTTCTTCCACGTGGTATGTTGACATCAGCAGTACAAATGATGATGTGGCCCCTCTTGACTTGACCTGTTTGACCAAAACTTTTACAGCAAATATCTTCCAAACTGTAGCTCTGTTTGACGAGTTGTTTGCATCATTAGAAATCTTGTGATGCACTCTTTGCGATCATGCCATTTTCACTAATTTTGGGAAACTTTTAATTTTTCCCTTTCTCAATCTATTGGATCCATTTTGAGTGTTTTGAGTTGCCTCTATGAGTTATGAGTTATTCTTAGCCTGCTCTAGATCCTTTTTGGTTCATGCCTTCCCACTAAGACATTTTTGGACCACCAAAATATTTCATCAATCAACTAGTAGGTGAGGGAAGATTCCCCTCATTTTTTCCTTCTCGATCCACTTTTCCTTGCTTAGATGGATGCCTTTTAAGCCTACTCGAAGATAATCAACATCACCCCTGCATGAATTCCTCGTCCTCCTGTCCATGATAATATCTTCCTGTAGCTCATCCAAGTACTTAGGTGCACACTCATCAACTTATGGTATTGAAACTTCCTCATCTTGATCCATGATCATGGGAGGCTCAAAAAGTTTCAAGTTCTCAACGTTCACAACTGAGTAAATCTGCATATAAGGTGGAAGATCTAGACGAAAATCATTTTTACTGCTTTTCTCCGAGATAGTGAAGGGTCCATAATGAATGGGATTGAGTTTCTTTCCTTCACCCTTCAATCTCTCCTTGCTGATGTGAATCCATACCTGGTCTCCAACCTAGAACTGATGATCAACCCTGTGCTTTTCATTCTGAGCCTTATATTGTTCTTGACTTTTCTCCAACTATTCCATGGCTGCCTAGAGTATCTGTTGAATCCTATGGATGAACTTGCGGGATCTGTTCTCTGTTCATTCTTCATTTACATCAACATTTCTCCCTTACATCAAGTCCAAAGTGACCTTTGGTACGTACCCAAAACATGTCTCAAAAGGTCAACTCTTAGTGGATAAATGTAGAGCTTGGTTGTACGCATGTTGTACAGAGGGTATATGTTCATCCCATACTTTGTGATGCTTGTTGCAGTACCCTCGAAGAAAAAGTACCATTGTTATGTTTACCACCTCTATCTTTCCATCGGTATGTGGATGGAAAGCGGTGCTCTTCTTCAATTTGGTGTCCATCATTCTCCACAAGCTAGTCCAAAATTCTCGGAATTGAGTATCTCAATCTAAGACAATAGATGTGGGTAATCCAAAGTGAACCCAAACATGTTGAAAGAATAGATTAGCATTCTTCTCAGCAGTGATCTTATTTTTACAAGGCATCAAGATACACATCTTGTTGAACCTATCCACTACAACATACAAATAATTATGACCCCCTTTGGTCATGGGTAAACCCCCTACAAAATCCATGGATATAGTTTCCCATGGATGTGATGGAATAGGAAGTGGTGAGTATAGCCCCAGTTTTCTATTAGTGGGCTTACAATTAGAACACTTCACACACCCATTTACATATTTAGTTACAATTGCTTTCACTCGAGGCCAGTAACAAAATCTCTACAAATGATCCATAGTTTTTCCTACCCCAAAATTCGAAGACACAAGAGACATATGAACTTCTCATATTACATGGACTCGTTCACTTGTAGGAATACATAGCTTTCCAATATGGTAAAGTAACTTTCCCTGCAGACGATAGTTCTCTACCTGTTCACCAAGGATTAGCTTTGTATATACTTCTTTAAAATCTTCATCGATGGCATATTGTTCTATATAGATATCATGAGATAAAGAAGAATTCTTCAAAATAAAATAACCAACAATAGGAGGTCTAGAAATCATATCAGCTACCTTGTTACTTGTACCTATTTTGTACTTTATTACCAAGTGAAATTGTTGTAGAAAACTCATCCACTTGTAGTGTCGAGATTGTTGCAATTTGGTCTATGCTTGAAGATATTATAATGGTTGGTGATCTGTATGTATAATGGTTTCCTTCCTTAACAAGTAGTGCTTCCATTTCTTTACACTCTGGACTAATGCATACAACTCTTTATCATATGTAGGATAGTTAACAACAACTTGGTTAAAAGTTTCAGAGTGGTAACAGGTAGGCTTACGATATTGCATTAGTATTGCACCCATGGCGTACCCGCTAGCATCTATCTCGATCTCAAAAGGCTGTTAAATATTTAGCAGTGCTAATACTGGTGTGGTATCGATCTTTCCCTTCAAAGTGTCAAAAGATTTTTGTTGCTTTCCTTCCCACTGAAAAGTGTTATTCACACTAGTTAAGGCATGCAGAGGACCTGCTATGAAGGAGAAGTTGGGAATGAATATCCTCCAATATTGGAATGCACCTAAGAAGCTTCGAACTTTGGTTACACTTTTTGGCTCAGGCCAATTTACAATTACATCAATTTTGGAAGGGTCAATTTTCAATTTTCCTCCTCCTACAATATGACCTAAGTATACAAGTGCAGTCTTGACAAATTCACATTTAGACAATTTTACATACAACTTCTCCCTTTGCAAAGTATCCAATACTTGATTTACATGCCTCATATGTTCATCCCAAGTCCCACTAAAAACAATAATGTTGTCTAAATATAAAATCACAAAGTCATCTATGAAAGGCATGAATACATCATTCATCACACACATGAAAGTTGTCAGAGAATTACAAATCCCAAACGACATAACCAACCAATCAAACAATCCATGTTTGGTTTTAAAGGAAGTTTTCCATGCATTATTTTCTGCAACTCTGATTTGATGATATCCATTGTGCAAATCCAACTTAGTGAAATAGACAACATTGTTCAATTGATCAAGTAAATCCTCTATGCGAGGAAGAGGGTATCAATTTTTCACCGTGATTTTATTTAAAGCCTGGTAATCGACACACATTCACCATGTGCCATCCTTTTTTGGAACCATCATGATCCAAGAACCACAAGCACTCAGATGAACTGGTCCTGATGACCCCTTGATTCAATAAGCCATGTACCTACTTCTTGATCTATGCCATCTCCACAACTGACATCCTTTACATTCCCACATTAGGAAGAGGAGAATCCTACTGAAGATGTATCTCATGTTGGATTTCCCTCTTAGGAGGTAATCCATATGGTTCCTAAAAAATATCATCATACTTAGAAACAATATCAATTAATTCATTTTTATGAGATGGGTCACACCCTTGGAAAGCGTTGAATGTCTCGACATATTTCTCTCTGACGACCATGAGTACATATCTCTTATTAGTGTTTTTGAGTATTTTCATTTGCCTTTCACTAACAAGTGTTGTATTTACCCTCATGTTGTGAGCCCTAACAATATATTCCACTCCCCCTTTATTAAGGTGGTATTTTTTCTCATCACGAAAGAAGAATTATTTTATATCATAAAGATAAGAACTTCCCAACACTATTCCACATATATCAAGTGTTACAACATCCAAATCCACTTCATCAATCAATTTTGAAGCAATAGAAAATCTGATCCTACATTGTTTGGTGACATTAAGTTTTTCTTTATCACATACCCAACCAAGAGGATAAGGCTTCGGATGTGGTTTAGTTTCAAGACCCATTTTCTTGAAAAGTGCTTCAGATAATAAGTTTACTTGGGAACCCAAATCAAACAATGTATCTATCTTAGTGTGTTTAGATACAACTCTTATATGAAATAACTCATTCCTCTTTCGTTCATCAACATGAGATTCATCATTGGAACTAGAACTAGTATGAAGAGAATCTTTACCTTGTACTCCAACTGATGTGATCTTTCCTTCATCTCCTTAATCAAAACCAAGATCTCATTTCACTGTAGCAATGGTCTTTGTCTTCCCCTTTCCACTGGACTGTTTCCGTTTCTTTTCCAGATGCAGTTTCCAATAGTGTTATTCATCGTGACCGTTCTTCTTTCAATGAGTGTAAGATGGTTTCCCTCCTTCTCTCATCACTGTAGCGGTCTTCTTGTCCTTCCTTTTTAAATTCTTAAAAGTCTTTTGTGGGAAATTGGAAGGTTTCTTTTTGGGATCTTCTTGAACATGTTTCCCCCTGTTCTCAAGGTGAGTGGCTTGCACACAAACTTTGTCAAGACTAGTGGGGTTAAACAAGAGAAAAGTATGTCGAATATAACTGTGAAGTGAACCAATATACTTCATTAAAGTTTCATAAGAATCCAAAGGAATGTTCAATGAAAAAGATTTCTTCCTAAACTCTTCTATGAAACTTTGTACAATTTGTCCTTTACTTTGACTTAAGGTTTTCCATTCCATCATTTTTTTATGTAAATACCCTAATGGATTAAATTGCTTCCTTATCGTTGATTTAAATTTTGACCACGAGGAAAGAAATTTACCACACTTACTTATGTCATGAAGCTTTCTCTCCCACCATATGAGAGCGGTTCCTTCCAACTGAAGAGAAGTAAATTTCACTTTAGCTTCCTCTTCATCAATATGTTGGACACAACAATACACTTCAACCTGTCGGATCCAATTATCTAGATTTTCAAGATTAGCATCTCCATTAAAGATAGGTAAAGAAAATTTTACATCAAGATTTAATAATGGTTTTTTAAAAGAGGTGTTGGCACAAGGGAAGACCCATGATTCAACGCTTCAACAGTGCACCAACAAAACCCTAACTACCGTCCCTTTCAGCAACACCTATGAAGCAGGCGAAGTCTCACCCAAGGTAGAGGCACGGGGGGTTACAGGACTCAGGTGTCTGTAACCAAGATGGGACATATATCTTTGATTACAACACTTCATAGGGTACTTAAGAGCAACATATATTAATTCATTAGATTTATTCACATCACAGATAAAACCCTAAGTATAGATCAGCACAGTAATAATGACAAAATGCACATCGCACTTAGCATCATAAGTCATATCTAACACATTCAACATATACAAAGAATTAAACATTCATATATATATCTATCATTCATAACATTCAATGCACTAAGTAGATTCACAACATAAACATTACAGCACAAAGAAACCCATCAACACAAGATTTACGTGGTTCACCCTAGTGTGGGGTTACGTCCACCAACGACTTCTTCTTCTTTATTAGGCTTCAATCTCTTACATCCATCTGCTCCTATGCACTAAGCCATAAAGCCAATCTTCGCACTGGACAGGTGATTTGTGCACTAAGCACCAGATCCACCTTCCCAAAATCAAGTCAAGGCACAGAGCCAACTCCTCTATTACGCACAAATCCTTACATACATAGTCAATTGCACAAAGCAACTCGGAACTACTTGACTCTTGCACTTATCTACTTACATCACTTCCAATAATATTTCACTACTTCCACATTACATTCCTTCTTATTTATACTTTTACATTCTCTTACAAAAATTCCTAATCATGGGTAAACCCATCGACCGACATCCCCTAAACCATAATACCCAAAACCCTAGTGAACCCCTTGTTGGGTCCATAAAACAAGTGATATCCCGTGATCTTAGTTCCGCCTGGTCTCCTCATCTTTGACCAACCTGTCGAATTCTAAAAGTGGTCAAAGATGACAAATGTTTCCTCAAAACTTGGTCGAGGTCCAACAGGCCCCCAACACTCACCTGTGACTTGTCTTGAGTCACTCAGATCTGGGAAACATTGTTTCGAAGGCTTCGAGCTTAGTTCAAGCTACCTCGACTTGTTTCTTCTCCTGAGCCTCCTACTCAGTGAAATCCTGGATCATCTATGTTGTAACAGGCCCTTCCAATCACTATTCCACTCTCAGAACTACTTGGTCCAGTTGTGAACCTTGTCCTTCAATCTCTTCAAACACCGCACAGGATTCATCCTGCACCAATTGTAGCCTCTGTGTGACTTCCATTACTCTTCTCTGGATGGTAGTAATATTTTGCTGGACCATGCATTGTTCTTGTGATCTCTTCATTATATTGACTGCAGTGAGTGACTTCATATGCGCTTGAACTGTTAGTGCCTGTTGTTGTGCCTCCTATATTTTCACTTCCAACTTCCTAAGTTTTGGGTTTTCTGTCAGGTGTTCATAGGTCTGTGCACTTCTATTGCTTAGTTGCTTGCATTCTGAGCTGAGGACTCTGATCCTTTCCACTTCTCTCTTAGCGTCTTCCTCCCTCTAGTCGCTTGAAGCTCCAACTTTGTTACTCTTGCTTGAAGCTGCTGGATGGCCTCAACAAGCTTCGTTACTTAAACTTCGACTGCCTCATTTTCCTCCTGTACCAAGCTTGGCATAGAGTAAAGTGATTTTCTCACCACTTATTTGTTGCAGTCTTTTCTTTGAGAAGCTGGTCCTTTTCCCTTTTTATCCTCTCTTTGTCTTCCTCATGCATCACCCGAAACTCGTCCTTCTCATTTTTGTACGTGGTTACACAGTATTGTGCAACTCGTAGTTGCTCTAAGATCTCCTCTTTTTCTTTCTTCAGGGATTTTGTAGCCTTTTCCTTTTCTTCTTGGACTCACTAAAGATGAGCCTCTGTTTCATCTGCCAGTCTTTGAAGTTGGGTTGGTTCTTCCCCCAACTCTACAATCTCCGATGAGGAAGGAGCAGTAGGCACTGCGCAGCTTAATTGAATGGCTCGTTGAATTTCCTTCAATTCCTTATCAACTCTTACATACAGATCTTCTTTCTTCGTGTCATATCTCTATAATAGGTCCTCATATGCATACTCCATTGCTTCACTGACTAGACCGATGTCATCCTCCATGAGCGTGGTCTCCATCTAGGGATTATTGGCGTGGGTCTTCTTTCTTGTTGAAGGTTTCTATGGAGAAACCTTCCTCTTATTCGATGTCTCTACCTCGGTAGGGGGATCCTTTGGCGGTGTAGCTTGGACTTCTCCTTGTTTTTCTCCTTCTTCCCCTCCTAATTCTTTATTTACTTCGTCTCCTCCTCCTCCTGCGGGTGATTTGGGTCTACTTTCTTATGATGTGTTGTCCTCCTCATCAATCTCTATGTTATAAACTTCCTCCTTTTTCTTAATATTCTTCGCACTTGTTTGTCCTGCATGCTTGAACCAGGTGACCAAGGGGATTTGGATGATGTCAGGTTTAGAGAGTTCTACATCATCAATCGGTACCAGGAACTTCGTCGACCACTCCTTCATGATTTGTTCCATGTGTTTATCAGTCAGCTTATAATAGGATTGTAACTCTTCCTTACTCTCATCCCTGCGCGTAGTGATATAAATAAAGTGTGGATCTGCGCAGAACCTAGCTAGCGGTCTGTACTGGTGCAGAGTGCATGGTGACATGCATGGGAATGACTCAATAGAAATCTTCAGTTTCTAATAGTAGGCATGGAACATTGTGTTTGACTGCCATTGCTTCAACATATTGTTCGTATACCACAAGGTGGAGAACCGCACGGCCAATGGCTCTGACGGTTCAATTTACGGAAAAGTTGTTCCCTCTGGCATTTGTCAAGTGACCAATGTGATCAACACAAGCAACCAGTTGAAATGGAACTCATATCCCTGATCCTACGCTTCGTGGAAGTATTTCTCGAGCTCGTTGACGAGGTAACTAGCCCAATTCATTTGAATCCCTTCCACACATTTTCCTATGAGGTCCACCACGAACCCGATGACCTCCGTGGGGAAGTTCTTTCTAACAAGATTTCCAGCTATGAGTTGGCAAGATAGGTGCACTATGCCATCCTAGATGGAGGCTACCTTGTAGCCTCGCTTTCCCTTCTCAACTTCATTGTATACCTCCTTAATGCGTTGTGCCAGGGAGCAATCTAAGGTCTTCCCTGGGTAGAATAATTGAGGTTTGGGTCCCTGCATGCTCAGTCCTTTGATCAAGTAGATCAACACCAGATCCATAGTAATGCGCCTGTCGAGCCACATATATCCTCCATGATAGCATGACAAGAGTATTTTAATGCAAGCATTAACCTTCTGATGTCGTCCAAAATGAGGGATCTTCATTATGTTCAATATCGTGGATTGTGAGAGCTCCTTAATCCAATGCTGGGAGACTATGTGAGGCTTCTTCCCATTTGTCTTCATCAAATATCTATGGTGAGCGAGCATCGCGTAGTTCTTTCTGTCTCCAAGGTTAAAGTCATTTTTCTTCAATGTGGGGATCTGTCCTAACTGGTTTCCCACTATGCGTATTCCCTTCGGAATGTATGCGGTGATAAATGTGTACTTGAAGTCCCATGGAATGATGGCATGGTTAACCATGCTAGCCAAAGGTGGAATATAGTCCGGTAAGACCGACGGGATCTGCTTCACATTAGCCATATCGTCGTGATGCTTACTTCGCTTCTCAGACGCGTGGTTGGAACATTTTGATCGACGTCCAGTCGAAGGGGAAGCTTGCAGTCCCCTGATCAATGATACCTATACTCCCTCAGGCATAAATTTATCATCCATAAACTTCTTCAGAACTTCTTCAACAGATTTCTCTAGCTCAATGCACTCAGACGACATTCTCATTGTTAACAAATAAGTCGGGGTAGGTGAATGGATAGCGAGGTAAACAATATATGGTGAGTTCTGATAGCACATATCGACACACATAATCACTTCGTTTCTTGTCTTAGATAATCACGGGTAGAAAAAAGTGGTCCTGGCGCAGCGTCCGATGGGTTAAGTAAGAAAGTGTCATGAATGATTCTTCCAACAGACAAGAATGCCTCAATCAATGTGAATTTTTCTGTTATGGCGTGGTATCAACATCTAATAGCGATCTATCTGCCCATAAATTTGTTTCCTATCCATTCCAAAGTGTTTTTATAATGGTCAGGGTGCCTCCAACAGTCATATAGCTTCGCCAGGGCGAAGTCCCATTCTACGTGGTTTTGTTGTTTCGGCGAGGTTCAAATCTTGCAAACCCGCCTCCTGCGAAGTTCCAATCTTTGAAATATTCCATCTATTCCCAGTAACTTCTTGTATCTTTTCCAACTTAGCCTTCTTCTTACTGAGCTTCCTTGCCTTCTTTCCTATGATTTGAGTCTCTCTAACTATTTTTGGATTTCTCTTTCCATTCTTATTCTTATCTTCTCCTAGTGAAGTGACTTCGCACTGCTGATGTGTTCTCAAAGGGTTTGAAGTTAATATCCCTTCTCTTACTATGTCCTAGGTGGATATACTTCTTTCTTGTATGGATAGGTCATTCAAACCTTCTTGCGTTCTTTCGACCTCGATAGCTAGTTCTCTGGTCTTCTATTTCTTCGACTTAACTTCTCATTCTTCTATCAGACGATCTATTATCTAGCTTTGAAATCCCTTAGTTCTTGTTTTTTATTTTTTGTAGCTTCGTCCTCTGATTTTCTTCTGATCTGATCTTTCTCAATCCAAGTATTTCCTAGAAAGAGGGGGAAAGGGGAATTGTTCTCAATAAGCCTAATAACTTCAAATTCCTCTTCATTCGATATTCCATGAATGATAACAGGTACATTAGTAGCTCTTCCACATAGGGTTATCATCTTTCCTTTAAACAAGACTATCCTTCCCAATGAAGGTACCATAGTAGGCTTCCCCAAAATTTCCCAAGTGCTTTCTGTCATAATATTCATTGGTGTTTCCTCATCTAAGACACAGTCTATGTCGAAATCTCTTATTCTATTATCTATGCAATGTTTTTCTTTCAAGATCTCTGATAAACTAATATCTTTGTGATCATTCATCATTTATTTCAACTATTCTAATGTAGTCTGAACTTTCTTTGATTCTTTCTCTTGATGATCTTCTAGCATGCTCTCATTTTCTTGACGCATGTTCATTCTTTCAACTTTAGCAATCATCTTTGGACAATCCTCAACCTCATGACCAACAATTTTACAACAAAGACAAATAGGACCTATACCAGGGCATTCCTTAGAAAGATGTCTCGTTATTTTGCAGTTATAACATAATGTCAATCCTCTCTTTATCTTGTAAGTTCCCCAACTTCTTCTGTACTATGCACTAGGATCACAATGTTGGACCTGCAATCTGTAAAAATTCTTTCTAGGTTCTTGCATCCATTCATTAGTCCAAAAATTCTTTCTTTGCATAGGAATAACATATCTTTCTCTATTTCTATCAAATTTATTCAGATCAACTTTTTCTTCTAACTGTGCCCTAGATTTCAGACTAGAAAAGAATCTATAAATCATACCTAGATTCATGCTTTCGAAACAAAAAATTCCACTTATCTTACTCTATCCAAGCACAAAGCTTTACTTCTTTCAAGATCTTACCTCTTTTCTTCAGATCGGGTTTCTTTCTTAGCAAAGAGCTTCATAAGTCAAGTAGAATAGTGCGCACTACAGCAACAGATCTACGCACAGAGCTTCTATTTTCTTTACTTCAGTTCCCAGCAATAACAGTTTCAGGTCCCGACAACGAAACCATTTTTTGGCACAAGGGAAGACCCAGGGTTCAATGCTTTAACATCGCACCAACAAAACCCTAGCTACTGGTCATTTCAGAAACACATGTGAAGTAGGTGAAGTTTCACCCGAGGTAGAGGCAGGGGGGGTTACAGGAATCAGGTGTCTGTAACCAAGATGGGACACAGATATGTGATTACAACACTTCACAAGGTACTTAGGAAGAACATATATTAATTCATTATCCTTATTCACATCGCATATAAAACTCTAAGTACATATCAATGCAGTAATAATGACAAAATACACATCACACTTAGCATCATAAGTCATATCTAACACAATCAACATATACAAAGCATTAAGCATTCATAGATCTATCTATCATTCATAACATTCAATGCACTAAGAAGATTCACAGCATAAACATTACAACACAAAGAAAACCATCAACACAAGATTTACATGGTTCACCTCAATGTGGGGCTACATCCACCAACGGCTTCTTCTTCTTTATTAGGCTTCAATCTCTTACATCCATCCTCTCTTGTGCACTAAGACACAGAGCCAAGATTCGCACTAGATAAGTGATCTATGCACTAAGCACGAGATCCACCTTCCCAAAATTAGGTCAAGGAACAGAGCCAACTCCTTTATTATGCACAAATCCTTATATACATAGTTTGTTGCACAAAGAAACTCAGAACTACTTGCCTCTTGCACTTAGCTACTTACATCGCTTCCACTAAGATTTCACTACTTCTACATTACATTCCTTCTTATTTGTACTTTTACATTCACTTACAAAAATGCCTAATCATGGGTAAACCCATGGGCCGACATCCCCTAAACCCTAATACCCAAAACCCTAGTGAACCCCTTGTTTGGTCCAAAAAACAAGTGAGATCCTGCGATCTCAGCTCTGCCTGGGCGCTTCATATTCAACCAGCATGTCAAAGTCCAAAAGTGGTAAAAACCGACCAATGTTTCCTAAAAACTTGGTCAAGGGCCACCAAGAGGCTTTATGTCTAGAATGATGAGAATGATGAGAATGTTGAGAAGAAGAAGAACTAGAACTCGAAGGTGAAGACAGAGGCTCAGGAGGATCTCCTCTAGCCCCTTAGTTTACCGAAGCATCATCATTTGTATGTGCTTCCTTTTTCTTCCCTTTCTTCTTCATCCTCTTCTCGTAATCTTCAGACATTCGCTCGACCATTTCTAACATGTGATAAAAGACCATGTGAAAAAAATTTCTCTTGTTCATCACTCTTGTCCTCTTCTGCCGTTTTCTTCCTTCTAGATACATGGAAAACTTCAGGATTGAACATGTTAAGAGTTCCATCACCCTGCTTATACTTGGACCTAGTAAGCATTCACACTCAACAATTTAATTCAAATATGATTTCTCTGATACCAACATGATCCAGGATCTTTTCATCATGACTTATAAAGAATTGTATTAAATGAGCATAAATTAAAGTGCACCATTAAAGAAGGGAAAACTTAAAAATGAAGAGACATAAGCATCATATTTGAACACAAAAACTTGATAACGAAGTTCGTCCCTGGTGGACTACGTCTCCAGGTCCTTTTCTCAAATGGGTAGGCTATTTCATTAACTCAGCAAAAGAATTTGGAAAATACATGAATATACCTCATTCTAAAATCAAGATGCATAAATAATGCCAATATCAGAAAATAGACATTACCACTGGATTTGTGGCATCAAATTACCCAAAAATAACTGTCTCCACACTCTGATCTGACTCTGGCACTCCCAGGCCCAAGAGGAATTTTGTCTCAATTTTCGTGCCCTCTACACCTTCAATTATGACAGTCTTGTCTCGAAATCCATGATCGTGTTCATATGTTATGGTCGTGCCTCCCCTCCAGCCAGGATAAACCCGAATTAAATAGCAAACGATAGATGGATTTCCCAACGGGCTCTGTTGGCAAGTTGGTTGTTTGTACTATTATTAAAGCGTTAATATTGGGGGAGGTCTCGGTGTCAAACCCGCAGGGCTCCCTTTTGGGGTATTTTTTATAATGCCTGCCAAGTTTGGATAACAGCCTCTTGTAATAACCCCAAAAATAAATTATTATTGAAGTCTGAAAATACTTAGGAATTTATTTCCGTTTTTGGTAAATTCAAAATTTGGAAAATTATTTCCATTTATGGAAATTCTAAATTTTGGAATTTAGTTAATTGTAATTTATTATTATGATTGTTGGGAAAAGATTTGATTTTCCCAACCAACTCTTTGACTATGACACTTGTAAGAAAACAAATATTTTTATATTTATTGCTGATAGACAAATAGAAAAGCCAGGTTGAAATCCGTTGACCATGACTCCATGAGTGGGGAACATGTTTGAACTACCTCAAGGCTAAATTCTACAAGTGGCAAATCAGGAATTTGGCCATTGGCAACCTCTGAAAATTAGGGATTTGTAAAACTGTGAAAATTCCCAAGGGGAAAAGACCTAGGCACAAGATGCTTTTGGATATATGGCATATGGGAGGAGGCGAGACGTTGCCTAGTATGTTGGGGGAGAGAATAATATAACTTTTTGTTATGAGCATTGCTTTCAGAGTGTGAGGCAAGGAGAAGCTCTTTCTGAAACTCAAGAAGGACTATAGCTAAGGAGGAGTTATGGAGTTCGCCCTCATGGATTCATGGTCAGGATAGGGGGTGAATGAAGAAAGTATATTGGTTGTTTCGTTCTTTGGTTCGGTGGAACTTGGTTGTTCCATTTGTTGTCCCAGCACTTTGTTCAGATATGTACTCCTATATTTTGTTTTGTTGAATTGTTTTACTGGATAGTGACTAATTGGAATAAAATGAATTATAGGATGAACCCTTGGAATTTTGACTTTAGTTAATGAATAAAGTGTTAGTAAAATTTCTTGTCCGGGGCACAGGAGTATTCAAGTTTGCAAGTCGCGGGAGAAGCGCCCGAGCACAGCACAGGAGAATCCATTTTCCAGTTACGACTCAAGAAAGTGGGCGAAAGGTTGGTTGTCAACAGCCGAGATTCACCAACAAAGAAAATCGACGGTCATCGGGTTTTCGAGGCTGTCAAGTTGCCTGGGATTTAGCACGAAGGGTAGCGCCTATAGTTCAGGGAAAGTCTGGGTCATTCGATCCAATTGGGACAGGTGGCGGCCAGTCGGCGTATCGGGGATCAGTGTTTCGGGAGACATGGAGCCTCCCATTCTTTACAACTGAAATCGTCGATCGGAAAAATGCCAAAAGAACCTTTGGAGCCGAGCCCACGGTCTTAGCACCAGGTCACATCAAGCGAGCCTGTAAATGGGGGCAGCCCCCTTTATAATAATGAATACTATCTGGGCCATTCATCTGAAGGACGCGTGGCGCACATCCATGTCATGTAGACATTCGGGAGTTCGAGGGGTAAGCACTCCTCGTCATTTCACTTCTCAAAACCTCGAATCCCAAAACGACGAAAGCACCCAGAATTAGGCCCATGGTTGTGGCACCTGGTCACAGAGGAGAAGGCCTAAAGGACGGGCGCTAATGTTTATCATTTGACAAGATGGGCCCCAAAGCGTCGAGAGTGATCTTAGTCGTTCATCCTGGAGGAACGCATGGTGCGTGATTAGGTTCTCTGCCTTTTCACCCATCGTGACTTTGAAGCATAAGGAACATCTCTCTCACATCCCCAAAGCACGAAGCATCGAAGATGTCTCAGACATGTGCCCACAGTATTTTCGAATCAATTCAGAACCATCAGATCAGCGCGGGGATGCGTGGTGACCGCTAGGCCTTCCCATCATTTCGCCCATCATGATTCTAAAGAGAGAGGACCTGCTCCTTCCTATCCACGAACCCCGAAATGCCAAAATCACCTTTGAAGGTAGGCATAGGGTCACGGCCCATGGTCACTCGAGAAAGTAGAAAGGGTTGTATAAAGGGGAGGCCAAAA
Organism: Picea engelmannii; assembly: GCA_009831015.1. Lineage (NCBI taxonomy): Eukaryota > Viridiplantae > Streptophyta > Pinopsida > Pinales > Pinaceae > Picea > Picea engelmannii. Next base: position 307,477 of record ML788106.1, read on the forward strand.
GTGCCGAATTGAGTTTTAGAGGGGGGGAACTGTGTTCTCCAGACACCGATTCAATGTGATCTAAATCCCGGTACCTGTTGGGAATGAATGAAGAAGAGAGAGGGTGGTTGAAACCTCGCCTCACTCATTAAATGCAAAGTATGGATGTTCTGGCTGAAAGTCTACCAGAGAAGGTCCTCTGTACTGGTTCTTTTCATGGAAGCCATGCCGAGTCCTCGACTCACCAAGGAGGTCTGCACACGCTAGCTCGACTCTTAATGGCTTAGCTACTTCCCTTGTAGGAGCCATGCACAGTTAAGGTGGCATCTGACAAAGAATAGTCGTCCGATTTGGCCGAGGGGACACCAAGTCTTGGGTGCACGATCGGCCAGAGTCTGCATGCGTAGACTTTCAGAAGACATGCAGTCGCAATATTTTTAATGTAGCGTCTTGTTTTTGTTGTTCTTGTTGTTTTTGAGTATATGTAGGCATTTTCGCCATTTTTGTGGGGGGGGATGGTTGAGATAGGCTCCTGATTGTAAAGTTTTGTTGCAGCGCTGGTCGCTCTGGTTAATGTATAAGGCATTTGAGACTTCTTACTTTATGGATGTCAGCCTCTTTTTCCATCTCTTTGTTTACTGTGTTAGAACAGCTCAGAATTGGAGGATCCAATCGAGTTGCGTTGTTGTAGGATGATGTAGGTTGGATCACTGCAGCAGCCACAGTGTTTCTAATCGGTTCTTGTGTTTTCCCAGCGCTGGAATGGCTTGGAATTGGAGGATCCAGTCGAGTCACCCTTCAGCTCCTTGAAACTCTAGACCAAGAGGATCTTGGCTTCTGAGTTTTTCTTCTTCAAGCTTCCGAAGGCCTGTTGCCCGAGGCAGTCTTGCTCACCCTTCTCACAATTCCTCCATATACCACCCTTTAATCAACTTACTAACGAAATTTGGATCAAGACCTCCCTTGCTTTCTACATACCAGACCCTAGTTCCTGTGTCAATGTTGCTTTCCTAGGTCTCTTCCCATTCGACCACCCCCATTTATTAAATCGTGACAATAAAAACTGATGGGCGTTGGGCTCTGCTCCTGCAAGCAATCCAGGGGTGACTTCCGACGCTAACATTTCTAGCGTTGTTGTCGGGGACAAAGTTGAAGATTTTCCCTGGGCAGAACGACATTGAGCCTCTGATTCTGAAGGTGCATTAGACATCAGAGCCCTTCAAGATTTCTACTGTGAACCTGGCGACTCCACTGTAGCGACTCCATTGTTTCCACTTCACTGTTTCAGCTGTGGCTACTATTGGCACACCTGAAAGTTGACCCAGAGGAGCTTTCAAGAGAAGGTTTCAGCAGCTGCTTTCTCAGCCTGAGAAGCTTCCTGGGGTAAAAACAACATTAGGATCTGGCCTTTGATGGTGAACAAGGACCAGACACATTCGAAGCTGCGCATATTTCACCTGGAGACTCCATGATTCAAGGATCGAATGGCGACTCCACTGGTTCGATATGGAGAAAATCCTTGCTCGCAGGTTTGCTCCTTTTAATTTTTCTGCTATTCCTGGTTTTCCTAATGTTGTCCCCTCTCTAAATGAATGGGGCGATTATTTGCCTATTTTTGGAAAATGTGAAGAGGACAACCCTACTCAGCACCTCAATTAATTTCATGAACTCATGCGTCAGTGGGAGATACATCATGAGGATGTATTACTTAAGATGTTCATGTTCTCATTAGCAGGGGATGCATGTAAATGGTATCATTCTTTACCCCCTGCTAGAATTTCTTCACTCTCAGAGTTTCATGCAGCTTTCATCACCTATTGTCAGGAGTTTTATCCCTCCGAATTAATTTTTCATAACTGTGGTGAGGGATACTACAACTCTGTACAAAATGAAGCTATTTTTGACATAGGCTGTGAGGATAATCCTGACGACCTGGATCAAGAATCATTCCTTTCTCCTCCCAATTCGTCTGCATCTGAGGTGGGTTATGAAAGCAATGAATATCCCAGGGGGGAAGAGGATTCCCTGAGTGAGATGATGGAGCAGGTGAAATATCTCTCTGCCCAATTAGAAGGATTGGAATATGAAGACTGTGCAAAGGATTTTCCAGCCTGGGAGGAAGAAGATGACCTGAGTGAACTAGTGGAGAAGGCGATATTCCCTACTCCCCAATGTGAAAAATTGGAATCTGAAGACAACGAAGAGGATTTTCCAGTCTTCGAGGTAGATGATCTAAGTAGCTCTTTTGAAGATATTATTGAATATTTCTTGGATGCGTTAGCATCTACCCCCAATGAGCCTGTTGTCTCAGATTTAAACGAAGAATCCATTATGGAAGAGGATTGATCTTTCTTCCTTCATGAGATTTCCCATGATGTATTTACATTTGAGATTGAAGAGAAGGATCGGGAGACTATTCCCATTTCACAAGATGGGGGAGTGCACAGAAAAGAGGAGGAGGAACCAGAGGAACGACTGAGCGCGCATTTATTTTTCTATCCAGATCTAGTCAGCGAGAAGCCACCACCCGAGATAAGTGATCCTACGAAAGTTGTCCACTCACCTATGCTTGTCAGAGATATTCAGCCACATGAGAACAGTTGTGTAGCAGAGGAGGCTGCCTGTCGCCAATTTTTTGAAAATTTTCACTCATTCTATGATCCTATCAGTGAGTACATGGAGTGGCATTTCCCCTATGCCTTGGAGCTTCCCTATTTCATCTCAACTCCAGCCTGTAAGGAGGAGTTGAAGAGTGTAACCGTTCTGTTGTCACGGTTACACCATTTGCTGATGATCATTGACAGAAGGAAGGAGCTTCTATCCAGGAAGCTGCTTGAATGGCTATGGTGGAAATTTGCTTTCACCTAGCCCCATGTAAAGTGTTTTATTAGTTTAGAATTGTATATAAATAAGCTCCTTTGAGCATGTATCTTTATTTTGTTGATTTTATTTTTCGGCTTGTATTTTTAGCAACGGGATGTTTTGAGCCTGGCTCCATAGCCCAACAGCAAGGCACTGAAACTGCAAAATGACTCCTTAGAGAATCACAGGGACGACTCTATCCCCCATGGAGCCTAATGTTAGTAAAATTTCTTGTCCGAGGCACAAGAGTATTCAAGTCTGCAATTCGCAGGAGAAGCGCCCGAGCGCAGCACGGGAGAATCCCTTTTCCAGTTACAAGTCAAGCAAGCAGGCGAAAGGTTGGTTGTCTGTAGCCGAGATTCACCAACAAAGAAAATCGATGGTCATCGGGTTTTCGGGGCTATCAAGTTTCCCGAGATTTAGCACGAAGGGTAGCGCCCATAGTTCAGGGCAAGTCTGGGTCGTCCGATCCAATTGGGACAGGTGGCGGCCAGTCAGCGTATCAGGGATCGGTGTTTCGGGAGACATGGAGCCTCCCATTCTTTACAGCTGAAATCGCCGATCGACGAAACGACGAAAGCACCTTTGGAGCCGAGCCCACAATCTTAGCACCAGGTCACATCAAGCGAGCCTGTAAATGGGGGAAGCCCCCTTTATAATAAAGAATACTATCTGGGTCGTTCATATGAAGGACGTGCGGTGCACATCCATGTCACGTCGACATTCAGGAGTTCGAGGGGTAAGCTCTCCTCGTCATTTCACATCTCGAAACCTCGAATCCCGAAACGATGAAAGCGCCCAGAATTAGGCCCATGGTTGTGGTGCCTGGTCACAGAGGAGCAGGCCTAAAGGAGGGGCATTAATGTTTATCATTTGACAAGATGGGCCCCAAAGCATCGAGAGTGATGTTAGTCTTTCATCCTGGAGGAACACGTGGCGCACAATTAGATTCTCCTCCTTTTCACCCATCGCGACTTTGAAGCATAAGGAACAACTCTCTCATATCCCCGAAGCGCGAAGCATCGAAGACGTCTTGGAACCGGGCCCGTAGTATTTCTGAATCAATTCACAACCATCAGATCAGCGGGGGGATGCATGGTGACTTCTAGGCCTTCTCGGCATTTCGCCCATCACAATTCTGAAGAGAGAGGACCTGCTCCTTCCTATCCACGAACCCCAAAACGCTGAAATCACCTTTGAAGGTAGACGTAGGGTCACGGCCCGTGGTCACTCGAGAAAGTAGAAAGGGATATACAAAGGGGAGGCCAAAAGCGTCGAATTGAGTTTCAGAGGGGGGGCACTGTGTTCTCCAGACACCGATTCGACGTGATCTAAATCCCGGTACCTACTGGGAATGAATGAAGAAGAGAGAGGGTGGTTGAAACCTCGCCTCACTCATTAAATGAAAAGTATGGATGTTCCGGCTGAAAGTCTACCCGAGAAGGTCCTCTGTACTGGTTCTTTTCATGGAAGCCACGCCGAGTCCTTGACTCGCCAAGGAGGTCTGCACACACTAGCTCGGCTCTTAATGGATCAACTACTTCCCTTGTAGGAGCCATGCGCAATTAAGGTGCCGTCTGACAAAGAATAGTCGTCTGATTTGGCTGAGGGGACACCAAGTCTTGGGTGCACGATCGGCCAGAGTCTGCATGCGCAGACTGTCAGGAGACATGCAACCGCAATATTTTTAATGCAGCGTCTTGTTTTTGTTGTTGTTGTTGTTTTTGAGTATATGTAGGCGTTTTCACCATTTTTGTGGGGGGGGATGGTTGAGCTAGGCTCCCGATTGTAAAGTTTTTTTGCAGCATTGGTCTCTCTGGTTAATTTATAAGGCATTTGATATTTCTTACTTTATGGATGTGAGCCTCTTTTTCCATCTCTTTGTTTACTGTGTTAGAATAGCTCGGAATTGGAGGATCCAGTCGAGTTGCACTATTGTAGGATGATGTAGGTTGGATCACTACAGTAGTCGCAACGTTTCTAATAGGTTCTTGTGTTTTCCCAGTGCTAGAATGGCTTGGAATTGGAGGATCCAGTCGAGTCACCCTTCAGCTCCTTGAAACTCTGGACCTAGAGGATCTTGGCTTCTGAGTTTTTCTTCTTCAAGCTTCCGAAGGTCTATTTCCCGAGGCAATATTGCTCACCCTTCTCACAAGTCCTCCATATACCACCCTTTAATCAACTTACTGATGGAAGTTGGATCAATACCTCCCTTGCTTTCTACATACTAGACCCTGGTTCCTGTGTCAATGCTACTTTCCTAGGTCTCTTCCCATTCGACCACCCCCATTTATTAAATCATGACAATAAAAACTGATGGGCGTTGGGCTCTACTCCTGCAAGCAATCCAGGGGTGACTTTCGACGCTAACATAAAGTAAGGAAGCTATTGTGTGTTAGATGTTGTAGGTACATTTTGATTTTTCTAATGAATAAAGTAATACGGCTACTGTTTGTTAGCTGTTGTAGGTACAGTTTGATTTATTAATGAATAAATAAATGAAAGATACTATGTGTTAGTTTTGGTAGGTACATGGGATATATCTGTAAGTTAAATAAAATAGAATCATTACTGGTCTATTTTAACCTCTACCATACATGTGAGCACATACATACAGATGTTTAGTTTTCAAGTAACAACAGACTATACAAATGCTAAATATAATTCTAGAAGCATATGTGTGTGTGTGTGTGTGTGTGTGTGTGTGTGTGTGTGTGTACATGTTTCTGCCTATACGGAGTTTTTGACTCACATAGATATCCAAAACACAGAAACTATTTATTGACGGTTGTATAACTTGAAATTCGAAGTTTTCCTAGTAAATATGACTACATTAATGGATCAAATAGTTACAATTTTGTTTCATTAAAATAATGCAGGAGTAAAATTTTAGTAACTCAATTACATACAACATATGATATATTCAGAGTCGGATCAATGCTTAAATGCGTCTTCAACTCTACATAACACTGCAATTGTAACTCTTAAAGAGTGAAATCTTATTCAATATGGATTTTTCCCCTCTTCCCTTTATTTAAAGACTAAATCTACAAACAATCAGTTTTTATAGGAGTCTGATATAAATTTTCACAATAACTATATTCTAGGGCAGAACCATTTCATTTGATAGAACCTAGGTTTCCTTTTTTTTTAAATGTTGCAAGTTGGAACCCGAGTACCTTTTTGCACAAGACGTTGTCCTGGAATCTAGAGACTTTGAATGTGCGCAATCCTGTAAGGAGACCAAGAAAAAATATAATTAGTGTTAAGTTGGAAGTAAACAAAATTCAAATACTGAATATAGAATAATTACCAGGGTAAATTTTACAAAAGAAATATCGCAGATTTATATATGGACTGCACTTAGCTTGCATTTTGAGATTTTAATGCCTGCTCTTCCCTTTGCGTCGATGAGGAAATCATCCACAGACCGAAGGGGAAGAGTTGAACAAGGTTGCCTGATGGGTACCCTCACAAAAAACAGGGGGTCCCATCATTAGATGATAGTAATCAAATCCTTAACCATTTATGACAAAAGGAAATAAACAAGAAGATTTCTTAAACCATAATTATAAAGAAGGCAAAGAATAAAACGTGCTCCACGAGAATTACGTGAATTCAAATCACACATAATACTATGAGATTGTTTCCCTCATAATTGTAAAAATAAAAACTACAGGTCGATGACAAAGAATAACAAGATCATAACAGGGTTCTGGGTACCTAATTTGTTGTCCCTTCTTTCATACGAATGAGGTGAAATTAGACAGATTAACTATCGGATTCACGAACGAGGAGTGAGGTTAAATATTTTAAAAATTATTAAGTCCTGGAATAATATTTCACGGTGGGAATCTTAACCTCGTATCTATGCATGTACAAGCATGACTAGGGTAAATAGAGTAATTGTTGGTTGAAACCAAACCTTGTACAACAATAAAGAAATCCTCACCGCAACTACAGTGATGTATTTGCGGCTTCATAATTTTAAATCTGAGAATGCCATATTTCACAGTGAGTCAAGAAGTCAATAAATTGAAGAATAGATGCTAAAACAAACAGTGTAAAAAAAGTAAAATGTGATCCCTATCTACAGAGTACACAGTAGGGGAACAACCTTTTTAAAGGGTGGGTTTCAAGCAACAAGATTCAAGTCCTGACTTGATGGAGAACCCTCGTGAAGGGAAATATGGGTCATGGTAGATAACTTAGCATATTGTTACTCTACAAGAATACTCGGTGTTGAATCTTTTAGGGTCGCTATAATAGGGTTAACCTTTGGATTTGAAGCACTAGGCATGTCGCGAGTAACTCCTTTTAAATACCAGACTTCATATCAAAAACAATGACTAAGGTTATTTGCGTACTAATAGAACCCGAACACATTTCAAAACTATCTCTGAGTCAACAACTTAAAACCCTTGTGTAGAAGACATTGCAAGATAACGAATTCTAGAGAAGTGAATGACTACTTCATAGGAAGAGACAGGGTTGCACGACCACAAGTGGGAACACATACCTCACATTGGACATGGATGGAAATACAGTTAGGGTTAAAGAATAATGAAGGGAAGAATCTTAAATAGAAATCGTAAAGGATAACAGTTGCAGAGACATCATCACTATGACTGAAACCTCCCAAAAATTCATCACCCGACTACAAATAGCATAAACATGTATTCTATCGTGGACTTACCAAGCGGTCATGTAGTATTTTCTGCATTACACTGAGTAGATATCTCTTGGTCGTTGGCCTTTCTCATCAAAAAAAAATCACAGGGTTAGCACTGAAGTGTCACACAGTAGACTCAGAGCCAAAGGAGGATGGAACAATAGTCCTGGAAAACCCTTCACTGTGCAGAGTAATAGTGGGAGGTACGAAGTATGTATCTGACCATATGATGGGATGGAGGTGGCACATTTTTATTGGATACAAAACCTAGTGACAGCCTCGGGATTAACCTCTGTAGGTCTTAATGGACTGGACAGAGCCTTCAACTCAAGTCTGACAAAACCCTCTCGAATTAATATTGAGTTATTGCAAATAAGGACGACCTCTTTAAGGCACAATACACAAGATCATCAAGTCTAGTCGCTCATCAAGTCTAGTCTCTCATCCAGTTAAGGTGGGACTAACAGTTCGTCATCATTAAACTTTTTCAAAAGGAAAACTATGTTAATAGTATTCAGGAGTTTAATCATGATTAGTGTCCACAAGGCCTGTTATTCGGCCAGTTAAATTAACGTACAATCACCATTGTATTAAGGCCTGTAACTCTATTGTTGAAAGTACATGTTTTTAAACTCAAAATTTTGTAGACCCTATAGGATACGAGCAACGCCTATACATAAGGGTGATTGTATTTTTGAGTGGGTTCTACTTTATGCATAAACATTCACATTAGAAATATATTATATATATATAATATAAATGATAATACATATAGGAAAGGATTTTAATTCTAGTGGACTTTTATTGTATATAAATACCAATGTTCAGAGCATAGAAATAGTAGAAGGATAATAGGGTTTTACTAACCTTTATTATTCATTAAACATTCAGGAGACTAGAGTATGGAAAAGTTACCCTGGCCTTTATTTATAGATTTATTGTGCAATGTGAAATAACTCAAAAAGAGAATCAGTTATAGTGGAAGTTAGTTGTTTTGATAACTGATAAAAACATAAACCTTGTGAAAGATAATTAGTGACGACAATTACCTCTTTATATTAATTGTAAGTCTTTCAAGGTAAGTTGTCCAAAGAAAAAGGAGTTTAATGTCCCTAAGAAAAAAAATATATTTGGTAAATTTGGGAAACATTACATATGGTATCAGAGCAAAGGTTACAACACTTGGACCTTAAACAAGGCCAAAAATGTTTTCTTATCACATACTTTTTGTTTAATGAAAAAAAAAACTAGCAAAACATATTTTGTTACAAACAGAAAAAAAAAAAAAAAAATATTTCTATTATGATCATGGTAGCACAGAATGAAGTTGAGATCAAGGAGAATCCTGACCAAAGACCTCTTGAATAACCTAGGCAGAACAACGAAGGAATTTCACCTACCGAGGTTCTAGAAACCATGAGAAATCTCATTGTGGAACTGTAAGTTTTCAAAGAAAACAATAATAAACTGAAAAAAGCACAACAATAACAACAGGAAATAAACGAATTATTGTTGTGTAGCATAGTAACGAAGAAGATCCCAAAGTACAATAATGAGGAAGAAGAGGTCAGCAAAAGGGCCTCCAAAAATTATGGTCCTGAAGGAGAAAAAGGGGACAGCTCTTCCAAAGGTACACCATCAGCAGAAGATAAAACAACCACAGGAAGGAAAAGGAAACAGGTGGACCATATTGAGGGAGAGTTTAAGAAAATCAAACTATCCACCTTTGATGGGGAATCCAAGACAGGAGAGGAGGATGAAGCATGGTTACTAGACATAAAAAATTATTTCCATATCTACAACTATTCCAGCAATATGAAGGTCAGAATGGCCATCTATAACCTGAAAGGAAAAGAAAGCATATGGTGGAAGGACCTAAAGTTGGCCAAGGGCCTAAAGGAAAAACAGATGGAGTGATCGGATTTTAAGAAATACTTTAAGAAAGAACATTTATCTAAAATTTACTGTGAAAGAAAAACCAAAGAGTTTTATGAACTATGACTCGGTCAAATGACTATGGATGACCTGATAAACAAATTCTTGGAATTATTAAGGTTCGTGCCTTATATCTGAGAGGACAAAGTAAAAATCTAGAGGTTCCTAAGTTTTTTACCACAGTCCTATAAGGACAGAATCGAATTCGACAACCCCAAGTCCTTAAGTGAAGTTTTCAAGAATTCTTGAATGTGTTATGACCAATACAAACAACGGTCAGAATTTCCCAAGGCATGGAAAGACAAGAAACAAAACTAAATGAACCAGTGGAAGAAGGGATATCAACTAGCCCCTTTCTGGAATGCAACAAAGAGTTTTCCAAGGAAATATTTTCACTCCAATAACCAGAACACCCAAGGAGGTGGTAAGCCAGTTAATCTGGGAATAAGAATTTTGGGGACAGCCCCAAAGAACCTTTAAAATGTTGGGAATGTGGAGAACCTCACTTAAGGAGGAATTGTCCGCGATTAACTTTTGCAGCCATGAATATGGCTCACAACCTACAAGAATCCTCTATAGTGGGAGATGTTGGCAAAATATTACATAGGATCAATGCAGCCGTGGATGGCCAACAAGCTGATCACCAGTCCACTGTAGTGGAAGTTGAAGGTAAAATTAGCAATACATGTGTTTTTGTTTTAATTGATCCAGGAGCTACTTTAAGTTATGTTCCTCCTAGTGTAGTGGATTCAAATAAACTTAAGAAAATAAGACATGCAAAATCTTGGCTAGTACAACTAGCAACAGGAACAAAAAGAAAAGTATATGATTTTATTTCCAATTGTGAGTTCAGTTTAGGTGGTCAAAACACAAAGATAAATCTGAATATTCTACCGTTAGGGTCTTATAATATAATTATTGGAATGGATTGGTTATAAAGGCATAAATCTGTTTTAGATTGTTATGAAAAATCACTCAATTACAAAGATGAAAACGACATCGTTAGGACAGTACAAGGCATACGAAAACCAGTCTCAGTGAGGCAGATTTCAGCAATGTAATTTAAGAAGTGCATGGGAAAAGGATGTCATATTTATGTTATCCAAGTGACAAATATGTGGGAAAAATAAAATAAAACTAGCCTAGAAAATTTTGCATCTTTCATGATTTTAAAGATGTGTTTGTTGACGAAATACCTTAACTACCCCGAAGGAGAGAGATAGACTTTTCTATCGATCTGCTGCCTGGTTCAACTCCTATATCTAAGGCACCCTACCGAATGAGTTTACCTGAATTAACAGAATTAAAGATTCAACTACAAGAACTGTTGGACAAGGAATACATCAGACCAAGTGTCTCACCATGGGGAGCACCAGTCCTTTTTGTTAGAAAGAAAGACAGAACTCTAAGATTATGCATTGATTACAGATAGTTAAACAAAATGATTGTTAAGAACAAATACCCCTTACCTAGAATCAATGATCTGTTCGATCAAGTAGGTGGGACAAAGATTTTTTCTAAATTGGATTTAAGATATGGTTATCACCAAGTTAGAATAAAAGATGAAGACATAAGTAAAACAACATTCAGAATGAGATATGAACATTACAAATTTGTTGTTATACCATTTGGTCTCACTAACGCACTAGCAACATTTATGTGTTTAATGAACAACATTTTCAGTCAGTTCTTGGATAAGTTTGTTTTGGTATTTATTGACGATATCCTAGTGTATTCTAAAATAGAAGAAGAACACAAAGAAAATCTAAGGATAGTATTGAAAACTTTAAGAAAACACAAATTGTATGCTAAATTTGACAAATGTGACTTTTATCAAAAGAAAATACAGTACCTAGGACATGTAATATCTAAAGAAGGTATTGCAATCGACCCAGAGATAATAAGAACCATCATGGAATGGCCTATCCCTAAGGATGTAGCAGACATCCGGTCATTCATGGAAATCAACAGGTACTACTGCAGATTTATAGAGGGATTCTCTAAGATTGCATATCCTATCACATCTTTACAAAAGAAGGGAACCAAGTTTAATTGGTCACAGAAATGTCAGGACAGCTTTAATAAGTTAAAAGAATTGTTAACAACTGCACCCATTTTAAGGGTAGAAGACCCAGACAAAGACTTCACAGTCTGTGTGGATGTGAGAAAAGAAGGTTTGGGAGGTGTCCTAACTCAAGAAGGGCAAGTTATTTGTTACAAGTCCCGAAAACTAAAAGAGAACGAACGAAACTATGTCACTCACAACTTAGAGTTAGCAGTTGTCATCCATGCTTTAAATATGTGGTGACACTGTATAATGGGCAGAAAATTTATGTTGTTGACTGATAACAGTGGTGTGAAATTTTTGTTTAGTCAACCAGACCTTAGCGCAAGGCAAGCAATATGGTTGGCCTTCTTGAGCGAATTTGACTTCGAGGTAAGACACATCAAGGGTAAGGAAAACAAAGTGGCAGATGCTTTAAGTAGAAGAATTCATGGGATGTTTGAGATGAACATTAGTAGGGCAGAAAGAGACATTGAGCAAAGGATCAAGGCTGCAAGTAATAATGATGAAAATTACATTAAAACAATGGAAGATTTACAAAATAATGCAGAAAATCTAGACAGAATAGATCTTATTTTGGATAGAAATGGTCTACTAAGATTCAAAAATAGATTATACATACCAAATTCCGTTGAATTAAAGTTAACAGTTTTGGACGAAGTACACAAGAAACCATATTTTGGTCATCTGGGATACCAGAAAACGGTAACATCACTAAGGAAGTTATTTTATTGGCCTAATATGAAGGGTGAGATAGAAGAATACTTATATAAGTGCTAAGATTGTTAATAGGTGAAAGATGAAAACCAGCACCCAGCTAGCCTATTGCAGCCTCTACCAGTACCGGAATGGAAATGGGAGACTATATCACTAGATTTTATCACAGGTTTGCCTAGAACTCAAAAACAAAATGATTCAATTATGGTAGTAATTGATAAGCTTAGAAAGTCTGCATACTTTATTCTTGTAAAGTCTACTTTTAAAGTTATTAACATCGTTCGAATATTCATGAAATAAATTTTTAGACTGCATGGTATTCCTAAAATGGTGATTTCAGACAGAGACGTAAAATTTTCATCTACATTTTGGAAAGAATTATTTACAGGGTTAAATACTAAATCGAATTTCAGCACAAGCTACCATCCACAAACGGGTGGGTAGACTGAACGAACAAACCAAATCATGGAAGATATGCTATGAATGTACGTAAGGACAAAACCAAGTAAGTGGGAAGACTACCTGCACTTGGTTGAATTTTCATACAACAATGGTTGCCAGGCATTGGATAAGATGATCCCCTTTGAATTATTGTACGACAGAAAATGTACAACTCTGATTAGTTGGGATAACCCAATTGACAGACTCATGGTGGGACCAGAAATGCTTCAGGAAATGGAGAATACGGTAAAAAAAGTACATCGGAATTTAAAAGAAGCACAGGACAAACAGAAACATTACGCAGACCTGAAAAGAAGACGCCAGGAATTCCGAGTTGGAGACCACATTCACTTAAAAGTGAAAGCCAGAATAAGTTCACTAAATATAGGAAATTATTCCAAGTTGGTGCCCAAGTTTTGTGGCCCTTTCGAGATCTTAGCTCGAATTGGACCCATGGCATATCAACTTGCACTTCCTGCAAATCTAAAAATTCATAATGTATTTCATGTTTCTTTGTTAAAAAATTATGTTCATGATCCTACTCACATGATCGATTGGAACATGGTACAGGTAGAGCCAAAAGGCGAGTTCCAAGCATAACCTCTGCGCATTCTGGACAAGAGATAAATAGCACTACGGAACAGATTCATCGCCGAGGTAAAAGTGCAATGGAAGCACTTTAGTCCTAAGGAGGCCACTTGGGAATTGGAGGGAGATTCTCATAAATTTCATCCAGCCCTATTCCGAAAAAGGAACGAACACTGAGGACAGTGTTGTACTGAAGGGGGAAAGGATGTAATATCCCCAAAAATAAATTATTATTGAATTCTGAAAATACTTAGGAATTTATTTCCGTTTTTGGTAAATTTGAAATTTCAAAAATTATTGCCATTTATGGAAATTCCAAATTTTGGAATTTAGTTAATTGTAATTTATTATTATGATTGTTGTGCAAAGATTTGATTTTCCCAACCAACGCTTTGACTATGACACTTGTAAGAAAACAAATATTTTTATATTTATTGTTGATAGACAAATGGAACAGCCGGGTTGAAATCAGCTGACCATGACTCCATGAGTGGGGAACATGTTTGAACTACCTCAAGGATGAATTCTACAAGTGGAAAATCAAGAATTTGGCCATTGGCAGCCCCTGAAAATCAGGGATTTGTAAATTTGTTAAAATTCCCAAGGGGAAAATAACTAGGTACAATATGCTTTTGGATATATGGCATATGGGAGGAGGAAGGACGTTGCCTAGTATGTAGGGGGAGAGAATAATATCACTTGATGTTATGAGCATTGATTTTGGAGTGTGAGGCAAGCAGAAGCTCTTTCTGAAACTGAAGAAGGACTATAGCTAAGGAGGAGTTATGGAATTCTCCCTCATGGATTCATGGTCATGCTAGGGGGTGAATGGAGCAAGTAGATTGGTTGTTCCATTCTTTAGCTAGGTGGAGCAAGTAGTTAATGAATAAAGTAAGGAAGCTACTGTGTGTTAGTTGTTGTAGATACAGTTTGATTTTTCTAATGAATAAAGTAATACAGCTACTATGTGTTAGTTGTTGTAGATACAGTTTGACTTATTAATGAATAAATAAATGAAAGCTACTATGTGTTAGCTTTGGTAGGTACATGGGATATATCTATAAGTTAAATAAAATAGAATCATTAATGGGCTATTTTAACCTCTATCAGACATGTGAGCACATACATACAAATGTTCATTTTTCAAGTAACATCAGACTGTACAAATGCTAAATATAATTCTGGAAGCATGTGTGTGTGTGTGTGTGTGTGTGTTGTTGCCTATACGGAGTTTTTGAGTCACATAGATATCCAATACACATAAACTATTTATTATCTGTTGTATAACTTGAAATTCGAAGTTTTCCCATTAAATCTAACTACATTAATGGAGAAAATAGTTACAATTATGTTTCATTACAATAACGCAGGAGTAAAAGTTTAGTAACTCAATTACATACAACATATGATATATTCAGAGTCAGATCAATGCTTAAATGCGTCGTCAACTCTACATAACACTGCGATTATAACTCTTAAATAGTGAAATATTATTCAATGTGGGGTTTTCCCCTCTATCCTTTCTTTAAAGACTGAATATACAAATAACCAGTGGTTATAGGAGCCTGGTATAAATGTCCATGATAACTGTATTCTAGGGCGGAACCGTTTCATTTGATAGAACCTGGGTTTTATTTTAAAAAAAATGTTGCAAGTTGGAACCCGAGTACCTTTTCGCACAAGACGTTGTCCTGGAATCCAAAGACTTCAAATGTGCGCAGTCCTGTAAGGAGACCAAGAAAAAATATAATTAGTGTTAAGTTGGAAGTAAATAAAATTCAAATATTGAATATAGAATAATTACCACGGTAAATTTTACAAAAGAAATATCGCAGATTTATATATGGACTGCACTAAGCTTGCGTTTTGAGATTTTAATGCCTGCTCTTCCCTTTGCGTCGATGAGGAAATCATCCACAGACCGAAGGGGAGGAGTGGACCAAGGTTACCTGATGGGTAACCTTGCAACAAATAGGGGATCCCATCATTAGATGATACTAATAAAATCCTTAACCATTTATGATAGAAGGAAATAAACAAGAAGCTTTATTAAACCAGAATTATAAAGAAGGCACAGAATAAAACGTGCTCCACGAGAATTACGTGAATTTAGATCATAGATAATACTATGAGATTGTTGCCCTCATAACTATAAACATAAAAAATACAGGTCAATGACAAATAATAACAATATCATAACAAGGTTCTGAGTACCTAATTTGTTGTCCCTTCTTTCATACGAATGAGGTGAAATTAGACATATTAACTATCGGATTCTCGAACGGGGAGTGAGGTTAAATATTTTAAAAATAATTAAGTCCTAGAATAATATTTCACAGTGGGAATCTTAACCTTGTATATATGCATGTACAAGAATGACTAGGGTAAATAGAGTAATTGTTGGTTGAAACCAAACCTTGTACAACAATAAAGAAATCCTCACCTCAACTACAGTGATGTATTTTCGGCTTCATAATTTTAAATCCGAGAATGCCAGATTTCACAATGAGTCAAGAAGTCAATAACTTGAAGACTGAATGCTAAACCAAATAGTGTAAACAAAGGAAAATGTGATCCCTATCTACATAGTACATAGTAGGTGAACAACCTTTTTAAAGGGTGAGTTTCAAGCAACGAGATTTGAGTCCTAACTTGACAGAGAACCCCCGGGAAGGGAAATATGGGTCATGGAAAAGAACCTAGAATACTGTTGTTCTACAGGAATACTCGGTGTTGAATCTTTTAGGGTTGCTATAATAGGTTTAACCACTGGATTTGCAGCGCTAGGCATGTCATGAGTAATTCCTTTTAAATACTAGCCTTCATATAAAAAACAATGACTGAGGGTATTTGCGTATTAATAGAACCCAAACACATTTCGGAACTATCTCTGAGTCAAAAACTTAAAACCCTTGTGTAGAAGACATTGAAAGATAACAAATTCTGGAGAAGTGAATGACTACTTCATAGGAAGAGACAGGGTTGCATGGCCACAAGTGGGAACACATACCTCACACCGGACATGGATGGAAATACAGTTAGGGTTAAATAATAATGAAGCGAATAATCTTAAATAGAAATCGTAAAGGATAAAAGTTGTAGAGACATCATCACTATGACTGAAACCTCCCGAAAAATCATCACCCAACTACAAATAGCATAAACATGTATTCTGTCGTGGACTTACCAGGTGGTCGCATAGTATTTTTTGCATTAAACCGAGTAGATATCTCTAGGTCGTCGGCCTTTCTCACTGAAGAAAAATCACAGGGTTATCACTGAAGTGCCGCGTAGTAGACTCGAATCGAAAGGAGGATGGAACAATAGTCTTGGAAAACCATTCACTGCACAAATAGTGGGAGGTACGAAGCCCGTGTCTGACCATGTGATGGGATAGAGGTGGCACATTTGTATTGGATATGAAACCTAGTGACAACCTCTGGATTGACCTTCATAGGTATCCATTAATGGACTAGACAGAGGCTTTAACTCAAGTCTGAAAAAACCCTCTCGAATTCACATCAAGTTATTGCAAACAAGGATGACCTCTTTAAGGCACAATACACAGGATCATCAAGTCTAGTCGCTCATCTAGTTAAGGTGGGATTAACAGTTTGTCATCATTAAATTTTTTCAAAAGGCAAACTATGTTAATAGTATTTGGGAGTTTAATCATGATCGGTGTCCACAAGGCCTGTTATTCGGCCAGTTAAATTAGCGTACAATCACCATTGTATTAAGGCTTGTAACTCTATTGTTGAAAGGACATGTTTTCAAACTCAAAATTTTATAGACCCAATAGGATACGAGAAACATCTATACTTAAAGGTGATTGTATTTTCAAGTGGGATCTACCTTGTATTCTAACGTGAACATTTATGCATAAAGTGGATACAACACTAAGGGCCCTATATATATTATAAATGATAATACATATAGGAAATGATTTTAATTCTACTGGACTTTTATTGTATATAAATACCAATGTTCAGAGCATAGAAATAGTATAAGGATAGTAGGGTTTTACTAACCTTTATTACTCATTAAACATCCAAGAGACTAGAGTATAGAAAAGTTACCCTGAACTTTATTTATAGATTTATTGTGCAGTGCGAAATAACTCAGAAAGAGAATCGATGATGCAAGAGCATCACTCCACGTCATTACGCGCCAGCCAAGCGAGGCACATCAACGCACACATTCGATGAAGGAAGAGAGGCGCAACCCTCATTTCAAATTTTGAATTTGAATATAATTAAATGCTTGTAAGGCTGTTAGAGACATGAGGTCGTGCATATATGCACGCTTTAGATGAAGATAGCCTTAATGGTTGTAAGGCTATATCTAGCTCTGATTCTGGACTAGATAGCCCATTCAATTTTAGAGTTAATGTAATTGAATAGAGTTGGTGAGGATGGAGGGAAGAGCTCGAAGAGCCCCCTCATGTAAAAAATCTTTGATCTTGTTTTGGGTAGGTAACAAGAGTTAGAGAAGACGGCAGAGAGAAGAAGCTGAGACTCTGTCAAAGTATGAGCTCACAAACACCTTGTAAAGGAGGCATTTGATATTATACAAACCAGAGCAATTTTCCTGCATATTGTCTGTGTTGTGTGAATGTCTATGTGTGTTCTATTTATGTTGTGAATGTATGTTGTAGATGTGTGTTTACAGGGACATATAGGTTCTACTATCTGTAGAGTTCTTTGATTTCAGGTTGGATTTCTTTGAGGCTTCATGCCAAGAGGGCATGACAGAACACTGTGGGTTCTGATAGTGAGTGCTTAGAGATCACTTCCAATTCTACAGAATTTGGACAAAGACGTGCTAGGAGGTCACACCAACTGAAATCATTGACTCGGAGGAAGACCTCAAGGTTGTTGAACACCTTGGAGGAAAGACTATGTAGAGGAAGACACAGTGGAAGACAGAATCATTGCGGGATTCTGCAAGAACTCTGCTAGGTGGGCATTGAGTAGATGCATGGGTTGCATTGAGGAGGAAATCCATTGTGAGTTCAAGAAGAAAACAGAGTCACTAAGAGAACTCTGGGGAAACTTTGCCATGAGGGCATTGAGTCAGTGTGCAGATAGAGCACAGAAGGAAAGAACTCTTTTGAGTTCTGGAATAGAAGAAGAGTCCAAGGAAGGATCTTCACAGGGTTGTTGAACACCCTCCAGAATCAGCAAGAAGTTTCTTGAGAAAGAGAGTTCTAGGAGGGCATCAGATTCTCCATCTGAGGGAGAAGGAAAAAGGGTTAGTCCCTTAGAGGTCGAAGCTATAGGAAATGCTCAGAAGGGATAGCACCTTCATGCATGAAAAGACTCTATAAGGAGCACAGAAGTCGAAGAATCCTTTGAGGATTCAAGGAGAGAAGCTCAGGAGGAGTAGTGCTTTCATGCACAGAGCCATAGCTACAGAAGTCACAGAGGCCAAGGAACTCTTTGGAGAGTTTAGAATCCAAAAATCTCAGGAGGGAAAGCGTCCTTAGAATGAAAGCAGGAACTAAGGTTACGGGCTCTGCAACGAAAGCAAAGGTCGAGGCCTTATGGAGCATAAAAATCTTCCAAAGGTAGAAGTGTAAGCTCAGGAGAGAGTTACAGCTATCGTCGGATTGAGCAGAGGAAAATATCTAGATTGTTGAATTTTCACGTCCAGGAGGCAGCAGCAGGGAGAGAACATAGGAGAAGAAGATGTGAGCCATCAAATCTTCCATAAATCGCCGACCATCGTTGGATCCGGGAAAAGGTGTGCGCGAGTTAATCTCGCATATGAGCTGAGTGGAGGCTCATCGAAAGTCCTGAAATGGTAGAGGCCTCGAGATTTTAGAGATTTGGGATTCAATATTCCAAGAATCTCGATGACGAGAGCTCGGGGCACTACATAGTGAAAGTCGTGAAACAACAAAATAATCTCGGTCATCCGTTTGTAGGAGGACACGTGGCGGACATCCAGAAACCCATCGAGATTTCAGAGATTTCAGCATATCAGAGTTTCGGATACCGGGAATTCAAGGGTGAAAGAATCGGGAGACTAGAAGTCCCAAGCCACGAAGTCCTGAAAATATAGGGAACATTCATCATAGGAGGACACATGGAAGAGTGGTCAAGGTTTCAGGGAAATCCCTGAAAGGGAGGATTTCGGCATTCCGGGTACCAGGGATGTGAAGGGAAAGAGTTGGAACTCTTGACCCATGAAGTTCTAAAAGAATGTGAGCCATCAGATCTAGGTACATGGACTGATATCCATCAGATCTGTGGAAAGATGCATGAGGTTTAAATCCTCACGCATAGAGCAGAGAATCTGAAAAGTCCTGACAGGGTAGAGGTATCGGGATTTCAAACTTTAGGAATTCAGAGGTTCAAAGGATGAAGGACTAGAGATTAGGACTCATGGGTCCTGAAGTTTTGAAGGTATTTGATCTATCCATATAAGAAGGACAGGTGTCATGAGATCCTTTCATATCAGGGATTCGAACATTGGGAAGCAAAGAAGGGATTCTTTCGGCTTCGCTACTGGAAAAGTCCCGAAACGATCTGGACCATCCATATGTGGAGGAAACATGGAGGAGATTGGGGAGTCCACTAGGATTTCAGATACCGAGGATTCAAGAGAATAGAGGATAAGTGTCGTAGTGGTTGCAAAGTTCTGAAATGCGAAACCCCAAAAAACTCTGAGATCGTGAAATGCGACATAGAGGAGAGTGAGGCTATGGCCACACTTGATATTGAGATTTTGGGATTCATCATTTTGGGGATCCCGTAGACATAAGGTCGGAGAATTTCAGCATCAGAAAACCCAAAAACATGAAATAAGGAGAAAGTAAAGGCATAGGCATATCGGCTTTTCGGAAGTCGGCTTTCCGGGAGTCCAGAACACAGGAGGTCAGGCGCTTTTGCATTGAGAAAACCCTGAAAGGGACTGCGGTCATATGGGAAGTGGTCACATGGACTAAGATCTGGCCCAGGGAGCTAATTACTGTGAGTTCCATTTCGGCGTTTCGGTATTTTGGTGATCGGGAGATTGATGAGTCAAGGACTCTCGACATCAGGACTCAAGGAGTCCCGGGACCCGAAATTCTATTTTCGGGAAAAAGGTCCATGGATGTATACAGAGGCCGTGGGGAGAGTTAAAGGACCCATGGATCGAATATTGGAGATTCCATTAGGGAATCAAAATATTCAATCCAGCTCGAAGGCATTAAAGAATGATCCTTAGACCGGGAGGTCGTGCAGTACCTGCTGAGGCAGGGGGGTCTACATTAGTGTGGTAACAGAGCTTGATTTTGTCGATATATTTTAGGCAGAGAGAGCAGGAAGGAAAAAAAACTTTGATATACATCAGTTTGGTATCAGAGGCAGCTTACAGAGACAGGCAAGGGAAGACATGGTATTGGAACTTTGTGGTGATTGTTTGCAAGTAGGAAACAGTCAGGAAGATAGTCAGGAGGACTGTAAGAAAAGGATGGAAGCTCTTAGTTGTAGAGAAGTTGCAGGTTTTCCAGGAGGGAAGATAGAAGGTGAGGATGAATACTGAAGGCCATGCACGTTATGGGAAGAAGATCCATCAGCAGCAGAGCAATGATGCAATGGACAAAGAGCTCGTTGAGATCAGAGTGAGGATGGATGAGCTAGCATTGCGGATGTAGTAGGATACAAGATCAAGATGGGTATACGAATGGCCCATGAAGATGAAGTTTAAATGGCCAGTCAGAGCATTGATGGCCAAAAGGCATCAGAGGCTATTGAGAAGGTGGTTGAGTCATGCTGAAAACCTCAACAGACCAGAGGAGAAAATGGTTCAGGTGTGTGAACCAGAGGATGGGAAAAACCTTAGTAGTGAAGATGACATGGGATCAGTTGAAGATCTCAAAGACTGCCAATTGGGCAGAATAGAAATTCTTAATTTCCAGGAGGGCAATGAGATGAGATCGCTGCAAGATCTCATAGACTGTCAAGAGGACAATAGAGGAATTTCATATTGCTAGGAGGAAAATAAGATGAGATCACTGAGAGATCTCATAGACTCCCAGGAGGGCAGCAGGAAAATCCCAATTTTCCAGGAAAATGAGGCTATGTGAAAGTCTCATGAACTCGGAGGTGAGTTCGTATCAGCAAGGGATGTTGGTAAGTGGAGATTCATGTGGTTTTGCAGATCATTTGAATGAAGATGATGACAAGTTAAAAACTTACACCATCTAGGAGGAGGATCGGAGGAATCTTCTAATGGTTGGAGGAATTTGGATATTCCTACCAGGAAGCCCAGTTGAAGAGAGGATTTGTGTTACCGATGAAGGAGAAACACCAAGAGAAGGACAACCAGATGCGACTGTCAAAGGAGAAGTGGAGCAGATGTTAGAGGCTGCCCAAGAAGAGGAAAATGAGAATTCCGAGGAATGGCTCAACAGTTTCAGCCATGGAGCTGAGAAGACTGCAGCACTGAAGATGACAGTCGAAAAAGAGCACACAAATAGATTGATCACTCCATGGGAGATGGAGTTGGAAATACTGGAGGATTGGCTGAACAATCCAGAGCCAGCGAGTGATTTCCATCAGCAGATGTTGGCAGAAGAGAATTTTGAGGAATTCCTCAGAGATTTCAGCCAGGGAGCTGAACAGGTGATGAACACTACAGTACTGAGGTATGCAGTGGAAGATGAAAGAGAATTCTAGGCTGAAGAACATATGGAGGAAGTTGGACACACACCAGCAAAGGGAATGGCAGTAGCAGTGTTGTCAAATGAAGAGGAAGTTGAGCAGGAGTTCAGTAAGAATACTGCAGAGATGAAATCTGCAACAGGGTGGAAATTCAAGGCCACAAGATATGAAGAAGATGGCATGGTAGATCATGGTGATCTACCCATTTGCAGAAAGAAAATGCAGCCGAGGAGACTGCATGGATAGAGCCAGCCATTGCAGCAGTTGGACGAAGTGGTAGAAGAAATCAGAAGGCTAATTTTGATATCAACAGAGGCTACCAGCAAGGAAATATTGGGCAGAGCAGTGGAAGCAGCAGCAACAGAGAAGTGGAAGCAGCAGCAACAGAAAAATGGAGCAGATGAATAGCTCCAAAGAATTATTTGGGATCTAGGAGGATTTCAACAGCCGAGATGGGAAGCTCATGAGCATAAGCTCAAGATTTTTTTTGCAGTTGAGGAGTATGATGCAGGAGCATCACTCCATGTCATTATGCGCCAGCCAAGAGAGGCACATCAATGCACACATTCGATGAAGGAAGAGAGGTGAAAACCTCATTTCAAATTTTGAATTTGAATATAATTAAATGCTTGTAAGGCTGTTAGAGACATGAGGTCATAAGGTTGGATCTAGCTCCAATTATGGACTAGACAACCCATTCAATTTTAGAGTTAATGTAATTGAATAGAGTTGGTGAAGATGCAGGGAAGAGCTTGAAGAGCCCCCTCATGTAAAAGATATTTGATCTTGTTTTGGGTAGGTAACAAGAGTTAGAGAAGAGAGCAGAGAGAAGGAGCTGAGACTCTACCAAAGTCTGAGCTCACGAACACCTTGTAAAGGAGGCATTTGACATTAATATGAAACCAGAGCAGTTTTCCTACATATTGTCTGTGTTGTGTGAATGTCTATGTGTGTTCTATTTATGTTGTGAATGTATGTTGTAGATGTGTGTTTACAGGGACAGATAGGTTATGCTATATGTAGAGTTCTTTGATTTCAGGTTGGATTTCTTTGAGGCTTCATGCCAAGAGGGCATGATAGAACATTGCGGGTTCTAATAGTGAGTGCTTAGAGAGCACTTCCAATTCTGTGGAATTTGGACAAAGACGTGCTAGGAGGGCACACCAACTAAAATCATTGACTCAGAGGAAGACCTCAAGTTTGCTGAACACCTTGGAGGAAAGACTGTGTAGAGGAAGACACAGTGGAAGACAAAATCGCTACAGGATTCTGCAAGAACTCTGCCAGGTGGGCATTGAGTAGATGCACTGGTTGCATTGAGGAGGAACTTCATTGTGAGTTCAAGAAGAAAACAAAGTCACTTAGAGAACTCTGGGGAAACTCTGCCAGGAAGGCATTGAGTCAGTTTGCAGATAGAGCATAGAATAAAAGAACTCTTTTGAGTTCTGGAATAGAAGAAGAGTCCAAGGAAGGATCTTCGCAGGGTTGTTGAACACCCTGCAGACTCAACAAGAAGTTACTTGAGGAAGAGAGTGCCAGGAGGGAATCATATTCTCCATATGAGGGAGAAGGAAAAAGGGTTAATCCCTTAGAGGTCGAAGCTACAGGAAAAGCTCAGAAGGGATAACACCTTCATGCATGCAAAGACTCTGCAAGGAGCGCAGAAGTTGAAAAATCCTTTGAAGGTTCAAGGAGATAAGATCAGGAGGAGTAGTTCTTTCATGCACAGAGACATAGCTGCAAAAGTCGAAGAGGCCAAGGAACTCTTTGGAGAGTTTAGAATCCCAAAATATCAGGAGGGAAAGTTTCCTTAGAACGCAAGCAGGAACCAAGGTTACGGGCTCTGCAATGGAAGCAAAGGTCGAGGCCTTATGGAGAACGAATATCTTCCAAAGGTGAAGGTAGAAGCGTAAGCCCAGGAGAGAGCTATAGTTGTCGTCGGATCAAGAAGAGGACAAGATCTAGACTGTTGAAGTTTCACGTCCAGGAGGCAGTAGCAGGGAGAGCGCATAGGAGAAGAAGATCTGAGCCATTAGATCTTGCATAGATCGTCGACCATCATTGGATCTGGGAAAAGGTGCGCGTGAGTTATCTCGCATATGAGTTGAGTGGAGGCTCATCGAAAGTCTCAAAATGGTAGAGGCATCGGGATTTCAGAGATTCAGGATTCGGGATTCCGGGAATCTCGATGACGAGAGATTGGGGCACTACATAGTGAAAGTCGTGAAACAGTGAAAGAATCGTGGTCATTTGTTTGTAGGAGGACACGTGGAGGACATCCTGAAACCCATCGAGATTTTGGAGATTTTGACATATCAGGGTTTCGGATACTGGGAGCTCAAGGGTGAAAGAATCGGTAGACTAGAAGTCCCGGGCCGCGAAGTCCTGAAAATATCGGGAACGTTCATCATAGGAGGACACGTGGCAGAGTGGTCAAGGTTTCGAGGAAATCCTCGAAAGGGAGGATTTCAACATTCAGGATACCGAGGATGTGAAGGGAAAGAGTCGAAACTCTTGACCCAGGAAGTTCTGAAAGAATGCAAGTCATCAGATATAGGTACATGGACCGATAGCCGTTGGATCTATGGAAAGTTGCACGAGGTTTAAATCCTTACGCGCAGAGCAGAGAATCTGAAAAGTATCGACAAGGTAGAGGTATCGAGATTTCAGACTTTGGGAATTCGGAGATTTAGAGGATGAAGGACCAGAGATTAGGACTCACAGGTCCTGAAGTCCTGAAGGTATCTGAGTCATCCATCTAAGAAGGATAGGTGTCATGAGATCCTTTCATATCGGGGATTCAGACATTGGGAAGCAGAGAAGGGAGTCTTTCGGCTTCGTTACTGGTGAAGTCCTGAAACGATCTGGACCATCCATCTGTGGAGGACACGTGGAGGAGATCGGGGAGTCCACCGAGATTTCGGATACCAGGGATTTGAGAGAACAAAGGATAAGTGTCGTAAGGGTCACGAAGTTTTGAAACGTGAAACCTCGAAAAACTCTGAGATCGTGAAATATGACATAGAGGAGAGTGAGGCTGTGGCCACACTTGATATTGGGATTTCAAGATTCAGCATTTCAGGGATCCCGTAGACATAAGGTCGGAGAATTTCGGCATCAGAAAACCCAAAAACATGAAAGAAGGAGAAAGTTGGGGTATAAGCATATCATCTTTTCAGAAGTCGGCTTTCCGGGAGTCCAGAAGACAGGAGGCTAGGTGCTTTTGCATTGAGAAAACCCCGAAAGGGACTGCAGTCATATGGGAAGTGGTCACATGGACTAAGATATGGCCGAGGGGGCTAATTACTGTGAGGGCCATTTCGGCGTTTCGGTATTTCGGTGATTGGGAGATCGAGGAATCAAGGACTCTCGACATCATGACTCAAGGAGTCTCGGGACCCAAAATTCTGTTTTCGGGGAAAAGGTCCACGAATGTATACAGAGGTCGTGGGGAGAGTTAAAGGACATGTGGATCGAATATTGGAGATTCCAGCAGGGAATGAAAAGTGTCGATCCGGCTCAAAGGCATTAAAGAATGATCCTTAGACCAGGAGGTTGTGCAGTACCTACTGAGGCAAGGGGGTCTGCATCAATCAGTTATAGTGGTAGTTAGTTGTTTTGATAACTGATAAAAAAATAAACCTTGCAAAAGATAACTAGTGACGACAATTATGTGTTTATATCAACTGTAAGTCTTTCGAGGTAAGTTGTCCAAAGAAAAAGGAGTTTAATGTCCCTAAGAAAAAAAAAATTATTTGGTAAATTTGGGAAACATTACACCTCTATAGTTGGCGGATGTTGCTAGATATGGGAGACCTCCGCTATATTTGGCGGGGTCCCACCCCATATATTTTTTTGAAATTTCCATTACGGGTGGTCCTTGGGCATTTCAAGGATGCCACATGTCGCCCACTGATTGGGCCACGTGGCCTCTTCATATTGGTCCACCTGATCATTGACGTCACTGCCCATTCAACCATACATGACACGTGGTGCTTCCTAGATGGTGCCACGTGGTGTCGCCTAGGGGTTCCATGTGGCACTTTTCTACTAGTCCACATGGACCCCTGAAAATCCCATTGGTGAGTGACACATTACAGCCTGTAGTGCTACCACGTGGCATGTTGATGTTAGTAGTCATCATGCTGACATCACCCTGTCATGTCAGTTGCTGACATCAATAGTATGAATGATGGTGTGGCCCCTATTGACTTGACTTGTTTGACCACAACTTTGACCATGAATAACTTCCAAACCGTAACTTCGTTTAACGAGTTGTTTGCGCCATTTTGAAATCTTGCGACGCATTCTTCGCGATCATGTCATTTTCACTGAGTTTTGGGAACTTTGAATTTTTTCCCTTTCTCTGTCTACTGGAGCCATTTTGAATGTTCTGATTTGCCTCTGTGAGTTCTGAGTTATTCTTAGCCTTCTCTAGATGCTTTTTGCATCACTAAGTTTTTATGATGAGGGAGGCATTGGAAAACTGCATTTGATGGTCAAACTTTGAAATAGTTTTCCTAGAAGTGCATGGGAAGTGTTCTTATCCATACCATACCCAAACACACCTATTGGAGCTTATAGAGTGTAACTACCCCTTTGGTTAAGACATAATATAAGTGGGTAAATTTTTTATTTTTTTAAAACAACTATTAAACCTTAATTAGGGCATCTGTTATGAAAAACTGACATGTGTCAATGCTAAAACATTATAATATCATCCTTGTCGATACTTTAGCAAGAAATCATATACAACATCACTTATTCATCATAGAATGATCATATGACATATAATAACAAGGAATAAACCTGCAGACTTAGTTAACAATAAGGATAAGGTGAACCATAAGTCGCTAAAATTTTGAATTAGAAGGACATGTGGCCATAACTATTATTTAGGGTTCATTGGCGGTCAAGGAATAAACTAGAAATGACAATCCATAAGAAACACTACAGATTTTCGTTAAGGTGACTTCTATATAATCAAATTCAAATGATGTATGATCTAACGAATGATTTGTTAGAGGGCTAATAAGTAGAGTGAAATGATTAAGTTTGTGGGCGTTTACCAAGTAAACTCGAAAATTTTACTGAATTCCTGATATATCACGATCATATTCACTTGTTTCCCCCGATACTCATCTTGGATGATGAAGTGATTGGGTGTTCCTCACCAATGACAAGTTATTTAAATAAACGAAATTTTTGAGTAAGTATATAAGTCTTCAAGTAGATAAAATGAAAGGTGGAACAAAAATTATGGACAGGCCAATCGACGCCTTGCAAAATATCTTTCTCCAACGTTTAAGATACCCGAAAGATAGAAGAGGATTTAAGTAAAAATCTTGTTTAGTAATTAAATGATGAGCTTACAACAATATCAAAACTCTTATGTACACGTAAGAGACAAGTTGATAAATCCCAAATCTCTACATGATAATTAAAATCACAACAGTGGTTAGGGATATCCATTGTTTACGAAGACTTATTGTCACTATCAATAATTGATGTCAAAGTGGCAGTATGCTAGGACCGTTATCTCATCAATAGCAATTCGAATTTAAATAACAGAACGTTGGGGGGGAAAAAGTGATATGTTCACTCATTATTCAGTAACATGTTGGAGTAACTAACACCATGAGACATTTTGATTATTAACCCCTTGACAAAGAGGAAATACGAAAATTATACCACAAACTCATCAATGAATTACTTTTTTGTCAACATTACAGTAGATTAATGAAAGAGATAAATTCGTAACATTTTGTGGGAACCAACGGATGATATTCTTATTTTAAAAATTTTAACAAGAATTCGTGATCTGTGAACTATTAAAGGAAATATAATAACCCCACTGGGTAACACCATACTAGTACACAAGATAGTGAAAGGAACAGTGGAATGATCACAATACTCTTCCATAGATTATTTTGTATTAGGACGCACACAAAAATTGTGTATAATCCGATTCCACATAAATGCACCAAACAATAATATTGTTTAAACATAACCCTCTATCAGAGAGTGGAAAAATTCTAACAATTTTGCAGTCCAAAGTTCATAGATTTAGCGCACATGAAGGGACGATTCCACTTAAATCAACCACAAATTATTCTAACAGTTACACAGTAAAAATTATATGCTTCCACATAGCATACCAATAAATGTTTTGGCTTTATATAAATAAATCGGTTCTTATTACAATATGGAATAAAATCTGATCCATTATTAATATATAAATCCTAAGAGTAATTCTCAAATGAATACACAACAGAAATACTAAATTGTTTCTCCTTCAAATAAATAATAATCTCACAATGATTCTATCTAATAAATAAATAATATAAATTCAAGTACCATAACCCAAAGTTGGTAGATATTCGATGTTGATTCTTCAATTCAATGACTTTCTCAAGTACTCCTTGCTTTTGCCTACTCATCCAAGGACTTCACTGGTACCTCCTAGCCAACACTAGCAGTACACTTCTTCCCCCTCATCCCTCTGAGCCACAAAGGGGCCAAGAACAAAACCAGAACACAATAGCTCTCAAGCTTACCTTGCAAGGAAGAGCTTCCACTCTTTCTCAAGATTGAATTCCCAACTCTCACAAGTAAAACACAGTCAAACAAATTTTGGCATCATAACAGTACCATCCAAAAGTGAGTCCCCTTCCCCTTCTATACCAATTCTTTTATAGGTAAATTCTCATTGACACTTGTCCACATGCACAAGTAATTAACTTTTTAATTAATTTAATTTAGATTATTCATTCACACACTTTTCACACTCTCCCGAAGTTGCACAAGTAAATGTTAACTTTAGATTTGTTATTTAGTTCTTTTCAATTTACTAGACAATAATAGCATAAGCAATATCATTGAGAGAAACACAATCACAAGGTACACAACATTTTATCCTGGGAAACCCTCATGGGGGAGAAAACCTAGCAAACAATTCCTTAATATAGATTGCCAATACAATGCCAAGACTAGATACCAAACCACCAAGAATATCCAAAACTAAGCATGTGACTCTCTCTTCTCCTTCTTCTAACTGCATCTTCCTTCAAAACTTGCGCACTAGATGAGTGAATTAAGTGAGTGAGAGAATGAGGCATCATCCTCTCTTATTTATACTAGTTGGGAGGCGCTAGGGTTGTGTATCTTCACCAAGCAGGGATGACTTCTCCATCTAGTGGTTAAAACCACTTTAATTTTTCCTAGAGGTCGTCTTCTCAATTACTACCATATAAACATGATTTGACCAATCCACAAAAGGGGATTTGGTTATATACAAGACCCAACATGATCAATCCACAAAAGGGGATTTGATCTATAATAAAGTGACTCAATTATTATTAGAATATTCTTCGCAGTTACAATATTTCAACACTCCCCCTTAACAAGAAGGGTATTCTACTGACATAACCCAATCCAACATCATCATCAGGATAAGGAGAGGGAAGCATCATCATTAGCATCTGGAACATTGAATGGAACATCTATAAATCATCAGAAGTTTTATCTCATCATCAATAACATCAACATTCACCGCATGGAGTTGGAGTAGCATCATCATCATCATCATCTTCATCATGGAGCTGAAGTAGTATCATCATCATCTTCAGCATGAAGTTGAAGTAGCATCATCATCATCATCTTTACCAAGAAGCTGAAGTAGCATCACCATCATCTTCAACAAGAATTTGAAGTAGCATCATCATCACTTCATCATGAAGTTAAAGTAGCATCATCATCATCTTCAACATGAAGCTAAAGTAGCATCATCATCATCTTCTTCAGCAAGAAATTGAAGTAGCATCGTCATCATCTTAAGCAAGAAAATGAAGTAGCATCATCATCATCTTCAGCATGAAGTTGAAGTAACATCATCATCATCATCTTTAGAATGAAGCTGAAGTAGCATTGTCATCATCATATTCCAAGAAGTTGAAGTAGCATCATCATCATCTTCAGCAAGAAGATGAAGTAGCATCATCATCATCTTCAGCATGAAGTTGAAGTAGCATCAATAGCATGAATATTGAACAACAATATCACCAACATGAGGCTGGTACACCATCATCAACAGCACAAGGTTGATACAACATCATCAACATCACGAAGTTGAGACAACAACATCACCAGCACGAGACTAATACAACAACATCATCAACACAAGGTTGAGATAACAACATCATCAACATGAGGTTGAGATAATAACATAATCAACACGAGGTTGAGATAGCATCATCAACATCATCAACATATGGATGAGATAACATCATTAACATCATCAACACGAGGATGAGATAACATCATCAACATCAACATCATATGGAAACAGAATGAGGCAAGTGAAACAACAACATTTTGTGGTACTCTAACAGACCGTCATTACCGGACCTGCAGGATCTACCCAGGAATCATAAGATTCCCCAGGATATAAAATCCTAATGGATCTATCATGTGGTACTCTGACAGACTGTCCTTACCAGACCTTCAAGATCTGCCCAAGAATAAAAAAGATTCCCTAGGACATAAAATCCTAACAGAGCTACCACTACTGACCACATCTGGCATATACATGCACAAGTACTCTGACAAACCTTCCTTACTGAACCTTCAGGATCTGTCCAGAGATGATCAGTCCCCTAGGATATAAAATCCTAACTAAGCTACCCATTGTTGGTCAGGATACCATAGTATCATCAGCATCACTCCCCCTTTTGAGGAAGGTCCTTTCGGACTATACCAAGCTTGTCTTGAAAGTATTCAAAATTTACACGAGACATAGGCTTGGTCAACACATATGCAACCTGCTCATTCATGCCAACATATTAGAGCTTTATAGCTCCTCTCTGCGCCATACCATGAATGTAGTGATACTATATTTATATGTGCTTTGACTTATCCTGGAACATTGGTATCTTCACCATCTTTTTGCAACTTGGTTTATCACATAGAACCACGGTGTCTTCCATCTCTAGATCAAATAGACTTGTCAACAACTTTTGAAGCCATATGTCTTCAAAACTAGCGGAACATGTTGCAATGTATTCTGCTTCCATCGTGTTGAGAGAAATACTATATTTCTTCATGCTCTGCCATGAAGTCATGGTTGACCCCAGACTAAAACAACATTATGAAGTGTTCTTTCTATCAGAAACACTTCCATCCCAATATGAATCAGTATATCCATTCAACCTGAAGTCATGATCTCCAGTATAATAGAGACCATATTCCAATGTACCCTTAAGGTATCTCATCACATGTTTTGTAGCTTACAAGGTGAACACGTATGGGCTCTACCAGATACTAACTTAAGGTGTTCACAAAAAAACACATCGTTGGCCTGATATTTGTCAGATACATCAACGAACCAATGATATGTCTGTACAGAGTAGTATCAACCAATTCTGACAAAGTATCTACCAGGAGCTTCAACTTTATTTCCATGGGATTGTTCATGGCTTTACATTTCAACATGTCAAACCTCTACATTATTTATACTGCATACTTCCCTTGGTTAAGGAAGATCTTATTTGGGCTCTACCAAACTTCAAGACCTAAGAAATAATGCATTAGGCCTAGGTATTTCATCTCAAACTCTGTAGTGAGATTCTTCTTACAATCTATGATGATATTTTCTTCTCCAGTTAATAATAAGTCATATACATACAACAACAATATAATTGGCTCATCATTCATAACCTTGAAGTAAAGGTTAGAATCAGTTCTACTCTTGGTAAATCCCAAGCTCATCAGAAACTAGAAATATTGTCATACCAATCTCTTGGAAATTGCTTAAACACGTACAAAGCTTTCTTCAATCTATAGAAATGAATATTTTCACATCAAACCAAAGCTTTCTTCAAACCAAATTTTCAAACCAAATCTTTCATAGAAATGAAGCTTTCTTCAAACCAAATTTTCACATCACATTGTACCAACCTAGTACACTTGCTCATCTGCAACTTAATTTGTGCACTCATGTGCTAGCTCTATGTGTTTTCTGCAAAGCACTATCTATCTACCTTAGAGTATGTCCTATACTCTCTCTTCACTTGTTCCTTCTAGAACTGGGACTCTGCACTTGCAGCTACTCTGAAGTTGAGAATGAATTTCTCTATTCTCACTGTAGTTGTTGAAATCTGAGAGTAGCTCCTCTACTCTATCACGGAAACAACTTCATCTGAAACTGAGAATGGCTCAATAATTGATATTGAAGGTAGATTTTATTATTTCATGGAGGCAACTCAATATTCAAATACAGGGACTGCTCCCCCTGAATCTCATACTATATCAGAACCATGATTGTTCTGGTTGTCTTCATGAATACTAGGACTATTTCTTCAATTACTGGAACAAGTGTCTCGTCATAGTCTTATCCCTCTTATTGGGAAAATCTTCTAGACACAAATCGGGATTCATATTGTTATCCGTAACTTGATTGATCTGAAAGATCAATCTTGGAAGTCATCACTAATTTCCCTTCTGGTCTCAAGGAAAAAATCCATTTCCCAATCCTTTTGACTAGCTTCCTCCTTTTCTATTGAAACAATGGAATCTTCCCAGGATATTTCATGTCTCCTAGATGTGATCTAGTCTTTTCAACTCATGGAATATGTCTACCAGTTTTGGAATATGTCTCCTTTTCCCATATGATCGTTTCTGATATCAAGCTTACTCCGAGTCTTGATTTCTTCTGAGTCTACATAAACTTCATAGTCTCTGCAGGATACACTTGGTGTTGAATAATAAGTCTTAATATGAAAATTTGAGTCAAGCTTCAACCGAATTTAGATTCCTGTCAGTGTGACTTCATTATCCATTGACCAATTCTAATGTTTAGTCATCTTTGGAGCCTTCTGCTCATTACGATCAATCTTCATATGTGATATTATGTGTTATCACATATTCCTGTCAAGACCTTGGGGATCTGTGTTTTCTCCCGTGTCTGTAATTTTTCTTGTCTTCTCCCCTTCTATCAACTGATCATGGTTTTCCTTTCCCATCTTGACATTTATTTATCTTTCATTTGTGGTCATCCTTGTCGATCGACTAGTCCTTCC
Source organism: Picea engelmannii (assembly GCA_009831015.1). NCBI lineage: Eukaryota > Viridiplantae > Streptophyta > Pinopsida > Pinales > Pinaceae > Picea > Picea engelmannii. The sequence goes on from ML788106.1 coordinate 340,465, forward strand.
ATGTCAATTTTCTCGGTAGACATTGACCCTGAATTCCTCTGTTTCTTCTGAAGTCTGATCCCTCCTCCTTTTACCTCCATCATTGAATCTTTGCCTTCCCAAGAATAAGTCTGGTAAGACAAACCCCCATTCCCACAGTTTGTAACACTGGAAACAGTCAAATAGCGAAATCAAATCAAGTGAGCGGGCAAAGATTGGATTTAATGGCGATGATATATCATCGAGGTAGATCAATGGTCATCGGGTAAACCTGAGCCGTGGAGTTTCCCAAGGTTTAGCGCCAAGGCTCATACCTACTGACCAAAGTCACGATTTAATTTGCGCCACCCGATCTGGGTGGGGGACAGATGGCAGCCGATTGTGCTACCTGGGATTCAGCATTTCAGGGTTGCCATTAGAAAACGCACCCATAGCCCAAACCCTGAAACCTAAAATTCACGAAGCACCCACGGTTTTATCCATGGGTCATAGTTGAAGGCGATATAATGGAGCTAAAGGGACAAGGCTAACATAAGTTTTCCCCATCGTGATTTTGGCCACCGAGACTTTGAAAGGTGAAGGGTTGCTCCTCCCATTACATTAGGAATCGCCATTCGCGAAAGCGCCTTCGGTTTGGACCCACGGTCCTAGCGCCCGGTCTTGAGGTAGCAAGGTTGGAAATCGGGGGTTATTTGAATTTAAGTGCTCATTGAGTGGCGAACGATCATGGTTGTTCAATAAAATGATATCTGGACCGTTGATCCCTATGGATAGGTGGCAGTCATTTGAACATGTCACAGGATTCAGTGTCGGGGATTTTGAAAGCACAGGAACGAGAATTCTCGGTAGGAGAAGTTCTGAAATTCCTTTAAATATAGGCGTGGGGTCATGGCCCTGGGTTATATTAAGGGTGGAACCAGAAGAAAGGAGGCCAATCTCCGAGCCTTGGAGAGCATGCACATGGTTGTCTCTTGTGCTTATAGTCTCGGCCACTCTCTAGGGAAGAAAGAAATTAATGAAGATTGAGCAGGTGGTTGAAACCTCAGCTCAATCCATAAATGGAAGGCATGGAAGGTCTGGAGCATTCAGCCTGTGGTACCCCTGTGTGCAAGTCCCCCTGCAACAGCCATGCTGATATGATGTTCCTATCAGACAAGAAGAGCATGTGCACGCTAACATGGAATTTAATGGCTCAACAACTCTCATGTTGTCAGTGGCGAGTTTCTCTGAGTATATATACTCAATTTTTATGGTTTTGTAAGTGTCGATGGTTGAGCTAGGATCCCATAATGTAAAATTTTGATGAAGCATCGGTTTCTCTGGTTATGTATCTCTATTTGAGACTTCTTGTTTAATGAAAGTCGGCTTCTTTTCGTATCTTTGTAAACAACCACGTTAAAACACTTGGAATTGGAGGATCCAGTCGAGGGTATTTGTATTGTTGTGATGTATGTTTGATCATAGCAATATTATCATTATTTTTAGGTAGTTCCCTGTGTTATTTTCTCCCTCTTACATTGAATAGTTCAGAATTGGAAGATCCAGTCGAGTTGTTGCAGTAGCATTGTGAAGTAGGTTTGATCACTGTGTTTTTGTGACTGTGTCATCTTGGCACATTTCAGTGTCTTTTTTTTCTTATTCAAGCTGCTGGAAGGCCTAATGCCCTTAGCATTCTTGTTCACCACTCTCATCAAGTCTTCCCTCTACTCATTTTAAACTCAACTTCCTGACTAAATTTAGATCAAGACCTCACCTACTCGTGCATGTCTGGCCGAGTTTTCTGAGTTAAAGTGATATCCTCCTGGATTTGCGCCCATTCGACCACCCCAATTTATCATCGTGACATATAAAACTGATGGGTATCAGGTTGTTATTGGGTAAATCGATAGATGAGGACATGAACTGATCCCCCTAGATCCACCTGGATATAGAACAAAACGAGATGGAACAAGACGCTTTCCCCAAGTTGCAATCATTGAGTTTATTATCCAAAAAGGAATAGATAACATACCTTACGAATTGCTTCCTTATATCTTTGTTCTCCCTGCTTCACTCTAGTGCTCTCGTAGAGGTAGATCTGTGACAACACAAACCAACCAATGTGAAAGCACCAATAGTAGAATTCAATGACAACCTAAACATGTGATCAAGGAGTCATGTAATAAAACATTAATCATTTTATGGGAAAGAGATGTGCCACCGTATTATATTAATGAAAAGTAGAAGATACAATCGAAACGCCTTGATGTCACAAATTTCCTTTTAGTGGTCCTTTGTTCCAACACACACATACACTTGCTCTGAAATTCACATGAAGATAATCCACAAAATCTTGATGGACAAATGGAGGCCTCAAGCATCAGTAAGAGCAAGATTCTTCACATAGTCTTCAGCCTATTATTTCATCAATTATTTTTTTAATATTACTTCTTCTTGCTTAAACTTTTCCATGAGAATCCCATGATTATATAGACTAAGGTGAAGTGGTTAAAAGGATGAGGATGATCCCACCAAATCAGAGAAACCAGTAGGATCGCAACCACACGGACGCAACCTCACATTCTAGAAGATTGCCCTTCTAGAAACTTTGTGAAATCTCTTTCCTCTTTTAAATTTGGAACGTCGTCGCGCCCTGCCTATGTAGAAGCCTGCGAAAATCCTGTGGGCAAGCCATAGAGAAGCCTGAGGAAATGATATATTTCCGCACTGTGTAGTATGAGCATCCTGCAGACCCTTTCTAAAAAACAACCTTGTAGAGGAGGAAAGAAGTTGTTTTTCTCAGGAAAAAATCCATGTTGGGAGCTTGAACACATGTATGTGATATCATCATTAGAATGACCAAAATAATGTCTAACATAATGCCCCCCAAAGTATGAGGATGGAACTCGTGACTACCGAAATACTTTGTAAAAAATGCGTGTGTGTGTCGAGAACAAGGAGAGCACCAATTGGGAACCTGCAAACAATCAAGCATTCACACAATATTATACCATGTCTGAAGTAGTCATTCCCATGTTCAGACTATAAATGATTGAAATCATAAGTAGAATTCATGGCCACCAATTATACACTATGGATCCATGTCATCAAGGTTCTACATAGCCACCAAGAATACACTGTGGATCTATGTTTTTGAAAAATCAGACACATACATATCCACGTGACATACAAAGTGGATCTATGTGCCAATTCAAATCACAAATACTCCATCACAACCTAGACCAAAAATGATGAGGTCTAGGGTCTTCAATTTTGTCGTCTGTTAGTACGAATCTAGCCATGTGATTACAGGTGTTGCAGTCGAACATGGTTAGAAACCACTTGATTACCAGTCATTAATGAAAATCGTTAACAAGTGCGAGGGAAATCACCATTGATTTCAATGACCCCCAAGGTACGATAGTACAATCCAATGAGTGTGAATAGATGGGTTGAGGTCGAACACTCAATGGAATCTCTCGATCAGGGATCAATGATGTAAATCCACTATCAAGAGCAAAGAAACCTGCCATTGAGGCATGCAGGCTCCAAGGCACTAAATAGTTTCTACGTCTTGTTCATGGATAATGAGATGAAGTCGACAGGAAAAGACTCGTCATGGGAGGGCCTCGATGTATCCCCCATCAAATGACATGAAACAAGTAATAGATTTAGGGTAAAGAAAAGTACGAATATGATTTGGAACAGACACAAGGAAGGCTGACATGATAGGAATTGACAATTGCAGATGGACGACTCAATATAAGGCTTGGTTGAACTTCTCTTGAACATATGGATGCAATGACACTAGACTTGGCAACATTGACCCAAAGACGACCCGAGATATGAACTTGTAGAAAGTCAGATGAGAGGTAAATGGATTTCCTAGCCCAGATTCAAATGATAAAGGGGGTACCATGTTCAAGAGAGACACTTACTACCATTAACACAAATATAGAGATACATATCTTTCCCAAATTTTCCCCCACCATTTCTGGAAAGTACCTCTTTATTTTTACGCAATCTTGAGGAGAATAACATGTACTTGTTGATGTAATCTCATCCTTCAGACGAGTCCCTCAGAGTATTTTTAACGAACCCTAAGAAGAAGTGGTTCAATACTATATGGGTCTGTCGATGTTTGTTTGATGAGTCCAAAGATAGAAAACTCGAAGGTTTTTCATGTTTATAGAGTCTGGAAAAACACTTAAAAGAGAACTCTCTCGGTTCCTTTTTCATAAAATAGTTTGAAATGACTGAAAAAGTGATAAACTATCGCCCGTCGAACATTTTATTCAAATACTTTTACGAGCGTGAACAGAACAAGGTCGCTCGGCAATCTTTTCATTTTTAAGGAGTGTGAAAAGAGCTTAAAGATTACTCTGTAAGTTTCGTTATTTTTGTGTTACCATGACAAGTAAAAAAAGATGACAAAAGTATACTTAGTTACATTCTCATCATTTTTCGAGCACGAGAACGAATGAAGACTAAGCTCGAGGTTTTGATAAAAAAACCCTAAAAATTAAGTGTGTATGCGACGAAAAAGACAAACAAATCGCAAAAACTATCCATACTTCATTATTCGAAACCCCAGTCTGCCCATCTGTGAGAAACAACACTCATGAGACTATTAGGTTTTTGATAAAATATATTCAAATAATATAAAATATATTTAGAAAAAGTAAAAAATGAGATAAATAGGGATAAGAACTCGTTTTCACTATTTCATTTGTATTTGACCAAAAACTTTGTCCAAAAGCCCTTTTTCACCTCGTATTTCGACGGTCAATTACGGAGAGATCGAGTGATCATTCGGCGAATGGTCTGTGTAGAAACAGTAAGTACCTCGTCTCCCTCCTTTTAAATGGTTTAAAATTCATTTTAATCAGTTAAAAGATGAATTTTTGGACCATAGACGCACGTTGGGGCCGCCGCAGGTGCTCTATATCGGGGCTTGCAAAAATCAAGGATTTCCAAAAGCGCCTAATGGTTCACCTGCGGAAACCTCGCTCTGTAACCAAAGCCCAGTCGCAATGGTGTAAAACCCAAAATAAAAAGATATGGTGGACCAAAAAGAATTCTAAATTATGATAATTAAAGGTGTTAACTTATTTCCTTGATCTCCATGCAGGTAATTTGGTTGCAAAGATGTTAGAGTGGAGAGAAAGAGAGAACGAAGATGATGATGTGATGGCTTTGAACAATCCCAACACCTTAAATTCCCTACGACAGTGTGGTTTATTAAAATTCTTTAATATCCAAGGCATGAGATCCCAGCTGAGACTGTTGGAATATTTGGTCCATATGTGGGATGTGGACCAACAAGTATTCCATGTGGGTGTTCATGTGCTCTCCTTGGACATCAAAGACATCTACTTTTTGATAGGGTTGTCCTAACGTGGGGAGCAAGTGACCTTAATAGGAGGTCGAGGTGGGGTTTTACCAATGAGTGAATACATCAGACTCTATTGTGAACCCGGAGCCGAGTGGCGCAAGGGCAAGGTGGCTATCAGAGGGGTTCGTGATCTAACCTTGAGAACCATCATTTTCACCATTGCAAGGATGGTAGGGAGTGCTTCTCCACACATGGATTTGCAGAGATATTTCCAATATGTGATAGAATGCATAGAACCTCGTGTGTTCAACTGGTGTGATGGGATTATTCGTAGTATGAAGAACCAGTTGACCAAGAGCAAGAACGAGGATCTAAAACAGTTTGGGTATGGATCCATTTTGGTATATTTCTTCCTAGAAAGAGTCCCTCACTTTTTCTTACAGGTATATTGGAATATACCAGCGCCACGAGATCCACGAATGAAGCAGTGGTGTGATCTCTTGTCCCGACATGTGGCAGGTCCCATTATTAGATATAATGACACCTTTTTCGATTGGCTAGAGCCCCAGATATTGATGATCGATGACTATGCATATGTCGGGCTGGATTTTTGTAATGATCCTAACTTAGTGCTACCTTAGGGTTCTCAGTGGGGGGAACTAGGTAAGAAAGACATTTTTCTTTTATAGTGTTTTTGTAAATTGTTCAAAATATTAAATATTTTTATGTGTTTTTCAATCCAAAGACTAATCAAAAGTATCTTGACTATACAGATGTAGGGCCATTCTGGCCCCTAGGTACATCCCTTGTCCATAGGTGAGGGGAAGCAGTGGTAGTTGCAGGATGGGATGCGGATGAATACGAAGCAATCGAACATAATCTAGAGGGTTTGACTGCAGGGATCCCAGATATGTCGATCGATGAGGTCCCGAGGCGTTTCCAGCGCCATACTGTAGGTGTGGCTGGTCCATTGAGACGATTTCTCTATAGGGTAGCACGAGTAGTAGTGTGTTCCCGAGAGCATCATCCATGATGCCATTTTTGTAGAAGCTATGAGATTCATTTTTGAAATTTTGGTCTTCGGACAAAAACAATCTTTTTGTAAAAAACTTTTGATCGTTATATATATACATGAGGCTTCTACTGGCTTATTTTGCTTTGTATAATACATGTGATTTGTGATTGGATTTATAAATGTATCAGATGTCTGTCTAACACATAATTATCTAATGCATCAGTTAATGTATTTAGACATCTAGGAATGTTTTGATACTCGATATAATCAAAATAACGTTCCAAGAGGTGAATTCGTAAATATATCTGTAACAAAGTAGGACTTTGAATAGCATAGACATTAATTAAATGTAGCACTACTAGCTACAAATCAAGTCATATAACCAGACAATGAACCCCAAGTGAGATAGCATTAGTCAACAATTCGATGACGGCGCTATACTCTGCTATATTATTGGTTGCATGACTGAGGAAAACACCATGTAGACTGATAAGTTTGTTCGTGGGTGCATATATTGCCCATGTAGAAGAAGCTAGGTTCTGAGTGCTACCACTAGCGCCATTGACGAAGCCAAGGTAGGGTAACGAAGACTCTGACATCTGAAAACCAAGCGCAACACAAGATAAGCGGTCAAGGGTAGAAACCGAATAACGAAAAAACACACAAACGTAGCACACTACAGTATGATACAGTAAAATACAAGCACTCATGAAAAGATATTCTAAGCATAGTACTTCTTTAAGTAAATCTTATTTCTGGGTTCACTCAAAGGAATGCCATCATAATATACTAACTCGCAGGCTCCCTTCTCCAACACTCATTTGACAATATAAGGGCCTCGCCACATAGCTTTGAATTTTCCAGCACCTAGCAAATCATGATATTGTTCATAGAGGAGAACTAGATCGCCCTCAGAGAAAACACGTGGTTTGACATGTTTGTCATATTGGGCCTTGACGCATTTATTCTGGTTTTCAATAACTAGGGTGGCATCTTGACAGGCTTCGTCCAATTGAATAAGATACAACAAACGTTCTTCTTCAGCAGAGGTGTTTGGAAGAAGTTCAACAACTAGCTTTAACGATGGGATTTCACATTCAATCGGTAAGACAACTTATAAACCATACACTAATTGGAAAGGTGTAAACCTCGTGGCAGACTTCATAGATGTCCAATAATCCCATAACATTGAAAACAACATCGTGTGCCAACTCGTTTTGTGAATTCCTATAATATGTCGAAGCATGGTGATAAGAACCTTGTTGATTGCTTCAACTTGGACATTGGCCTGTGGGTATTAGGGGGTTGATTTTTCATGTCGAAGACCCAACGTTTCTATGAGCTCAGACATCATGAAATTATGAAAGTGGCTACCATGATCAGTGATGATAGACTGTGGGATTCCAAATCGTGCAATGATGTGATTGAATATGAATAGAGCTGTATTTTTTCCTGTATTGTCGAATGTAGGCATCGCCTTATCCCATTTCATGAAATAATCAACAACTACAATAATGTATACGTGCCCCCCGACCGAGTGAGGGTTACAATTCATGAAATCGATACCCCATTTATTGAAAGGTCCAACATAAACTACAGGTTGTAAAGGAGTGGGATGAGATCAGATCTTATGATTGTATGTTTGGCAAACGTGGCATTTCTGGATGGCAGTTATATAATATTTAAATAAATAAGGCCAGAACTACCTAGATCACAAGATATTTTGGGCAGTGGCATACCTGGACATATGACCTCCACATGCTCCAGAGTGGCAGTCATTCATAGTTTTCTCGGCCTCATCAAAAGTGAGATGGCGACGTAAGATAGTGTCAACACCCTGGCGATAAAGAGTGTCACCAAGAATGATGTACTAACAGGCTTGATAGCAGATACGACGATGGTATGTACAAGAGAGGTCTGGCTAGAAAGTTTGAGTCTGGAGATAAATGATAATATCTCCATACCAAGGATCATTAGAACTGATCAGAAAAAGGGATTAGTCGGGTAAGGAATCTTCTGCCACTTTTTCTGTCTCAACGGAGGGAAGGTTACATATTAGTTCGAAAAACACCAAGGATTTCTTGGAATTAGCGCATTCAAATTCTAAGTCATACTCCTGGAGAATCACTATCCATTTGGAGTATTTTCCCCCTAGCAATTGACGTGTAATAATTTGTTGCATAGGGTTGCAATCTGAAATTACAATAGTCTTGTGTAATAGAATATAGTGACGGAAAATTTGGACAGTTTGAACAGTAGCCAAGGCCAGTTTTTCAACATTTAAGTTCTTGGCTTCGGTACTCATGAGACTCCGACTCAAATAATAAATGACATGTTCTTTGTCTAAATCGTATTCTTGGAAGAGAACCATGGTGATGGTCGAGTCTGAAGCAGTGAGATAAAGGAAATAATCTCAACTATAATTGGGCGGGAAAATTAGTGGGGTACATGTTAAAGTTAACTTCAAAGCGTCGAAGGCTTTGTTGGCAGTGGTGTCCCATACAAAATCAGAGCCTTTATTTAATAGTCGAGTAAATCCAAGTGTTAGCTCAACATAATTTGGGATAAAACGATGTAAAAAGTTTGCCTTCCCTTGCAAACTTTGTAGCTGGCGAAGTGAGGAAGGAGGAGGGAGATTGAAGATTGCCTCAACCTTCAAAGGATCTACCCTGATCCCTTGACATGACACAATAAAACCCAAGATTTGGTCGGACTCCACACAAAATACAAATTTGTGTGGGTTTAAGCGTATACAATAGAACCGACAATGAAGGAAAATAGCTCGGAGGTGGGTCGGATGATCACTACGATGCATGGAATGCGTTGGTAGGCCATCAAAATATGGTTGTACAATGTGCTTAATATCATGGAAATCATAAGACATAGCACGTTGAAACATTGCACCAACGTTCTTCAAACTGAAGGGCAGTTACCTGTAGGCAAAATTTCCCCAAGAAAAAATGAAAGAGGTTTTGTGTTGATCCGTGGGTAAGATATTGATTTGATTATATCTAGAGAAACCGTCCATCAAAGAGAAGATTTCACTTCAGGCGCAATCATCGACGATTTGGTCAACAAAGGGGGTAGGAAAGTTGTCCTTAGGACAAGCTTTGTTGATATCCCTATAATCAACGTAGAAATGGATCGTACCTTGTTTCTTGTTAATCAGAACTATATTGGATACCCAATCAGTCAAAGCCACTAGATAAATAAAGTCGGCTTTAAGAAGTTTTTCAACTTCAAGGTTGATAGCAACTACTTTACGGGGGTGGACCGGGCGAAGTCTCTGCTGGATGGGTTTAGTGTCCAAGTAGGTCTTAATTTCGTGTACAATAATATCAAGGTTGATACCCGGCATCTCTTCGTAGCTCCACGTGAAGATGTCACGAAATTCTTGAAAAAGTGACTTATAGGTAACAACCTCATTAGTGGAACATGAAGCTCCGATGTGGACATTTTCGACAACTCCAGGTTTAATAGATATGTCAAGGGGGATGGTGGGAGAAATGTTACTTAAGTTCCCTTTGTATAACACATCATGTGTGGATTCATGAACAGAATAAATAACGACAACAGTCGACGGAGTCGAGATCCGTTGGTAACTCTCGATGGTGTGTTGTTCGAGAAAGAGAATGGAACGATGATGTCCATCATCCCAAGGGGTATCTTCCATCGACACAACCAATATAATCATCTTGTCCATGGGAAAAATAACATGGAATGGATCAGGAGATGAAGAGCCAAGAGAGGGAGTAGAAGGGTCAGCCAATTGAATGGTTTAGTAAGTGGATTCAACCGGACTTAAAGGAATCTAGTCATTGTAGTGAAGATAATCATTGGGTGAGGGTACTATCCACGAGTCAAAAGACACAAGAGGTTTGCAGATGGAGGTGGAGATCATGTTAATCGAGTCAACAAAAGGAGGTGGAACGTCGGGTGGTGGGATTGGAAAATTACCCATCAGAGTGGAATCTTTTAGTAGATCCACACCAACATTCTCATACCCAGGGGGTGTCTTTGCAATGAAAGGTACGATGTTGGTATGTGTATCAAAGTTAAAGAAGGTCAGTTGGTCTACTGTAACTACTTTTCCCTGATGTGGAAAGCGCACGATACGGAAAAGAGTATACATGACTACATGCATGGAATCGATCTAGCTATGGCCAAGTAAAATATTATAATCAAGAGGTGCGTCAAAGACCTCAACTTCAAAGATGACCATTTTGCCTTCTAACATAATAGGAAATGAAGGGAGAACACCATAGGGTTTAAATCCAGAGCCATTAAAGTCTTTGAGCGTGTTCTGTGATTCAGTTAAGGGAGGAGAGCCATTGGATTTCCAGCAGGCGATAGACATGACACACGTCGAGGCACCCTCGTCAATAATTGTTCTACAAATGTTCTTGTCAGTGACAACAACTTGTATTTGAAATGCGAGCTGAGGGGGTACCCTTGGAATGCGATCTTCCAAGTCAAATATTATTAAATTCGTATTTGTGGGTTCGATCCCACCTATAGATTTCAACAGTGCCTTCCGTTGTGTAGGACAACTCTGAAGGACTTCGAGGGTTGACATCGCAAACGGTGCTTGTGCCAGATATTCTATGATACTGTAGTTCTAGGAAGCACGTGCATGGGGATTGAAGGCAGACTTCTGAACCATGCCCTTAGGAGGAGGGTGAAGGATTGTATCGAGGCTTGGTCGTTCAAGATGAAGAGGACCATTGGAAGGTGGAGTCGAGGGAGATTGTTGAACCAACGGAGGTGGCATATTGTCAAATTTCTCCTTGGAGGAAGATTAATCTTTGGCATGAGTGGTAAGTGTGATGTCATTCTTATTTAAATCATCGTTACACATAAGTACATAGGAGGTAGTGGAGGAAGAAGGTTGATCATGTCTGACCAATTGAGCCTATTTTTGAGAAGGGAAGGGTTGAGACAAGACAGCAGGTGTAGGAGGTTTTGGGGTCCCTTGGAGGAATTTCATGACCTCAAAGCATCTCGGACAGTCCTTCGTGTAGTGATCATCACCAGAGATAAGGCAAGGATAGTGAGGTTTTCGTTTATCTTTATCATCAGCAGGTTGTGTCTTGGTCTTGTTGGATTGTGGACTATTATTTTTATCCTCCTTATTCCTATTATTCCCTTTTTTGGATTTATTCTTACCGGTAGGATTTGATTGAACGACATTCACTTCTGAAGTTTTATCGGTGGGAGGGGTGGGTGTTGGAGTAGTTTGAACATTAGAAGCATGGGATTTGGGCGTGGTGTGAGAGGCCTGCGTAGATTGTGGTTAGGAATGGAAAGTACCTATCACACCATCAGTAGCATGAGAAGTTGTTGGGGTTGTTGAGGTGGTTGTGGTAGAAGGACGAGGTGCATCAGGGAGCAGATCATAAAGAGTACCTGTTTGTGAATAAATGAGATCGAGGTATTGGGAATGATTGATTGCTTGTTCTTTTGTGACAACTCCACCCATGACAATGTCTTTAGATATGTCATTCACGAAGGATTTCGTGAACCATTCTTCCAATAACTGATTGGGAAGGTCGAGTTTGATTAGACGTCGTCTTCGTCTCCACTCATGAATGTGATCAGACATATGAGTGGCTTTACTTTGCCTAAAAGAACTCAAAATATCGGTTCCCATTTCATAATGGATTGGCAATTGGTAGTGAGTGAGGAAATCCATAGTTAGGGTATTGAAATCGATGAATAAGCTTCGTGGTAATTCTATATACCACTTCACGGTTGAACCCATGAGAGTTCGTTGAAAAAGACGTAACCGAATGGAGTCATCCATCAAAGAGTTGGATGAACACCAAAGGTGGAAATTCATGACATGATTGTTCAGATCCTCTCCTGGTTTACCATTGAACTTAGGAATGTCGGATGGTAGTTTGGTTGGTATAACAAGTCAATGAGGAGAGTGACGGATAGGGTCATTCAAAATTCTAGACAAATTAGGGAGGTCCAAAGTGGCCAAAAAGGGTAATTGTCTATTCACATGAGGGTACTAGTGACTTTGGGGAGGAAGTCTCGTCGGTATAACAGTAGGACCATAAGCAGTTTTCATATAATGTGAAGATCCGGGCAAAGTCGGTTGTTGGTGTGGAGGCATGTAGCCCGTGGGGTTGGGTTGGTAAGGGAGGTTCCCTTGGAAAGGAGTACTGGACTGAACATTCAGGCCCCAAGTGGGATTCAAAGAACCCAGATATGGTTGATCGTAGTTCGGGGGTACAAAAACAATGGTTTGAGAAGGTTTCCCCCCAGAGGGTTGTGGGTTTTCTTGAAGGTTCCAAAGGTGATCTAACAAGTTTGACGTGTTCGGTCGAGATTGTGAATTATAAGTTCCAACCTGAGAATTTCCTCCATATGGAGGAGGCACCCCAATATGAGTGTGACCCCCAGATTGAGGTTGCCCCCCAGCATAAGATTGCCCCCCAACGAAAATCTGGTAACCAGAAGTGAGTAGATTATGAGTGCTACCAATTGGATTGGAGCCACTAGGGCCAGATCCACCATGATGAGGTGGATAATACCCTACGAAGAGGACCTGAGAAGGTGTGAGAACATAACCAGCAGAGGTATTATGCCCAAGTGGTACTCTGGATGGAATTTGGGTATGGATAGCAGTAGAAGGATTCAAAGTGTGATACCCAAGAGGAAGAGAAGGGGTAGGTCTAGAGGAACATGGTGTACCAATGGGAGCATGGTTAACCATTGTATTCTCGGTGGGAATAGTCATAGAACGAGGAAGAATTGTAGAGTGGACCATTTGAAAAGGGACGGTTGAACTAGGACTAACTAACTTTTCTTTTGAGCCAGCAAAGAGATAGGCAGTGGTACTGGAAAAATGACCTAGGGATATTGTGAGGATGGTAGATGTCTCAGGTAGCTCAGGGATGGTGGGTATATCTGCTCCTACCCCTGAGCCATAAAGGTCTCTCACTATAGGAGGTGGGCTTCTAACTATGTCAGTAGTCCAGAAAGGATCGTCAGCTCCAAAAGTTCTGGTTAGAGTTCCAGAAGAAATAACAACAAGTTCCCCAGCAGAATTCATCCGAAGAAAACATCTTTCATATCCAGGAGGCATGCAGAAATATTCCATAGAATCAAAAATAATTCGGAAACTTTCCAAAGAGGCTGAACCTTCCTTGTGTATTACATTGGTATCCTGGACTTCACTCTATTGAGGAGATCCCTCTGATGTGTGAGGGGGTATAGGGGTAGAATCTTCCATGTTTTTCGATGGAAGTCCCTGTACCCTGTGTGAATGACAAGGAGGGTCTATGTTGGCAGAACCAAAAATTCGATGAAAACAATCTATGGCCAACTACGAAAACAAACAGCACTCGCTAATAAAATCTAGAGTTCAAACCAGGAAAACAAAACTTCTCATTTTGAAGTCACTAGTTGGTGATGAAATCCAACGTCGCGAGACCGAGATAAGAAGGGGTTGGGCTAGGGTGGAAAATTTTCGTTGATGACCTGCTTAACGGACTTACACCCTGGTGAAAGCTCCCACACATAATCGTGGGTATACCCTCCAAGGAGCCCGATTGATTATGGTCAATGTTGATTGCAGGTACCGTGAAGACTTGCCCCTCCACATTCACCTTGTGTAAGATCCTAAGAATATAGGCTACTAAAGTTACCAAAAACAACAGTGATGCCTAGGGAAACAGTCAACAATCTGATCCACATGCAAGCGCAGGGTATCGAGCCCAAAATCAAATTGAGAGGCTTCCACTCATCATTGTGGGTATACCTTCAAGTGACCCCCATAATACATGCAATCTCTACAATGAGACCAACAAAGAAGGGTGAGTAACTCTGTCAATCTCAATGCGACCTCAGGTTTGACCCTGGGCTTCCCTGGACAAAATGTTGCAAATGGATTTGAACACTCCCTATCACAATATACTATTGTGTGTTTTTTTCTTTGGAGAGTGTGTCTCATTGCCTATTCCAAAGCTCTAGCCTAGCTAATCTTGGTGTAAAAGAGCCCTAGAAAAAGTTACTAGTTAAATTTTAGAGTTCCCAATATTATTAAAGGTTTTTTTTACTCAAGAGGGAGACGGGAATGAAACCAATGTTGTGTAAGACTTCGACCCAATAATGTGCAAATAGAAATGAATGATGCAAACTTTCGTTCGATGAATTCTATCTACAGTAGGGAGAAAGTATTTTTCTGGAACGATGTGAACTACGACGTACAATTCTTTTTTCTTTGAATGTAATACCAAACAATCATGGACAATATAATTTCACTATTCATTCTCTTTCAATTTTTCAAACACCAATATTTTCTGTATAAATGATTGCTTAAAAGACTAAAAAGACTTTTATTTTTTCCTTTCGAGAAACCAAAATAGAGATGTAACTAAGAAAGGATAAGCAATCAATGAAAATAAATCACTCAACAAACACCCAAATCGATCTTTCAATGGAGATAAAAATAAAAATTGATAAGAAAATGTCTCTTCAAATATGAATAAGAAATGTTATTTTGATCATTAAGTAATCCAGAAGATGTAACCAACCTACAAATCCAAACCACGACCTTTGATCGAGCAAGAACTTGGATGCAAGTCCAGAGATTATATCCTTGTTGATAAAAATCAAAAACAAAGATTGAAAAAAGATCAAAAGAGAGGTATTCGATCTCTGAAACCAATCAAGATCAAGCTGAAACAATCAGAAGAATTCAATAACTGGCATTAAAAATCCTTGTCCAACCATCTAAAGCAAAACTGGACAGCAGTAGAGGCCGAAACCCAAACCAAAAAAAAATTCAAACGTCGTCGCAGGTGGGAAGTATAACACAGTGCATAAATGGATGATTTCCGCAAGCCAAAAACATGCAGGGTGCAGAAATCCCTCACTGAAACAAACCACCAAGGTGTGGAAATGAATGGTTTCCGCAGGCTATCTATAAGGTGCAGTGTGGACGTGTTTGAAAAATCAAGAAATTTGGGGAAAAGGAAAAACATCTAGGTGGACTTTTAAACCCAGGGAGAGTGAATGGGTCTCCCAGAGACTCATAGATTGATATCAAGTAAAAAGGATAGGTAAAAAGTAAACAGCCAACAAAAAACCAAAATCAAGTTGTCTTCCCCATTGGAATCACCAATTTTGTTATTGGGTAAATCAGTAGATGCGGAAATGAACTGATCCCCCTAGATCCACCTGGATCTAGAAAAAAATGAGACGAAACAAGATGCTTTCCCTATGTTGCAATCATTGAGTTTACTATCTAAAGAGGAATAGATAACATACCTTACGAATCGATTCCTTATATCTTTGTTGTCCCTACTTCACTCCAGTGCTCTTGTAGAATTAGATCTGTGACAACAAAAACCAACCAACGTGAAAGAAGCAATAGTAGAATTCAATGACAACCTAAACATGTGATCAGGGAGTCATGTAATAAAATATTAATCATTTTATGGGAAAGAGATGTTCCATCGTATTATATTAATGAAAAGTAGAAGATACAACTGAATCGCCTTGATGTTGCAAATTCCATTTTAGTGGTCCTTTGTTCCAACACACACATACACTTTCTTCAAAATTCCCATGAAGATAATCCACAAAATCTTGATGGACAAATGGAGGCCTCAAGCATCAGTAAGAGCAAGATTCTTCACACGGTCTTTAGCCTATTATTTCATCAATTCTTTGCTTAATCTTACTTCTTCTTGCTTAAACTTTTCCATGAGAAGCCCATGATTATATAGGAGAAGGTGAAGTGGTTAAAAGGATGAGGATGATCCCACCAAATCAGAGAAACCAATAGGGTCACAACCACATGGACGCCACCTCACATTCTAGAATATTTCCCTTCTAGAAACTTCGTGAAACCTCTTTCCTCTTTTAACTTTGGAACGTCGTCACACCCTGCCTATGTAGTAGCCTACGGAAATCCTGTGGGCCAGCCATAGAGCAGCCTACAAAAATGATAGATTTTTGCATTGTGTAGTATGAGAAGCCTATGGACCCTTTCTAAAAAACAGCCTTGTAGAGGAGGAAAGAATTTTTTTTTCTCAAGCAAAAAGCCATGTTGGGAGCTTGAACACATGTCTATGATATCATCATTAGAATGACCAAAATAATGTGTAACACAGGCTTACTCCTATCGCAATCCAGGAGTGACTTATGGTGCTAACATTTCTGGCATTGTTGTTGGGGATGAAGTTGAATATTTTCCCTAGGATTGAACGACAAAGCTTGTTGGTTCTGAAGGTGCATCAGAACTCAGTACATCTAAGATTGCTACAGTTCACCTGGAAAATCGATTTTGATGACTCCACTAGTCTGACCTCATTGCTCAGCTGGCTTCGAAAGGTAGACACACGCGGTCTCATCCACAGCTGCCTCTAGCTATGCCTGAAGCTGCCTCAGAGAAAATTATCAGTAGGGGAAAGGCTTCTCGAGAAGGAACTTCTATTGCTGAACCAGGTATTTCTGATAATTTTCCATGTCCTTCTTTTGAAGCTCCATTTTCTTCTCCTTAGTCCCCTATCATACCTTCTACTGGAGTTTCCCGAACTTTTAATTTTGGGAGTGTCCCTGTTGATTTTCCCCCTCCTAGTCTGGGATTAGAGGGAGAAATCCTTGTCACTCCTTTCTCCCCTGAAATTGTACCATGGTTTAGACACAATGCCTCAAGAGATTTCCCTACTCCGAGATTTACCACCCCTCCTCCTATTACTATTGCTATTGTTCACAAATAATCTCTTGCTCTCTCAAACCATGTAACCTTTTCTCTAAATCCTCGTCAAAGCTCAGTTCCGGTCTCCCCTGTCCGAACCCCTTCCCCTCCTATTTCTCCTCCACCTATTGTCCCTATGGCAGAAGAAAATCCCCCTATGACTAGAATGGAGGCCATAATAGCAGCTAGGTATGCCCCCCTTGTTTTTCCTCAGCTTATTAATGCCCTCCCAGCAAATGGCTACCTTAAACAGTTGCCCAAGTTCACAAGCGAAGGAGACATAAACGCAGAGGAACACCTTGAGGCATTTTATGGTTTTACAGATCATCATGTCATCATGCATGCAGATGTGTGGATGAGGATTTTTGTTCATAGCCTTGAAGGCGAGGCTAGGAAATGGTTCAGGACCTTTCCTCCTGGATCTATCGACAGGATTGAGGCTTTGGATAGTGTCTTCCTGAGACAATGGGGGGATAAAAAGGATTTCATGTATTATATCATAGAGTTTGGGTCCCTAAAGAGAAAAGAGGGAGAATCTGTCTTTGACTTCTCCAAAAGGTTCAACAAGATGTACAACAAGATCCCTACAGAGATAAAGCCTACAAAGGTTTCAGCCAAAATTACTTATGCCAGTGCTTTTGACCCTGATTTTTGTCTCCTGTTGAGAGAAAGAAGAGCCACTTCCCTGGCTCATATGAAAGATGTTGTTGTAGAAGTAGAGTCTAATATATTGGTTGTTTCCTGACTCAGAAATAAGATTGATAGGGACATACCTAGGCAGATACCTGAAACCTCCACTTCAGGTTTCTCTGCCCTCCCCCCTCAAATGGATGAAGTAACCAAGATACTTAAATAACTTTCGGCTAGGATGGAAAGGTTGGAATTATAAGGGAAGCTTGTGTACATAAATCCCCAAAATGTTGACAATAGAGGAAATTTCAGGAGGCCGAATAATAATTTCCCTCAAATTATGCCAAGGGAACAAAGGAATATAGATAGACATGTTCAAAGGATTCAAACCCCTCTCCAAAATAACCTCATTGATGATGAGGAGAGGGAAGAGGAAGAGCTTGACCCCGAAATTCATTATATTGGAGACACCTCCCCTTTTCCCCATTTAACTCAGTCTGCCTATGAGGAGTTCCTCATGAACAGTCAAATAAATGAGTTGAGTAGGGGGCAGAAAGCTAATAATAGTAGTCCCAATAAATATAATCTCAGTTCAAAGAAGAAAGAGGGGAATTCAGACACCCCTAATCAGCCCCTCATTGCAGAAAATCCTGCTAAAGGTGCAGTGAATTATAGCAAGGGAAAGAAAGCTCAAAATATCTCACCAATAGTCAAATTCCTTGTCTCAGAGGTAAGGGAAGTTTAGAAGCCTCCTTCCTCCTTTAGATTTGAGCATGAAATTCAAAAAATTAGAATTTTTGTGCCCATTTCAGAGCTAGTCAAACATGAAGATTTTAAAAGGTCCCTCTCTAAACTACTGCAGTTCGAGCCTTCCTGCCATTCCATAGACTCAGTGAACCTCCAAGATGAAAATTTGGCAGTCATCTTAGGCCCTATGGTAGAAGATAGATATGATTCATCCCCTCCCTTCTATACATCCATGAACATTCATGATAAGGTGTTGCATAATTGTTTGATGGATTCTGGGGTATCTCATAATCTCATGACCAAAATTTTCATGGAAGAACTCGGGCTGGGAGTCACTAAGGCTTACTACGATTTGTACTCTTTTGATTCAAGAAGGGTGCAGTGTCTTGGGGTTATCAAAGATCTAGTCGTGACCTTGTTTCAGTTGCCCATGAAAAGTGTGGTCATGGACATTGTGGTAGCTGATGTGCCCCCTAAGTTCAGTATGCTATTGTCAAGATCTTGGATAAAAATACTTGGGGGAACATTACAGATGGACCTCACATATGCTATTATTCCAATGTTCGGAGGGGAGCATAGGAGACTGTACAGAGAAGCTCAACTGGCCTACATTATTGGTGATGAGGTAGACCCCACCAATCATCCTATCTTTGCCCTAGATATCGATTTAGGATCTAGCTTGTTGCAACTCACCGATTCCCCTGAGCCTCCTTTTGAAATCAGAAAGCCTATTACTCTCTGTGAAAGCCCCCTTTTGATTACCTATGTTTGGAAAATTTTATTTGATGGAGCCTCCTCCAAGGAAGGTGTTGGTGTTGGAATGGTGTTTATCTCACCAACTCAAGAGACCATACCCATGTCCTATAAATTATAATTTAAAACTACCAATAATGTGACAGAGTATGAAGCTCTTGTGTTGGGTTTGAGGGTCGCAAGAGACATGGGAGTCAAAGAAATATTTGTGTTTTTGGATGTCGATTTGGTTGTAAAACAAGTCAGGAATCTTTACCAGGACAACCATCTGAGGCTTAGATCTTATAGGAATGAAGTGTGGGATTTAATAGACAACGTTTCTTGGCTTTCAACATTTCATTCATTCCTAGAGAAGAGAATGTGGTGGCTAACTCTCTGGCTGTTTTAGCAAGTAATTTCAAAGTTCCCCTTCCACCAAAGCTCAGATATGATATAGAAGTAAAATACAGACCCTCTATACCCGATAGTGTCAAGCACTAGAAGGTATTTGAGGATGATCTTGAGATCAAAAGATTCCTGGAAGTCGTTGATGAATTTTCTGCATTACATATTCTGAGAGTAACACACATGATGATGTATTTTTAGAGAAGATTTCTAATCATAACATTGTGCAGTTACCAAGAAATCACATTCCAAAGGGACTAGTCCCTTTGGAGAGGATCTTTGACAATAATGACGTGGAAGTAAAATCTAAGAAGTCGGTTGATGAGGTTGACATATCTGAATGCAACATTGGTACAGAGGACGATCCTAAGCATGTCAATTTGTCAAGAAGTATGTCCAAGGAGCAGAGGGCCGAGTATGTTGAGATTTTAAAGCAATTTTCTGATGTGTTCGCCTGGACCTACGAAGATCCTAGAACATATGACACAGTTGTCATAGAGCATAAGATCCCATTGAAAGAAGAGGTCAAACCATTTAGGCATAAATTAAGATAGATTAATCATATGTTGTTGTGATCCATATTTTATGAGCAGAATGAAATGACTACAGATTATTACCAGATTCTTAACACATAATAACAAAGATACAGTAAAACTGGTTTTCTATTCAATAAGGAAATAAGCTAAAACTGTAAAATGCAGTGGAAAACAAGCTTGCTAGAATGGTGGTGTCTTATCTTTGAGAAGAGATGTGACGACTGTGCTCATTCACAAGAATATCATTAAAATGAGGCTCTCAAGGCATTTTTACAATAAACAAGAGTTTCAAAAAACCCTAAACATCCAAAAACCTAACCGTAGGAGATGAAGCACCAAAAGTCATGTGGGCCCCATTTGGGTAAGTCAGTACATCAACTTCCCGGGGTCGTAACTTTTGCATATGATCTCTATTTTAGGCGTATGATAGCCCATTGGAAAGATCTATCTGAGGACTACAACAGTTGCACAAAATTTAGTTTTTCAATTGCAACATACCCCAAAAAATGTCGTTTAGGGCCTCAAAACGACTCCGGAAGTTCAGGACCCAAAAAACTACAAAAAATAGTAAATTATCAAAATTGCTAGAAAGTTGTTTTGAGCCAGCTGGAAAAGGTGGGTGCCCAATGATATCCACCTAGATAATGTTGCATATCATGGAGAGAGATATGAAGAAGTTGTTGGATGCTCATATCATTGTGCCTTTGAGGTATTCAGAGTGGGTGGCCAACTTGGTCAAGGTGAGAAAGAAGAGTGGAGAAATCAGACTCTGTGTCGATTTCAGAAACCTGAATAGAATCTCAAAGAAAGACAATTAACCCTTTTCGAAAATGGAACATATTCTACAAAGGGTAACTGGCGCATCTAGGATTTCCATGATTGACGGTTTTTTCGGTTATAACCAAATTTCTGCCTTACTTGAAGACAGAGAAAAGACAACCTTCACCACTCCTTGGGGCACATTCATGTCTGCCAAAATTCCCTTTGGGTTAATGAATGCAGGAGTGACCTTTCAGCGATCCATGGACATATCCTTCATTGGAGAAAGGGATAAATTTGTGGTCGCCTATTTGGATGACATCAAAGTCTTCTCCAAATCAAACAGAGATCATTGCTGTCATCTGAGAAGGGTTTTCTTAAAATGTAGAAGGTTTGGTCTCTCCTTAAATCCCAAGAAATCATTGTTTTCCATGAAGGAAGGGAAATTATTGGGGCATATAGTATCAACTGAGGGGGTCAGGATTGATCCCAGCAGAGTTGAAGCAATCCAAACATTGTAACTCCCGAGATCCAGGAAAGAAATCTAGTCTTTCCTGGGGAAAAATAATTTTTTGAGGAGATTTGTTTCTAACTTTGTTGAGATGGTAAAACTTATAACAACCATGTTAAGAAAGGAAAATGAGGTTAAATGGATTGCTGAGTCTAGAGAATCTTTTGAACAAATCAAGAAGGCCTTGACCAAAGCACCTGTGCTTATTAGTCCTGATTACTCAAAGGATTTTCTGATTTTCTCCTTTGCTTCATCTGACACAGTGGAAACTATTTTACTACAAAAGAATGCAGAAGGGCTGGATTAGATCATTTCATTTTTCAACAGAGCATTGAGAGATGCAGAGGTCAAATATTACATCATGGAGAAGAAATACTATGCATTGGTGAAGGCCCTTAAATATTTCAGAGTCTATGTTTGCATTCAAAAATCATTGAATATGTCCCTTCAGCTTCTGTGAAGGGCATTCTCATTCATCCTGACATAGACAGGAGAAGGAGCAAGTGGATTTCCAAAATCCTCGAGTTTGATCTTGAAATAAAACCCACCAGACTAATTAAAGGCCAGGGTTTAGCCAATTTGTTGGTTGAATCTAATTGTAAATCATTGGGGGTTAACTTCATTAACACTTGCTCAGAAATTCAGTAGGATGAGTTGTTTGATGGCATCTCTCAAGACAACCCTCCATTAGCAGGATGCACATGGTATAAACATGTTATAAATTTCCTGCAGGAGTTAAGGCCCCTGATGGCATGGGAAAAAGAAAGGTAAGATCTCTAAGGCTCAAAGTAATCAGGTATTGCCTCATTAACCAGGTCTTGTATTGGAAAGACCCTCTAGGAGTGCTTCTGAGATGTCTAGACCCACATGAGGCCCAAAATATTATGTTTGAGTTTCATGACAGCTTATGTGGGGGACACCATTTCTATAATACCAAAGCCTACAAAATTATCAGGGCTGGGTACTACTGGCCCACTTTATTCACTGAGGTCTACAAAAAGATCAGAGCCTGTATCAAGTGTCAAAAATTCTCAGGAAAGAAATAGCTCAAGTCCCTACCTCTAAATCCTGTGGTAGCTTCAGGACCCTTTCAGCAATGGGGCCTAGAATTTATTGGGAAGAGTCATCCTCCTTTAACTGGTCATCATAGGTGGATCCTAACTCCCATAGACTATTTCACCAAATGGATCGAAGTTATCCCCAGAAGGAGCGCTTCTCACAACGCAATCATCAACTTCCTAGAGGATATCATAGTGAGGTTTGGTTGTCCCAATAGAATTATCACCGATAATGCAGCCTCCTTCAAGTCTGAGCCTTTGGTCAAGTTCTACGAGCAGTTTAGGATTTCATTAGTTCACTCCACTCCTTATTATCCCCAAGGAAATGGACTAGAAGAATCCTCTAACAAAAGTCTGATCAAGCTCATTAAAGGACTGTTATAAGAAAATAAGAAGGCCTGGGATTCAAAGCTTAAATTCTCTCTGTGGGCTGATCAAGTGACAACAAAAAGGTCCCTAGGCATCTCCCCTTTCCATCTTGTTTATGGGATAGAAGTTGTTTTTCCTTCTCAGCTGGCTCTACCTGTAGCAAAATTATTTTAGGATTATCAAGGAGAGCCTGATGATATGATCATAAGGATCCATCAATTGGTGGAAGTGCAGTAGACCAGAGAGCAAGTGATGGACAAATCTCATAACCGTCAGAAAAAAATCAAACAAGCCTTTGACAGAAGGGAAAGAAAAGAAGATTTACAGCTGGGATATCTAGCGCTTAAATGGGATGCACCTAGGCAGGATAGAGGAAAGCACGACAAGTTTGAAGCCCTCTGGATTGGGCCCTTCAAAATATCTGAAGTGATTTTAAATAATACTTACAAGTTGCAAGATTTGGAGGGCAAGGAGGTTTTTAATGGCCCTGTGAGTGGGCATTTCCTGAAGAAGTGTTTTATTTGAGCCATGAGTGGCTCTCCCCTTTTTTTGTAAATATTGTCTTCCTTCTTTTTTTTTCAGTTTTAATAAAGACGCCACAACCCAACAACAAGGCACTGGAGTTGCGCGTTCTTGGTAGCTCACAGGGAGCCTACCATCCCCCATGGAGCCTAATGTTATCACATATTCCTGTCAAGACCTTGGGGATTTGTGTTTTCTCCTATGTCTATAATTTGTATTTTATTCTCCCCTTCTATCAACCGATTGTGGTTTTCCTTTCCCATCTTGGCCTATCTTTCTCTTTCATTTCTTGTCATCGTTCGCGATCAACTAGTCCTTCCTTGTCAATATGCCCGGAAGAGATCGGCCCTGAATTCCTCTATTTATTCTTAAGGTTGATCCCTCCTGCTTTTATCTCCATCATTGAATATTTTCCTTCCTAAGTCTAAGTCTGGTCGGCCAAACCCCCATTCCCACAGTCTATAACACTGGAAACAGTCAAATAGCGAAATCAAATCAAGAGAGTGGGCAAATACTGGCTTCAATGGTGATGATCTATCATCGAGGCAGATCGACGATCATCGAGTAAGCCTGAGTCATGGAGTTTCCCAAGGTTTAGCACTAAGGCTCGTCCCTACCAGCCAAAGTCACTATTTAATTTGCGCCATCCGATCTAGGCGGGGGACAGATGGCAGTCGATTGTGCTACCCGGGGGTCGGCATTTCGGGGTTTCTGTTAGCAAACGCACCCATATCCCAAAACCTGAAACCTGAAATTCACGAAGCACCCATGGTTTTAGCCGTGGGTGATAGCCGAAGGCCATATGGCAGAGCTAAATGGATGGGGCTAACATAAGTTTTCCCCATTATGATTTCATCCCCCAAGACTTTGAAAGGTGAAGGGTTGCTCCTCCCATTGCATTGGGAATCGTCGATTCACAAAAGAGCCTCTGGGTTGGGACCATGGTCCTAGCTCCCGGTCTCGAGGTATCAATTTTGGAAAGCGGGGGTTAGTTTAATTTAAGAGATCATTGAGTGGCAGGAGATCATGGTCATTTAATAAAATGAGATCTAGATCGTCGATCCCTGTGGATAGGTGGCAGTCATTTGAACATGTCACTGGATTCAGTGTCAGGAATTTCAAAAGCATAGGAATGAGAATTCTTGGTAGGAGAAGTTCTGAAATTCCATTAAATATAGGTGCAGGATCATGGCCCTGGGTTATATTAAGGGTGGAGCCAGAATAAAGGAGGCCAGTCTCTGAGCCTTGGAGAGCATGCGCATGGTCGTCTTTTGTGCCTATATTCTCAGCCACTCTCCAGGGAAGAAAGCAGTTAATGAATATTGAGCAGGTGATTGAAACCTCAGCTCAATCCATAAATGGAAGGCATGGAAGGTCTGGAGTAGTCAGCCCGTGGTACCTCTATGTGCAGGTCCCCCTATGTGCAGGTTATAACCAAATTTCTGCCTTACCTGAAGAAAGAGAAAAGACAACCTTCACCACTCCTTGGGGCACATTCATGTCTACCAAAATTCCCTTTGGGTTAATGAACGCAGGAGCGACCTTTCAACGAGCCATGGACATATCCTTCATTAGAGAAAGGGATAAATTTGTGGTCGCCTATTTGGATGACATCACAGTCTTCTCCAAATCAAACAGAGATCATTGCTGTCATCTGAGAAGGGTTTTCTTAAAATGTAGAAGGTTTGGTCTCTCCTTAAATCCCAAGAAATCGTTGTTTTCCATGAAGGAAGGTAAATTATTGGGGCATATAGTATCAACTGAGGGGGTCAGGATTGATCCCAACAGAGTTGAAGCAATCCAAACATTGTAACTCCCGAGATCCAGGAAAGAAATCTAGTCTTTCCTGGGGAAAAATAATTTTTTGAGGAGATTTGTTTCTAACTTTGTTGAGATGGTAAAACTTATAACAACCATGTTAAGAAAGGAAAATGAGGTTAAATGGATTGCTGAGTCTAGAGAATCTTTTGAACAAATCAAGAAGGCCTTGACCAAAGCACCTGTGCTTATTAGTCCTGATTACTCAAAGGATTTTCTGATTTTCTCCTTTGCTTCATCTGACACAGTGGAAACTATTTTACTACAAAAGAATGCAGAAGGGCTGGATTAGATCATTTCATTTTTCAACAGAGCATTGAGAGATGCAGAGGTCAAATATTACATCATGGAGAAGAAATACTATGCATTGGTGAAGGCCCTTAAATATTTCAGAGTCTATGTTTGCATTCAAAAATCATTGAATATGTCCCTTCAGCTTCTGTGAAGGGCATTCTCATTCATCCTGACATAGACAGGAGAAGGAGCAAGTGGATTTCCAAAATCCTCGAGTTTGATCTTGAAATAAAACCCACCAGACTAATTAAAGGCCAGGGTTTAGCCAATTTGTTGGTTGAATCTAATTGTAAATCATTGGGGGTTAACTTCATTAACACTTGCTCAGAAATTCAGTAGGATGAGTTGTTTGATGGCATCTCTCAAGACAACCCTCCATTAGCAGGATGCACATGGTATAAACATGTTATAAATTTCCTGCAGGAGTTAAGGCCCCTGATGGCATGGGAAAAAGAAAGGTAAGATCTCTAAGGCTCAAAGTAATCAGGTATTGCCTCATTAACCAGGTCTTGTATTGGAAAGACCCTCTAGGAGTGCTTCTGAGATGTCTAGACCCACATGAGGCCCAAAATATTATGTTTGAGTTTCATGACAGCTTATGTGGGGGACACCATTTCTATAATACCAAAGCCTACAAAATTATCAGGGCTGGGTACTACTGGCCCACTTTATTCACTGAGGTCTACAAAAAGATCAGAGCCTGTATCAAGTGTCAAAAATTCTCAGGAAAGAAATAGCTCAAGTCCCTACCTCTAAATCCTGTGGTAGCTTCAGGACCCTTTCAGCAATGGGGCCTAGAATTTATTGGGAAGAGTCATCCTCCTTTAACTGGTCATCATAGGTGGATCCTAACTCCCATAGACTATTTCACCAAATGGATCGAAGTTATCCCCAGAAGGAGCGCTTCTCACAACGCAATCATCAACTTCCTAGAGGATATCATAGTGAGGTTTGGTTGTCCCAATAGAATTATCACCGATAATGCAGCCTCCTTCAAGTCTGAGCCTTTGGTCAAGTTCTACGAGCAGTTTAGGATTTCATTAGTTCACTCCACTCCTTATTATCCCCAAGGAAATGGACTAGAAGAATCCTCTAACAAAAGTCTGATCAAGCTCATTAAAGGACTGTTATAAGAAAATAAGAAGGCCTGGGATTCAAAGCTTAAATTCTCTCTGTGGGCTGATCAAGTGACAACAAAAAGGTCCCTAGGCATCTCCCCTTTCCATCTTGTTTATGGGACAGAAGTTGTTTTTCCTTCTCAGCTGGCTCTACCTGTAGCAAAATTCTTTCAGGATTATCAAGGAGAGCCTGATGATATGATCATAAGGATCCATCAATTGGTGGAAGTGCAGCAGACCAGAGAGCAAGTGATGGACAAATCTCATAACCGTCAGCAAAAAATCAAACAAGCCTTTGACAGAAGGGAAAGAAAAGAATATTTCTAGCTGGGATATCTAGTGCTTAAATGGGATGCACCTAGGCAGGATAGAGGAAAGCACGACAAGTTTGAAGCCCTCTGGATTGGGCCCTTCAAAATATCTGAAGTGCTTTTAAATAATACTTACAGGTTGCAATATTTGGAGGGCAAGGAGCTTTTTAATGGCCCTGTGAGTGGGCATTTCCTGAAGAAGTGTTTTATTTGAGCCATGAGTGGCTCTCCCCTTTTTTTGTAAATATTGTCTTCCTGCTTTTTTTTTTTCAGTTTTAATAAAGACTCCACAACCCAAAAACAAGGCACTGGAGTTGCACGTTCTTGGCAGCTCACAGGGAGCCTACCATCCCCCATGGAGCCTAATGTTATCACATATTCCTATCAAGACCTTGGGGATCTGTGTTTTCTCCTATGTCTATAATTTGTCTTTTCTTCTCCCCTTCTATCAACCGATTGTGGTTTTCCTTTCCCATCTCGGCCTGTCTTTCTCTTTCATTTGTTGTCATCGTTCTCGATCGACTAGTCCTTCCTTGTCAATATGCCCGAAAGAGATCGGCCCTGAATTCCTCTGTTTCTTATTAAGGTTTATCCCTCCTTCTTTTACCTCCATCATTGAATATTTTCCTTCCTAAGTCTAAGTCTGGTCGGCCAAACCCCCATTCCCACAGTCTGTAACACTGGAAACAGTCAAATAGCAAAATCAAATCAAGTGAGCGGGCAAAGACTGGCTTCAATGGTGATGATCTATCATCGAGGCAGATCGACGATCATCGAGTAAGCCTGAGTCATGGAGTTTCCCAAGGTTTAGAACTAAGTCTTGTCCCTACCAGCCAAAGTCACTATTTAATTTGCGCCATCCGATCGAGGCGGGGTCAGATGGCAACCGATTGTGCTACCCGGGGGTCGGCATTTCGGGGTTTTCGTTAGCAAACGCACCCATATCCCAAACTCTGAAACCTGAAATTCATGAAGCACCCATGGTTTTAGCCGTGGGTGATAGCCGAAGGCCATATGGCGGAGCTAAAGGGATGGGGCTAACATAAGTTTTCCTCATTGCGATTTCAGCCCCCAAGACTTTGAAAGGTGAAGGGTTTCTCCTCCCATTGCATTGGGAATCGTCGATTCACAAAAGAGCCTCTGGTTTGGGACCACGGTCCTAGCTTCTGGTCTCGAGGTATCAATTTTGGAAAGCGGGGGTTAGTTTAATTTAAGCGATCATTGAGTGGGAGGAGATCATGGTCATTTAATAAAATGAGATCTGGACCGTCAATCCCTGTGGATAGGTGGCAGTCATTTGAACATGTCACTGGATTCAGTGTCAGGGATTTCGAAAGCATAGGAACGAGAATTCTTGGTAGGAGAAGTTCTGAAATTCCTTTAAATATAGGTGCAGGGTCATGGCCCTGGGTTATATTAAGGGTGGAGCCAGAATAAAGGAGGCCAATCTCTGAGCCTTGGAGAGCATGCACGTGGTTGTCTTTTGTGCCTATATTCTCAGCCACTCTCCAGGGAAGAAAGTCGTTAATGAATATTGAGCAGGTGTTTGAAACCTCAGCTCAATCCATAAATGGAAGGCATGGAAGGTCTGGAGTAGTCAGCCCGTGGTACCCCTATGTGCAGGTCCCCCTACAAGAGCCATGTCGATCTGATGTTCCTGTCAGACAAGAAGAGCCTACGCATGCTAACTTGGAATTTAATGGCTCAACAACTCTCCTACTGTCAGTGGCGAGTTTCTCTAAGTATATATACTCAGTTTTTATGTTTTTGTAAGTGTCGATGGTTGAGCTAGGCTCCCGTATTGTAAATTTTTTATGAAGCACGGGTTTCTCTGGTTATATATCTGTATTTGAGACTTCTTGTTTAATGAAAGTCAGCTTCTTTTCATATCTTTGTAAAAAAATATGTTAAAACACTCAGAATTGGAGGATCCAGTCGAGGGTATTTGTATTATTGTGATGTATGTTTGATCATAGCAATATTATCACCAGTTTTAGGTAGTTTCCTATGTTATTTTCTCCCTCTTACACTGAATAGTTTGGAATTAGAAGATCCAGTCAAGATGTTACGATAGCATTGTGAAGTATGTTTGATCACTGTGTTGTTGTGAATATTTCATCTTGGCACATTTCAGTGTCTTGTTTTTCTTCTTCAAGTT
The DNA here is from genome assembly GCA_009831015.1 of Picea engelmannii. Taxonomy (NCBI): domain Eukaryota; kingdom Viridiplantae; phylum Streptophyta; class Pinopsida; order Pinales; family Pinaceae; genus Picea; species Picea engelmannii. The sequence continues at coordinate 369,458 of ML788106.1, forward strand.
GTTGGAAGGCTTGATTCCCATAGCAGTCTTGTTCACCACTCTCACCAAGTCTTCCCTCTACTCATTTTAAACTCAACTTCCTGACTGAAGTTAGATCAAGACCTCACCTACTCGTGCATGCCTGGCCTAGTTTTCTGAGTTAAAGAGATATCCTCCTGGGTCTGTGCCCATTCGACCACCCCGATTTATCATCATGACATATAAAACTGATGGGTATCAGGCTTACTCCTGTCGCAATACAAGAGTGACTTCTGGTGCTAACACTATGTATCTAAAAAGTAGAGTCTTCTTCATTTTCTTTGGTACATGGATGTATACGGTAATGTATACAACTTGAATAGACTGCTTCATGTCTCATTTAATATGTTGCCTCCTTCAAACTTCACAATAGTTTCCTTAGGGAACCCGTGACCTACCCGAGACAAGAACAACAAGGGAGAAATAGCAGGCAAGAATAATACTCTTTACATAAATAATTAGAACAATCATTGGAGTAGCTCCTTTAGAGCTATCACATGTGATCTGCCTCAAACAAAGGTTAAAAGTAAGAAATACAATACTGAGAGACACACACTTCTAGTGTTTTGATCAATCATTCCTTCATGGTAACATGGGACTAAAACAAGAAGTTTATCCTAGAGGAGATGTTAGTTATATCTAGTAAATAATTACAATAAGCATTTATCTCAATATGCTAACATGCTACCAGGTATAAGACTTTTCAAAGATTGTTATCTCAACTATGAGGTAGTTATCAAACTTGACATGTACAAATTTGAATCTTATCAACTTAATCAATCAAACCTGGAACCTCGAGACTTGTCCTCAAGAATGAATGTTTTTGTTTTTATTCTAAACCTCCTTCACTCAAGATGACAAGTGTTTTCTTCAACATGTCCTTTGTACTAAGACAATATGCTATCTTGAAAGAAATCTGAGTTAGAGAATAAACTCTATAATCTCAACTTTAATCAATCTAATACCTTGACTTTAGTTTTAACCAATTCTTAGTATTATAGTCATAAAGTAAACATACAACCTAGATGTTCATAAGGTAAAAATAATGTCATAAAAAATAGATGCATATCCAAGTGATCAAACCCAAGGTGCATAGTTCCTCTTGAATGTGTTGGATCTGAGATCCTTCTGGATCTTTGATTGTTTCTTAGACAATATATCCTGCAAGTACTCTTTAAAATAATAATATAGTTTAATCATGTGTAAGTACATACCTCTGATAGTATTTGCAGGTAGTGGCACCATCTGGTAGAAACGGTAATAAATAAAAAACCTTTAAAAACTTCAAGGATGACTACAATTGGTATTGCAGCTAGTGCTAGCACTACAACTGGTACTTCAATTGCAACTGCAACTTAGGGTTTTATGAGGAAACCCTAATTTTTCAAACTTCAATTTTTTAAATTCCGATCCAGGGACTAGATGCGTTGGGCTGAGGCGAGTAGACTGGAGCTGCTTGTTGTCATAAATTACAAGTTTTACCCCTTAAAACTTGATCTGTGAAAAATTGGACTGGTACTTCTGGTACTAGTTTTGTTTTTTGGTACCAGTAAAAACTAGGGTTTCACTTTCCGGAGGCTCTGGCCACTGAAAAGGTGCGCTCAAGATTCCAATGAGTTTTCTAGGATAAGGTGCACTTCCCTAGATGTTTTTTAGGAAAAGGGAATGACAAAATTGATTGTTATGAAGTAATCAAGGAAATGAAGTAAAACAAAGGGAATGTGTAAATCACAATGGTTATAACCATGAGGGAAGATGAAGAGTCATCCAAGTATAATGAAGAGTTATGTAAAGTATCATTAGGGTGGGAAATATGAGGATCATGTTGGTTTGGTAGTCCTATTATATACTATAAAATAGTTAGTGATTGAGCCTAATTAAGACTATAGGAAGTGTGATTGTAAATGTGTATGTGTTCATATTTCTATTGATAAAAATGAGTACACCTGACCTTTCTCCTTGTGATAGTGTAATATGGCCCCACTTTTTTAGTGTCATAAAACTATTTATATTCCTACATGAATATGTATGTTCAAACCCTTACCATTGTAGACCATTGTTCATAAGTTTGAAGAGTTCGAGAGTTTATCAATTTGGGTCGATTATTCCCTCTAATTGTGTGATTTCAATGCTAAGAATTTTTTAACAACTTATTTGGTGGCCAAAACCCTTACAAAAGTATTTACTTCACTTATCCTCATTTGAAGCTAATGTATTTGAGCCTCAATTGAGCTCCATTTGAATTTTTTATTTTGTTCACTTTTTATATGGTGTCAAATCTTAGTTTCCTACGCATGTAACTCTTCATCAAATGATATTATCTACAATTTCTATGCAAGTCATTGTTTTTTTTCTTTAACAACTTTATCCCCTATTCTTATAATAGTTTAATTTTCACATCCATGGCCTCAAAGGAAGACCCTTTTTTTGTGAAATGGCATCCTCCCACAAAGCAACCCATCCATATTTTTCTCTTATCATGTGAATGAGGTTTCATATTCTTTTAATGATGTTGATGCAACTCTCATTCTTCAGAAGTGAGGCATACATGATAGAATAGAATCATGTCATTCTCATATTGTCTTGTGGCACTAGGAAGTAATTGGTTCATGATCAGGAAAGATCACCTCTACCAAAGCTTGAACTAGGTGTGATTTGGACTAGATAAGAAAGAAATTATTATGATCTAAGAGAATCATTCTATCAAGATACTTGAGAATTCATTAACTAATCTTTTAGAAGTCCGACCACGGAAATTGGAGCTTGATCAATTCTTTCCTTTTAAACATGTTTAGGTGATAGATGTTGAGTTAGGACATGAGGTTGCAATGGGACTCTTTCTCCCTAGAGATGAATCTCACAAGAAGTGAACCTTGTTTGTCTTATATTACACTTATTAATGTAAAGTGTCTCTAACAAAATCAATATGTTTTTATGAGAATCTCATTATCAAGTTACCATCTCCATAACCTTTGTCTTTCCCTAGCATTTTAGACACATGTAAGTTAGCCTACCCAAACACACAGGAGTTTAGATTCAATAGAATTGATACAAGTGGTTGAGATGGGTTGGATACAAAATCAAACACATAAGTATCTAACTAAGGGGAGACTAAGGTGGAAAATCCCCATTTTATTTATTCATAAAGAGTAGAGAAAATGGCGGTATTCAAACGAAAATAATTTAACAAATTCTTCAAAAACAAATTAACAATTTGAACTTCAAGAAGAAAAAAGAAATACTCCAACTCCTAAAACATATTTCTTCTTTTGAGAACCATAATATTGATATGGGTTTCATAACCCCTAAATTTTTCATAGTCATGCTATTTTCATTAATATGTGATAAATAAATATTCAACATGTTTGTGCTAACCACTTTTTCCAATATTTCAAGGGTGTTGAGAGAGTTCAAAGTCAATGAATACAAGGACCTGAGAATAATAATCATTTATAGTTTTCCCTTTTAGTTACCTTTGATCAACCTTGATGTCTAGGAATTATAGATAATTCTAAAGTATATAAAGTGAGTGATGTTTCCTCTTTACAATGTTTTCAGGGGCTACTTCTTAAGAAGAATGAATGGTCTCCCTAGGCTCAAATCCATTGAAGAACAATGGCCATTTTCCCCCTAGGGGTTGAAAAACTACGTTGAGAATCACAATGATGTTTTATAAACTCTTCCAAGTGTGCTTGGGAGTGGTCAATTTAATATCATTGTCCTCGTGCTTTCATGGCAGGCATTTTGTACTTTGACCATCTAATGTAATTTTTGCATTACCTTTCATTGACAAAAATCTTGGTTTTTTAAATCGTCTAAGAAAATCATTTTAGGGTAGTGGAAATTTTATCATATGAACATCCATATAGTTATTATATGTACATGATTCTAATGGAATCAATATATTACATATTTATCCATCATTTTTCACTTTATCACATACCTTGGCTCGCAACCAGGAGTTGTTCAAAATGGACATTTTTCTCCCATGGGTAAAAAACCTTACGAAGAATTCACAACTGCATTTTGTCACATCTATCAAGTGTGTTTTCAACTAGTGGAGGTGATAATATTATATGCATTCTCATCAATCCATCCATCAATTTGCATTCTATTGCAAACCCTACCTTGCAACCCAAATCCATTGAGGGATAATGGTCATTTTGCTCGGAGGGGTAAAAAAACCACACTAAGAATAAAAACTACATTTGTTTAGCTCCATCAAGTGTGTTTAGGTGTTTCCAAGGTAATTATTATGTATTAACACTTTTGTGGAAAATGTTTCCCACTTTGATCTTCCACTGTAATTTTTGCATTTCCTCCCACTAGGAAATATCTTGTTTTTGAAATCATCCAAGAAAATAGTTATAGGGAACTAGAAATACCATATGATGGGAATCCTTATAAATATTATATGTACATGATTCAAATGGAACAAACATCTCTTTTATCAATCCATCATTTTCCTTTTATTGCATGCCCTAGCTCATGGATCGAAGACATTGAGAGACAATGGCCATTTTTCTCCTATTGGTGAAAAAAACATACCTAGCATAACAATTGTGTTTCCTCAACTCCATAAAGTGTCTTTTGGTGTGGAAAAGGTGAGAACAATGTCCAAACATGTAGAATAACTAAATTCTCATTAATAATTAATATGTGTAATCATTAATATTTGTAATTGATTGTTGTGAAGGGTGTGTCTCTTCACTAAAATATCTATATAAGGCTAGTCACTCATTGTTGTAAGATGAACTCGAACAATATATATTAAATATATATTCTATATATCTATTCCCACTAGTTATCCTCCAATTGGTATGAGATCCAATACATCCATTGCTCTTTTTTCTTCTATGTATAAATTAGTGTGTGTGTGTATACATGTGCGTGGAGGTGTGCAATGAGTGTGATATTTCTTCTATGTCTAGACTGCTATGTGTGGATACATGTGTGTGGATTTAAAACAGATTGTTTTGCGTAGAATTTGATCTCTCTTCTTCATATAGATTGTTGTGATGCTTTTTTATTGGGTGCATTTTGTTGCTAAGAATAAAGAAACAACAGAATTCAGTGTAGGCCATGTGGTAAAGATAATAAGAGAGAAAAAATGTATCCTTGGAATCACAAATAAAATATTCGTTGGATTATAAATCACCTGTGGTAAGGTTGTGGGGGTGTGACACAAACAAATTAAATATGAATAGGAAGAAGGTTAAACATGTGAAAACGTGTGAATAAGGAAGACTAAAATACAAGTTTAAAAAGGCATAGATGTGGAATAAAACTTGTATCTTTATGAGACACTAAAGAAACCAAAGCGAGTGAAATCATAGTCAAGAGAGGAATCCCACCACTCACCTCAACTAATATATTTTAATGTATATTCTTTAAAATATTTAAAGACATTTAACCTTGAAAGTGTAGCATTAAAAAGATATTAAAGGGAACCATGAGAAATTCTAAAACTTCAAGGAATGCCTTAGGTGCCACATACAACATGTCATCCAACAAAAGAAATATGTCACCCAATAAAGAGTTAAATGACAATTTAAATGAATTAAAAACCTCGGTGGTGGAGATCTGTAGAAAAGTTGGTGGTGTAGATATAAAAAAATTAAAAGCCTTGATGGATGAGATCTCTAACAAACTCAACGGTATAGATAAAATTTAAAAAAAAAAATCAATGAGATGGATGGTTTCTCCAGAAGACTTGATGACTTGAAACAAGGATTAAAGGTGTGGGGAAAAAACCATGATGAGCTCAAGGACCATAATGCATCATTGGAAAACAAGAACAATTGTTGGATAGTTGGTTTAGATAGTGAGTTGTCATTGATGTCAACCTTTGGATAGTGATGTTGGAGATTGATGTCAACCCTTAGATATTGATGTAAACCCTTAGAGATTGATGTTAACCCTTGTATAAGTCCGGTAGCACAAAGGTATGGGTAAGGGACCCAAGTTTAGTTGAGGTATAAAGGCATGAAGATTAGTAAAAATGTAGGAAAGACTATCATGGATGGATAGTACATGTCTTGTAGTTTCCTATGATATGTAGTATGTCACATAGTTCCTCATGGTTAGGGAAATATGGTCTTGAGAATTTGGAGAACCCCTTAGAGTAATCTAGAATCCCTTAGAAGGTCAACAAGAAGTCAAAGCTTCTAGAAATTCATAAAGAATATTCACTAGTCAAAGTGGTTGTAACTAGGAGTTAATAATGGGTAAAGCGGTTACAAAATAAATTAATTAAATAATAAAGTGGTTTCAACAAGAAGTGGTGAGTTTACTATTTATGGATAAAGTGGTTGCAAGTGGGTAAAGTAGTTGAAAGTGGGTTAGCCCTAAAAGAGGGAAGTTGGGTAAAACAGTTAGAAGATAACCTCTAAAAGAAGCCACTTGGAGAGTATGAATAAGAGAGCAAGGAACTCCTATTAGAACCTACCTACCTATTGAATATTATTGAATATCTATTTTGTGAAAGTTTATTTGCATGTATACATTGAAAAATATGAGAAAGCATAGGCCTGATGCAGTGAAAGTATGAAGGAACGAAAGTTTCATAGCTGCAAAGAAAGTGAATGAAACGGGATTTTAGAGTTTATTTGTGAGTTGTAGGCATAGAGAAGCATGGACATATGCAGACCAGAGAAGGACAAAGCATGGATGCCCATGAGCTGTAGAAAGGGAAAGCATGGATCTGTAGAAAGGGAAAGGAGGAAGATACTTGTTCCAGGTTGCAAGATATCAAGAGAGACTATAGGTGTGTTGATCTGTGATCAGAAGCATCGGGTTAGTTACAGAGTGTAAAGGTATGTCTATATGTTTATGAGGTTATATGTTAGTGATGTTGTGGAGCATGCTTGAGGCCTCACTTTGTGAGGTTTTGTTTATGCCCTCTTGGATGAATGGTATATGTGGTATAAGTATGATTTGAGGTAGATCTATTGAGGCACATTGTTGGTGCATTTAGCTTAGTCTTATTGGCATATCTTATGGTGCATTATGAAAGGAATTTGTTATTAGTCTTGGTATATGATTTGCTTATGAGTGGTACATATTTGAGGCTATATAACAGTAAATTTATGTCACAAGGTTTGATTTAAGGGTTTATGGTTTTCAGTTAATGGATGGTATGATGTATTGCTAGAGGCCCTTTGTTGGTTAACTTGGAATATGTTCTTGTGCATGGTTGATTCACTTGTTGTGGTATAGGTTTGTACTTGGTTGTGAATGGTACATGCTTTGTAGAGGCATGTGTGGATGATAGTTGTGAGTTGTTATGAGTAGTTGTTTTTATGCACATCCTGGTGATATTGTACATATGGTTGAGAGTTCTTTTGGTGATTGGTTTTGGTGGCTAGATCAGTTTTGGTTGATGATACTATTTGGTACAGATTGTTGGTACAAATTGTTACAGGTTGCTAGTACAGGTTGATGTGACAGGTTTTATAGTGACAGAGGCAGAGACCGTGATAGTGAAACTGGGAGAGTTTTTGGTAGTTGGTGAGTTGTCGTGAGGATAGATCCAGACATATGTGAGTTGCAGTTAAGAAGGGAATAGATACCCAGGTGTTGAAGAGAATATAGGTCATGGATCTGTATGAAATATTTGAGGAAAGTTGGTACAGTTTGTGACAAAGTGTTGGTACAGGTTGACAGTGACAAAGTGACGGTGGCAATGATTGATTCAGTGATAGTGATAGGTTGTTCACATTTGACATTTATATTTTGGGGCGGCAAGATGGGGCAAGAAAAGGGGGTTGTACCCTCCTTCTGGTTGGTGCCAGAGAATCAAGGAGTTGGAAATTCCTTCAGTTTGGACCCTGAGAACTAGGTGGTTGTAGCCACCTTCTGGTTGTAGACAGAGAACCCAGGGGGTTGTAGCCTCTTTCTGGTTGGAGCCAGAGAATTAGGGAGTTGGATCTTCCTTCAGTTTGGAGCCTAAGAGACTAGGGGGTTGGATCCTCCTTCCAGTTGGAGCTTGAGAATTGGAAGTTGGTGCTTCCTTGAATCTAATTATTGACATATAAGAAAATAATTGTGTGGTTTTCTCATGCATTGGGTTTCCAAGTACATATTTGTGTATTGTGTATAGTGTGGATGTGGTTATTATTGTTTATTATGATTTGATGGATGTTAATTTTTATAACGCAATAATATATTGATGATGAACTGATGAACATTGTTGAATAAGTTGAAAGAATGTATATTGTGGTTTAAAGGATTAATAAGTGGTATAATTTCTCATTACTTCTTC